>RCIC01000002.1:8122500-8260000 GCA_018883505.1 Ceratosolen fusciceps
TCCTTGAAGTGGCTCTTCTTCCGTTTCTAGTGTGGTAGGTAATTGTGGGTGTAACCGGAAATGTGCTGTTGTATGAGATGGGCTGGTGGGTACTCCCTTGTATTCATAAGCTAGTGGTGATACATCGCTTTCGACCGAAACTGTTTGTAACTCTTGAGCGTTAGGTGTTTTTGGTCTTCCCAGATGTAAGAGTAAATGAGTCAATGAGCTCCAAACTGCACCTAAAAGGTGGATGGACCATCCGTAGATAGTGTGAAGCGCGTATCCTTGGATTTCTATATCTATCAGTAGCTTAATGGTGTGGATGATCATTAGGATTGCTATCATTCCTGCGCTAAAAGTACCAAACGTGAGGAACTTTGTCCAAAGTTTGTCCCAAGTGCCGTTTACTATTTTCTCCACGGCACCTTCATTTAATAACCTGAGTATGGTGCCTTCGTTTCCTGTCTCTGCATTTGCTTTTAGTTCCCTGGCCAAGTCGTTGATAATTGCAGTTGTTTCGACCGGGAACATTATTCTGTCTTTTATTTGGTCCAAATCCTTTCCTGTATAGATACCTGTTGAGGCTAATTCAGCTGGATTAATGTATTTCCAATTGGCTTTGGTTAATGGTTTCAAGATCATGGGTGTTTCGATGTGAGTTGGTCTCGGCGTCAATTTATACCAAGTGGAGTCGATGTAATAAGCTACGGGGAGTATTGCGTTGCATTGTATCTGATTTCCTGCAGATTTTAGGATATGGGTCCGTGGGGTCATGTAGTAAGTGTGGTTGTTGTGTTCGACTGGTAGTTCAATGTAGCACTTATCTGTTTCATGGAGCTTCACATCTACCGGAATGCACTTGATGACGTGCACGACTTCTCCTGCTGCCACTGCCATGTATCCTGGTCCCTTCATAAAATCGAATGCAAATTCATCCGGTGCTTGCGTGGCGATGGATAAGGAATTTCGGAGAGTTTTTCTTTCTACCTCACATTTTTGGTTTAGAATGTCGTAGTATAATTCCAAAATTTGTTTTTTTTATGTGTTTTTCGACATATACGAACTTGGAATTAACGTATGTGAATATGTCTAGATTTGATGTATTTTTGCTTTTGGTAGATGCGAATGATTTCTTGGGAGTGTATTGAATATGAAGAGTTTGGGATGTTCGGTGGTAAGGATCACGTATCCACACACGGACTTTTCTCTTTTTGTGGCTAGCGCGAAGGTGACTTCATTTGACACGACTGAGTATATTACGCCACCGCTGTTAATATCTTGTGCTCTATCAGAGTAACCCTCGTACAATATCGTATATTGGTCAAACTTACAAGAATCTACAGGTAAGGTTGACCAAAATGTGTTACCGTTAGAAAAGTCGAGACAATGGTTTTCGGAAAATATACATGAAATGCCGGAATTTAAATGTATTCTATTAGTGTCTAAGGATATACGCGCAACATGGGACCGCAAAGTGATTTTAACAGTTCCTTGCACGACAACATTGTTCCATGTGCCAAATGGGTCGGAGTAGTGTGTACCCGTACAGGAACCGTCGCTGGTGATTGAACCGGCAAGGGTAACTAGATATATAGCGGAGCTATTGACCTTTAGTCCGTGTATTATGTGTCCAACTCGTGTAGAGTAGGTTCCGTATTGGTGTATGTCCTGACAGTCACTAGCCGATATTTCTTTTATATATTCATTTTCCCCATTTGACACTACGGAACTATGTGAGTGCATACCGCAATTGTAAATGGTCCGGCGAATCTCTATTTTACATTGTATGACCATGGTTTCGTGAAAGTCGTTGAGTTGTAGCAGTTGGATAAAGCTTTTGTCCACCTTGACAGGGTCTCTTGGGATTTCGCATTCTCCTACTTCTCGGAGCGAAATGGTGGTGAGGCTCATCATTCGGGATCCACAGTCATATCTAATTAGTCCATGTGCGATATTCAGGGTGAGGGTTAATATATATAATATTCGGCGCATTACTATAAATTTTTTTCTGAAATATTGAATATATATTAGTATGTGTTAAATAAATGGGTTTACTCACTTTCGGTTATGTGTGACGTCCTGAGGCGATTGGTATGAACAATTTTACCCTTCTTTTGGTTTATTTGTATTCTGACAATGGACGAATCTACACTTCTGTGATTTTGTGAGGACCGGAATAATTCTTTTCAAATTTTTTTTGTTTAGTTCCTTTTAGTAAATAAACGTAATCGCCTAATTTGAATTTTTTTGAGTTTAAATTTTTATCATAATATTTTTTTTATTTAATTTTAGAATTTACTATGTTATTATAAACTAATGTTCTAACTCCTGTTAACCGTGTCACTAAGTCTATGATATACCCTGACGCGCGCCGCCACTTGGCGGGATAAAAACACCCCTTCCCTTCCTTCCATCCATCCGATGCGATGCCGCTGCCCAAGGGCCGTATTGGCCGGCCCTGGGTTTTCCCCGGGACTCGGCGTCCCGAAGTATCGTGCCGCCTGAGGACAGCGTGGGCGGCAGTGAAGAGGAAATCACCACACACGACGAACCCAGGGGCAAGCCAGAGACGCGTCCCCGTACCCATTCGTCCCGCGCGGTCCCCGCTACAGCAATCCGGCCCAAATCTTCACCCAGCTTCACCTCCGCGGGGAAAGAGGGTGCCCAGGAGAGGGTACCCGGTCCCGAGCCACCTACACGGGAAACACTACTCGGACAGCCGCCGCAACAACCCCGGCCGGGAAAAGGAACCGTCGGCTCAATAAGCTTAATACTGTAATATGAAAATCACCGAATTTGAGTGTGAGCAAGTGAGAATAAATAAAAAGGAAGGGAACATAAAAAGTGTAATTATTTTTCTATCCCTATAACGGCGCGAGGAGAGTGAGAGCGCCTGTGCTCTACATCATAATGTTCTAATTCCTGTTAACCGTGTCACTAAGTCTACGATATACCCTTTATAAGTTGGTAACAGGTCTCCTTCTCTCAGAGTATCATTAGATGGTAATCTAGCCAATCTGCCAAACACAACTTCACATGGAGTGTGTTTGGTACTTTCCTGTACACAGGTGTTGTAATTTAACATTGCGATCTCGATCCACGAAGACCATTCACTGTCCTGATCGGTATACATTTTTAGGAATTCACTCAGAGAATGGTGAGATCTCTCCAAGGATCCATTAGATTGGGGGTGAAACGCAGTGGTGCGAACCTTTTTTATTTTAAATCTTTTAGAGATTCGGGCTATTAGTTTGCTAAGGAAATTCTGTCCTTGGTCCGTGAGAACTACTCGGGGTGCACCAAAGATGCAGATAAAGCGTTTAATAAAGGCGTCAGCAATGGTTGAAGCTAAAGTATTTTCTAAAGGTACGGCTATGCAATATTTTGATAATTGGTCCTGAATGGTTAATATGAATTCACACCCTTCCCTTGTTTTTGGCAAAGGTCCCACTATGTCCATTGCTATTTTGTCAAAAACATTTCATGGTGCGTCAGTTATAACCATAGGCTGCTTGGTTTTTATTCGTACAAATTTATTTAGTTGGCAATCCAGACATTGCTGGATTCGTCTTTGGATGTCGTCCTTCATATTCTCCCAATAGTAGGTCTGCCTGACTCTGTGGAATGTTTTGGATTCACCTCGATGTCCTCCTATCGGAGATTTATGTAATTCCTCGAATATTTCATCGAGGTTTTCTGGGGGTATGTATTTAATCGTGCCTTTGCATATTATGATTTTTGTTTCAAATTCGTTGAAAACGTTTTTAATAAGGGACAATATTTCAGACCAATCTATGTTTGCCACTTGATGACTGCGCGCAATATTGATTATAGATATTTTGTGCTCTTCAACAAATTCTTTTAGTTTAAATAAGGTCGTATTTACATTACTCTTAGTATCAATTACAAATTCCAATTTATTATCTTTGATATAGAGTGATAAATAGGTATTGTTGTTTCGTTTATAGGTGTTTAAGCTGTTAAGATTTACTTTTAATTTACATTCTATTTTATTGGCATCCATTAAAGTTTTGGCGCCTTCATCGCAAGGTTGTCCATCAGTGTCTACCAAGCAAACCGCTGTTTCCTTACGAAAATGTAGCGGGCCCTTCACCTCCACTATTCTACAGTTTTGTACTTGGTCCCGAAGGTGAGTGGACTCCCTGGGGTTATCCTGTAAGCTTGGAGCTATTGAAAAACTGTGGGTGTCTGTTTCTGAAAGTGAGTCATCACTTATAGGTGACTCTAGTTGTAGGTCTAATGCGTTCCCCGTATCTTTGGGATGTCGGGTTTTAACTTCAGATTCGGGCAGACTTGGTGCTGGAATCTCCTTTATGTCTGGGATATTGGGTGCAGGTGGTTTCTTTCGGGGTCGTCCCCTTTTCCTCATAATATTTTGATTCGTATTTACCCGATGCGTTGGATAACTTGGTCTGCCAGGTTTCTGAATAGTATTCGATTTAACTTTATCTATTGGTCGTTCATCTTGGTTCACTAGGCGTTGTTGTTGCCGTGTAATGGCATTGACTTCTACTTATTCTATAGGGTTGCGGGACAAAGCATCTGCATTTAAATTCAATTTGCCAGGTTTATAAATGATTTCGTAGTCATACACGGAAAGTTTAAATCTCCACTTCAGTACTCGCGTGCTGAGATCTGCGGACTTAAACCATAGAAGTGGTTGATGATCTGTGATTATCCTCACTCGTTTTCCATAGATATAATCCTTAAAGTCTTTTACACAGTAGATCATGGCTAAAGCCTCCTTCTCGTATACTTCGTAAGACAACTCGGGTCCTCTGAGAACTCTAGAGGTGTAAGCGATTGGCAAGTCCTTGCCAATCTCTCCTTGCGAAAAAACCCCTCCACAAGCTATTCCCGAGCTGTCGCAAGTGATATTAAAGGGTTTTGAAAAATCTGGATACTGAAGGATGGGAGGATTGCAAAGAGCATCTCTTAATATCAGAAATGCTTCCTCGCAATTCTCTGACCACTGGAAATCGGCGTCCTTTTGCAAGAGGCGGGTCATGGGTTTCGCAACTTTTGAAAAATCCTTAATAAATCTACGGTAGTACCCAAACAACCCCAGTACTTGGCGAACTTGTTTTATAGTTTTAGGCCGGCCTATGTTGCCTACGGCGTCAAGCTTCCGGGGATCTGGTTTTAACCCGTCTTTGCTGATGATATGCCCTAAATAACAAACTTCGCTGCGTAGGAATTCACATTTCTTAACACTTAATTTTAAATTTCGTTGCCGTAACCGTTCCATGAGGAGGGTCATCTTCTCTTCATGTTCCTCTAAAGAATTTGCAAAAATAATAATGTCGTCAATAAATGAATATAACGTCTTTCCGTGTAAAGCTTTTAGCGTGTCGTCCATAAATCTTTGAAAAGTGGCAGGAGCATTACGTAACCCGAATGTCATTCGCACGAACTCGTAGTGACCGAAAGGCGTGGAAAATGCGGTTTTTGGAGCGTCTCTGGGGTCCATTAATATTTGGTGAAATCCTGACGCGAGGTCGACTACTGTATAGTATCGATATCCTCCTATTGCATCGATAATTTGGGATATGGCTGGTAAAGGGTATGCATCGTTAATGGTAATTTCGTTTAGTTTGCGAAAATCTGACACTAGTCTATACCTTTTTTCTTCGTTCGCATCCGGTTTCTTCGGCACAATCCAGATTGGCGAATTATAGTCCGATTCTGAGGGTCTTATTATTCCTTCATCTAGTAGCTTATTTACTTGTTGGTTTATTTCTTCCTTTAGGGAAAAAGGGAATCGATACTGTCTAACGTTGATTGGCATGTCAGAGGTGGTGATGATGCGGTGGGTAACATTGGTGGCTGAACTCAAGTGTTCGCCTTCTAATAAGAATCGGTCCGAATATTTATTAATTAGTGAGACGATACGCAGTTTTTCCTTTTCATCCAGGTGGTCTAGTCTCAGCTGATCCACTAATGAAGTCGTATTGGTTGGCATGTCAGGTTTATAGTTCGTAAATTCAGGTTCATCTAGCTCGACAGTAAATAAGTTGTGTGTCTCTAAGACCTCGTCTTCCGTGGGTTCAGCAATATCCAAGTCGCGAAATGCATCCCTTTGCAGGACGTGGAAAACTTCTGTTTCATGACTATTTGTGTATAACGCTCCTACTTTTGATCCTTCCGATATTGAAGATAGGGGATAGCTATCCCATTCCTGATCCCGGTTATTGAAAGGGGTTTTAATACCTCCGTCCTCTACCTCTGCTAGGAGACTCTCTGGTGTCTCATCAGGGGGATTAGCGGCGCTTGACAAGATTTCGACTTCGAGTGCCAGGAATTCCTCTGGTATTTCTGCTTCGTTGGGACTATTCCTTAGGGTTCCAAGCTGGTGAGTTAGCCTTTCGTCTGTCTCGGTCAGTGTTTTGTTTATTTTTGAAATGCTGGAAGGTGCGCCTTGTTCATGCCGTTCCATATATTTCAACGGTTCGGTGTGTCCGTTGACAAATAGTACTTCGTACTCGAAGTAAATGGTGCACTTGTTAGTATTTAAATATGCGGACCCCAAGATTCCATCACAGGGTATGTTAAGTTCATTCGGTACAATATAAAATTTAGTAGGGGCTCCTAAGATTCTGAGTTCTATTTCTCCGAGCGTTGCGGATAATTCTTTGCTAATTCCCTTTAAATATACTGGTGGTGATTTAATGGTGTCGATTCTGTCTTGTACTACGGAAGCTTTTATTATATTAGCTTCGGATCCAGAGTCTATCATAAGGTTCATAATGGTTTGGCTGTACTGGTCCTTAACCTGTATATAAGGGATGGTCTTGCTTGTTTGATTCAAGTTGATCGACGCGATTCGGTGTTGGGTTGGTTGACATTGGAACGCGGTTGAAAATTCCGGGCCTCGTTCCTTGCGTTCAGAGGACGAGTGCCTTGCCCGTTTCCCGACTGGGTATTATCCCTTTGCCTTTTCCAGCATTGGGTACTCGTGTGTCCAGTGTTTCTACAATAACTGCATTCAAGAGGGTATTGGAGTTTCTACAGTTATTTTCAGTATGCCCAACGCCGTGACACTGTAAGCATGTGGCCCTGTTTTGAAGGTTAGGTGGACTTCGGTACTCCCTTCTATGGTTAGCTGAGAAACAATCTTTTGCTAGGTGTCCCGCTTTTTGGCATATCTGGCACCTTATACTGATTCTGTTGGAAAAAGGGTGATCTCTACCCCTGTATTGATTCTACTGAGAATAACAGGTTGACGCGATATGGCCAGCTTTTCCGCATGCTTGGCAGAATATAGTGGGTTTATTATAGTGTGGCTCTCTTTGCCTGCAATCCTTTGCCGTGTGACGAATTCTGCTACACAGCTGGCATTTTTCGATCATTTTGCAATGGGTGGCAGTATGCCCTTCGCCGGGGATTAAAGGATCGTTCGCACATTGGCACAGATTGTGATCTCGTGCATGGCAAATGGTGCACGCAAAAACAGTTTTTCTAGCTGCTTGATGGTTGAGAACCGCCTTTCTCCGGATTGTTTTTTGATTTACCATTTTCCTTTCTATTGCAATGGCATTTCTGACCATGTCCGTCATTCCAGCTTGGTCCTCTACGTGTAATCGTTGCTCGATTTCGGGTGCTAATCTTCTTGGTGAAACAGTCGACGATGTTGGCTAGTGTCGATGTACGAAATGTCGAAGGTATCGCCCCATTTTCTAAAGCGTAAGCCTCCAAAATTTGGTTACCCAAATCTCTTACGCGGTTTGCAAAAGTGATCACGGGTTCCGAATCCTGTTGTAATTCGTTCCCTAGGTCTCCCAATAATTGAGCGACTGTTCGGGGAGGCGAGTAAATGCCTTTCAGGAAGTTTAATAATTCCGTGATGGATGAAAATTGTTGGCCGGTGATAGATCTTTTGGCTTCTCCCTATATTTTACATCTAACTAGCCGCACCAGGTTGGGTTTGGCGTGACCTTCGATCATATCTCGGGCTTCATTACATCCTTCGGAGAATTGGCAGAAGGGGATATTACTTCCATCAAATTCCGGGATGACCCGCAAAGCATCTTTGATTGATACTACCTGGTTGAACTGTAAATCAGGTTGTTTGTTTCTGTCTCTCCTGCAATGCTTTCTAGATGGTGGCTGGGAATAAGATTTACGGTGATTGGAATTGTTGATGGTGAATCGTCTCGCGGCGTCAACGAGCTTTTTTCGAAAGGGTTAGTCTCCGGGTAGTGGTTACTCCCTCGCTTTGTTCCTTGGCGAGTAACGGGACCTTGACGACTCATATAGTATGCGTTGGTTGCGTATTTTCCATAAACCCTTTATAAATATTTTATTCTTTTCAGACTCTTGAAGTAATAGTTACGATTTAACATTTATTAATAATTTTTATTCTTTCTTTATTTTATTTAATCTTCGGTTTCATAAACCTTTCTTCATTTTTTATTTCTTCATTTCTTCAATTTTCATTTCTTCATTTCTTCAATTTTTATTTCATCATTTCATCATTTTTTATTTCTTCATTTCTTCATTTTTTATTTCTTCATTTCTTCAATTTTTATTTCATCATTTCTACAATTTTCATTTCTTCAATTTTTATTTCATCATTTCTACAATTTTCATTTCTTCATTTCTTCATTTTTTATTTCTTCATTTCTTCAATTTTCATTTCTTCATTTCTTCATTTCTTCATTTTTTATTTCTTCATTCCTTCATTTTTTATTTCTTCATTTCTTCAATTTTTATTTTATTATTTCTTCATTTTTTATTTTATTATTTCTTCATTTTTTATTTCTTCATTTCTTCAATTTTTATTTCTTCATTTCTTCATTTCTTCAATTTTTATTTCTTCATTTCTTCATTTCTTCATTTTTTATTTCTTCATTTGGGAGTCAGGAGAGGTTACCTTAGGTTTGGAAATGACAACACTATTCTTGGTGGTTGCGTTAATTGTTTATTTGTGCTCTCAGATGAGTTTGAGGGCAGATGGCTGACTGACCCAGATCCGTCGGCTCATTACCTCGGGGGCGATCATTGCCTCCCACGCAGTGGCCCGAGATGGGGGCGAGGCTTTTGGGTCAGTCGATCCCCTAACGTTATTCGTCACTGGATTTAAAATATTAGAGTATAATTAAGCTACTTATGGCTAAATGTGCGACGCAGGTAAACGTACGTCTGTGCGGAATTGGGATTTCCCGCAGACGTCCGCCACATTACCCCCTCCCCAGTGGTGAACGTAGAAAAATATTGGGAACGGCGTTTACGATATTTTTACAATGTGTTATTGTGTTTTGATTTATGCGGTGGTCGGTTTATTGGAATCCCGCTTGTAGTTTATCGGGAAATCTAATTATCCTACCTGCGCGTGATTGGAAAGGCTGCTGTGTGTCTCGGGGTTCGTACGTCGGGGTATGAGGTGTTATTGCGTTTTTGTTGTATGAAGGGTCCTCGATTTCTTCGTTCGATAATACAAAGGCTGGCTTTAGCCTGTCTATCGAGACCGATTGCTCCTTATTATTTATTATGATTTTGAACGTTTTGTCGCCGCGGCTTTTAACTTTGAAAGGGCCATTGTACGTGGGTTGTAGTGGGCCTTGTACAGCGTCGCGGCGTAAGAAAACGTGTGGTGTTGTGTAGAGGTTTTTAAAAATGAATGAACCTCGTGTGGTGTGGTGTGCGGCGGGAACTGGTTGGATCTGCTGCATTGCCCGTTTTAATTTTACCGCGAAATCGGAAATGTTATCCGAATGATTGGTTTTGATGAAAAAGTCCGCGGGTAGACGTAGTCCTTGTCCGAAAACGAGCTCGGAGGACGAGGCTTTTAAATCCTCTTTAATTGCCGTTCGGATGCCGAGGAGAATTATATGCAGATAATCCACCCAGTTCTCGGTCTCGTGGCATTTTATGGCCGATTTCAGTTGTCTGTGAAACCGCTCGACCATGCCATTTGCTTGAGGATGTGGTATGAGGTGGTCTGTAAATGTTTCGTTCCTATTGTTGTTGTCAGTTCGCGAAATAGTTGCGATTCGAATTGTCGACCTCGGTCGGTCGTGATCCGAAGGGGGACGCCGTACCGCGAGATCCAGGTTTTCAATAGGGCCTTTGCGATGGTTTTCGCCTCGATATCGACGATGGGGGTGGCTTCGGGCCATCTCGAAAATTGGTCGACGCACGTAAGGACGTACCTGAAACCCTGGGAGGGTGGTAGGGGTCCGACGATGTCGATGTGGATGTGTTCGAATTTTTCGCTTGCTGCGAAATTTCCGATGAGGCTATTTACGTGCCTTGTCACTTTTGATTTTTGACAAAGGATGCAATGCCGCGGCCATCGTCGGCAATCCTTATTAATATTTGGCCACACGTATTTGCTTATTATTAATTTTTGTGTTGCGCGGATTCCGGGGTGCGATCTGTTGTGCAGGGCGTCGAATATGGCGCGTGTTTTCGGGACAAACGGTCTGGTCGCACCGTTCGCGACGTCACAGTATATTGTGTGTTTTGAGTTTGGAGGGAAGATTTTTTTAATTTTGAGAGAACTCGAGTTCGGGTGGTTTATAATGTTTTGCAACTCGCCATCGGTATTTTGTTCTCGGCAGAGAACGTTGTAGTCGAGTGCTGGCGAGATTGCATCGACGCGCGAGAGACAGTCGGCTGTATTATTGTCCGTCCCTTTTATGTATCTAATTTTTGTTGAAAACTGCGCTACAAAATCTAAATATCTGAATTGTCGCGGGGAACATTTTTCTAAGTTTTGTTCAAACGCGAAAGTTAGGGGTTTGTGATCGATGTATATGATAAAATCGCGGCCCTCGACTCAGTGCCTTTATTGACTTAAATGTTTTATTGACGCGTATATCGCGAGGAGTTCGCAGTCGTAGGCGCTGTATTTTTTTGGGGGGGGGGTGATAGGGCCCTCGTAAAAAATGATAAGGGTTCCCAGGCGTTTTTTGTCTTTTGTTGGAGGACGCCTCCGATTGCGTAATCGGAAGCATCGACGGCGATGCTCAGGGGTGTACCTTGTACGGGGTGTACGAGCATCGTGGCTTTCACGAGCTCCCCCTTCACTTCATCGAAGGCTCCATTCGCCCCCTCGTTCCACGGGACCGGGGCGTTGCCACTTTATGCACCTTTAAGCATGTCGTTTAAAGGTCCCATTTGCTTCGCTGCGGTTGGGATGAAACGCCTATAGAAATTAATCATTCCGAGAAACCTTCGCAATTGTTTAATTGTCGAGGGCTTCGGGAATTCGTTAATTGCTTGCGTTCTTTCGGGAGTGGGTTTTATCTCTTTTGAATTGACACTGTGGCCGAGGAAGTCGATTTCCTCTTGGCCAAATACGGATTTCGCGATGTTTATAATTACCCCGTATTTGTTCAGGCGTTCGAATAAGGTTGTTAGGTGTTTTATATGTTCTTCTTCGTCTTTTCGAAAGACGAAGAAGTCGTCAATGTACGCGAAGACAAAGTCTAGCCCGCGAGTGATTTCGTCGACGAAGCGTTGGCATGTTGGGCCTGCGTTTCGGACGCCGAAAGGTGTGAATAAATATTCGAACAGGCCAAACGGGGTAATTATTGCCGTTTTTTCGATTAATTCGGGCGCGACGGGTATTTGATTGTACGCGCGGATCAAGTCGATTTTCGAAAAAATTGTTTTTCCTTCAAGGTTTTGCGTGAAATCTTCAAGGAGACGGGGCGCATACCTGTCCGGTTTTGTACGTGCATTTAGTGCACGATAGTCGCCGCAAAGTCGCGTCTTTCCATCCTTTTTAGGTGCGAGATGGATCGACGATGACAAAGGACTCTTGGAGGGCTGGATTACTCCTTGTTGAAGCATCAGCTCGATTTCGTCCTTGGCGATCTTGAAGCGGTCGGGTGCGAGTCTTCTCACCTTGCTGTGTATAGGTGGTCCGGGTGTTGTTTCGATGTGGTGCTGCGTGGAGTGTTTTACCTGGGACCGGCGAAACACTGGAGGTCTTGTCAGATCGGAAAAATCCAATAGTAGTTTTTCGTATGTCCCGTTTCCCGCTATGGTTTTTATCGACGGGGTGGCACTCCCAGGCGCTTGTTTCACTGCACACGCGAGTTTCGTCGTCGCGTCGACTAGTCTTTGGTTTCTCGCGTCCACTAACAGGTAGTAAGTAGTGCGCGAGGAAATCCATTCCGATTATAGGGATGTTAACTTCGGCTATGATGAAGCGCCACGGGAACGATCGGTGTAGGCCGAGGTTTAGGACGAGACTTTTGTCGCCGTAAGTTTTTATCGTAGACCCGTTTGCGGCGTAAAGTTTATATTCGCTTTCGCGGGTAGGGTTTGTTATTTGCGATTTTGGGAAAACGCAAACGTCTGCACCCGTGTCGACGAGGAATCGCGCGTTCGTCCCCTTATCCCTCACGAATATTCGGCTACTCGCGGGGCCGTTGAGCGTAGCTGTCTCGCTCAAAGGGTCTGTCCGTTTCCCGCGGCCGACCACTTGCATGGGGGGGGGGGAACACTTGGTTGCGCTGGCGCCAAATCTTTCGTGGTACCAGCATATATCTTTCGTGGTTTCGCGGCTACGCGTATGGGTTCGCGGTTGCCCGCGGGGTTGGTTTCGGTTGTGTTGTGTTTCTCTGAGGGCTCTGATGATGTCGTCTCGCATCTCTGCGAGCCCTTTTAGAAGAACGGATGTTTCGCTCGGTCGTGGATGGTTGCTAGCACCTGCGATTGTTATGTTTCCGCCAGTTGGGGGTGGGAATGTAGTGTCCGTTGGCTTGGAGATCACAGTGCGGTTTCTTCCGGCCATCCTTGCATGAATGCCGTCCGCGGCCTCTGCTAGTTGGGGCATTTTTTGGTCGGTTGCCACCGCTAGGATGTCCGATATTTGGGGTGGTAGCCTTTTCAGCCACAATTCGACGAGGAGCTTGACGTAGAGCACAGGCGTTCTCACTCTCCTCGCGATGTTATCGGGATAGAAAAATAATTACACTTTTTCTGCTGCCTTCCCTTTTATTTATTATCACTTGCTCACACTCAAATTCGGTGATTTTAATATTACAGTATTAAGCTTATTGGGCCGACGGTTCCTTTTCCCGGCCGGGGTTGTTGCGGCGGCTGTCCGAGTAGTGCTTCCCGTGTAGGAGGTTCGGGACCGGGCACCCTTTCCTGGGCACCTTCTTTCCCCGCGGAGGTGAAGCTGGGTGAATATTTGGGCCGGATTGCTGTAGCGGGGACCGCGCGGGACGAATGGGTACGGGGACGCGTCTCTGGCTTGCCCCTGGGTCCGTCGTGTGTGGTGATTTCCTCTTCACTGCCGCCCACGCTGTCCTCAGGCGGCACGATGCTTCGGGACGCCGAGTCCCGGGGAAAACCCAGGGCCGGCCAATACGGCCCTTTGGCAGCGGCATCGCATCGGATGGATGGAAGGAAGGGAAGGGGTGTTTTTGTCCCGCCAAGTGGCGGCGCGCGTCAGACCCCCCCATCGGAAGCGCCACGCGCGTCAGGAAGGCGGAAATCCATTTTCGATTATTCTACGTCATCGGTGCGCTCCGGACGGCTGCGTAAATGGTACCTCGCCGGTTCGGCTTCCTCCGGCCTGGTACTCTCCGGCTCGGCAAGCAAGGAACGATCTCTGAGGACGGCTCCTTCTAGGCTGACCCCGCCGCCGCAGGGTCTGTCCATCCGCACTCCTCGTGGAAGCCTCCTCCGGGGGTTTTTCGTCGGACGGTTGATCGGCTGGGGCCGATTCGCCGCCGCGGCTGTCGTCCTCGGCCTCCTTGGAATCCGCCTTCTCGCTGTATGCTCGTCTCAGCTGGCTGGCGTGGTATTTGACCGGGCCCTCTCCCGGTCGGGCAACGTTGTAAACGTTCGAGCCAAGATGGTGCGTTACCTCGAACGGTCCGACCCACCGGGGCGCTAGGCCGGCATTCCATTTGTCGGCCGCGCACGAGACGGGGTGGTTCCTCACGTACACCCGCTCGCCGACCTGGAAGGCGGCCGCGCACGGGCTCGAGCGAGGGGCGTACTGGGCGAGCCTGCTCCTGGTGGCGGTGATTCTTTCTTGAAGGTCCCCTGGGACATCCGATGGTCGCTCGCCCGATCGAGCCAAATTGCGTCCCAAGAGCAACTCGGCCGGGGTCAGTCCGGTCGCGGCGTTCCTCCGCCGCCGCATGTTGAAAAGAATCTCGGACAGGTGCCTATCCCAATGGTGCTGCGCACCCCCCTTCAAACGGAGCCGCAACCCCTTCTTTATTTCCTGGTTGCGGCGCTCGGTCGGATTGGCCCGCGGGTGGTATACGGGCGTCGTCCTCGGCTGCGCACCCCAATCCTTGCATCGCTTCCTCCAATTCGGTCCTCGGAACTGGGGAGCGTTATCCGTCAGGATAGATCGTGGGAATCCCCAGCGTAGGAACACCTCTCTCTGTAGGAGTGGAGCGATGATCCCTAAGGTCGAGTTGGGGACGGCAAAGGCCTCCGTCCACCTGGAGAAATTGTCCGTGACCACCAGGATGAATCGCTTCCCCTGCGCCGTGCGCGGGTAGGGGCCCATTAAATCAAGCGCGATGTCTTCCCAGGGGCCTCGGGATCTTCGGGCGATAGGTTTCCCCGGCATCGTCGGTCGCGCGGCCTTGGCTGTGGCACAGTCAGCGCAGCCCCGCACATAGCGACGGACGTCGCCGCGTAGTCCAGGCCAATGATAGGCTTCGCGCACGGCCCTCGTCGTCTCCGCCGCGCCGGGGTGTCCTGCCAGTGTGTCCCCGTGGTAATATTCTAGAACGGGCTTCCGCATCTGGGGTGGGACGTAGAGGCGCTTCGTGGCTCGTTCTCCTCCCTCTTGGACGTCCTCGGGCTCGTCATCTTCGACTGGAACCGATTGCTCGGCCGCTAGGGTTCCCTTTACCCGGAGGCGGAGTTCTCTCGCGTCTGCGGATGCGATTAGGGGCGTTTTTACTGCTGGCCCTTCGCTCGGTGGAAAGAGGTCCTCGGCTTCCGCTGGGTCTTCCGCGAACTCCTCGCCACTCGGTAACCGCGACAGGGCGTCGGGTAAGTTGTTTTCCTTCCCGGGGACGTGCTCGACCTTGAATTCGAAGCGGCTGAGGAGCATCGCCCACCTAGAGATTTTACTTCTCTCGTCGCGTACCCGGTCAAGCCAGGTGAGGGCGGCGTTGTCGGTCCGTAAGGTGAACGGTTGGTCCTCCAGGAGAGCGCGATATCTTTTTATCGCCCACACGACAGCGAGGCATTCTTGCTCGTTCGAGTGGTATCTCGCTTCGGCGGGCGAGAACTTGGCCGAGGCGTAAGAAACGATGTTCCGCGCGCCGTTGCCGTCCAGTTGATAAAGAACGGCGCCCATTCCGGCCTTTGACGCGTCCGTTTGGAGGACGAAGCGGCGCCCTGCTTCCAGACGGCATAGTTTCAGCGGGCGCTGGAACAATTCCTTCAGTCTTTGGAAGGCGCCCTGTTCCTCGGAAGTCCATCTCCATTCCTTTTTCTGCGCGAGTAGGGCTGTGAGAGGTAGGGCGGTGGCCGCGAAGTCGGGCACGTACTCGCGGAGCCAACCGCAAATCACGAAGAAGGCCCGTAAGTCCTTCTTGTTACGTGGCGTCGAAGCCTCCAATACAGCGCGGACGTGCTCTTGCTTTGTGTCGTTGTGGGTAGCGGTAATCCGGTGGCCGAGGTACTCCAAATCGCTTCGACCGAAGACGCACTTGTCCAGCGCGCAGGTGAGCCCGTAGGTAGCCAGGCGTTCCAATACCAGCGCCAGATGGTGTAGGTGTTCGGGCCACGTGCGTGAATACACGCAGATGTCGTCGAGGTAGTGCATACAGCACTCCCTCATCAATCCGGCCAGGACTTCCTGTCCGACCAGCTGGGTACAGGTCCGACCCGCTCCCTGGAGCCCGAACGGTGTCACCTTGAAGGCGTATTGGCCTCCGTCCGGCGTGACGAAGGCTGTGTATTTCCGGGCGCGTTCGGCTAAGGGGATCTGCCAGTAGCCACTGCGCAGATCGAGGGTGGAGAAAATCCTTGCGTCCCCCAGGTCCTTCAACACCTCGTGTATGACGGGCAAGGGTTGCGCCGAATCCTCCGTGGCTGCGTTGAGGCGCCGGACGTCGACGCAAAAACGGTATCCACCGTTTTTCTTTGGTGCCATCACTATCGGCGACGAGAAGGGGGAGGATGATGCCTCGATTATCCCCGCGGCCAGCATCTCCCTTACCTGCTCCTGTATCGCCTTTTTCTTGGCGGCGGAGTATTTATAGGGCCGCATCTTGAAGGGAGTTGGGTCCTTTAGCACGATGTCGTGTTCGATGAAACTAGTTTGGCGCAAGGGCCTAGATTCATCGAACACCTCTGCGTGCCTTTGGAGCAGCTCGATTAGCTGCGGGCGTAGCTCCTCTGGGAATCCCTGCCGTAGTCTCTGCAGGGGAACGGCCGGTGGAGTTGGCCTCCCAGTCTTCGTTTTGCAAAGGAAGATCCTTTTTCGCCGGCCTTTTCCGACGTAGATGCAGTCCAGGTCGTGGTCGTGGAGGACCTTGTTCTCTTTCAGCCAACGTCGCCGCAGGATTGCGTCGATACGTAATTGGGGAGTTACCAGGAACGAGGACTTTCCTGATATCCCCGCAACCGTCCAGCTGGCTTCGCGTCTTCCTGTCGTGCTCATCCTTCGTCTTCTTCCCGCTAGTAGCACGTCGTCTCTGCTCTCCTCCTGGTTGGTTTCGATTTCGGTATCGAGTAGGCGTGGGTGGATGAAATTTTCCGTGGCACCGGAGTCTACCAGTGCCGCTGCTTCTCGTCCGTTTATCCGAATTGGCAGGGAGGCGCAGGTCGTGTCGTTCCCTACGTTGTTTCCGCCGTTTGTTTCGACGGCGTTTGCTCTGCGGCGAGGGAGGCCGCCATCTCCTCCCTCTTTGTTGCGTTTCCCGAGTTCTTTCGGGCGGTGGGGCAATCCCTGTGCCAGTGCCGCCCCGGGCAGTAACGGCACCGCGGTAAAAGGGATGATTCCCTCGCTTCCCGTCGGCGGTGGACGTCCCCGAATCCTGGTGGTCTTCCCGATTCAGACCTCGCGGATGTCCGGATCGGGCCGCTGCTCGCGTGTTTCCGCGATGGGGCTGTTGGATGATCGAAGGCGTTTGATCCTTCGCCTCGTTCATCATTGTACGTGGCTTGGATGGCGCCGGCGGCTTCGATCAACTCCTCCATGTTTTTAAATGGCACGCTGAGCACGTACCTTCGAATCGTCGGGTGAATGGTTGCTCGGACAATGGCCATCACCGTCTCGGGGTCGGCGTCGGGTATTACTCGGGCGGCCAGTCGTTGTCTTTCCTCCAGGAAAGACCTCACGTCCTCGTCTTCCTTTTGGATTTTGCTATATAGCTGGGTCGCTAACGAGGCCATGGTCAGTGGACCGGCGAAACGCCCTAAGAATCGCTGCTTGAACTCCGTCCAGTTCAGCGATAGCTTCGAGGCTCCGGCCCACCAGTCGGCGGCGGCTCCCCAAAGGTGTTGGGAAACGACGCGCACCTTTCGTTTTTCGTTGAAGTGAGGTGGGAAATTTTCTTCGCACTCCGCGATAAACTCTTCTGGATTTTCCGCGGGATAGCCGGAAAATTCGGGCGACGCGGCTCCCCATTCGTCCTCTCGTTTCTTAGCGGCTCTCGCCCTCGGTGTTGAGGGCGGTGACGGCGACCGTCTTGATCGGGCCTCATCGGTTATAGGTGGACGGCTGGGGTTTGATTTTGCGCGAGGAGTTGGCCTTGCGCGTGATGCCCGCGTGCGCATTTATTTTATTTTTTTTTTTACTCAGTCAGTTGTTGTTCTTGTTGTTATTGTTGTTCTGTGGGTCGTGCGTCTTTCGTGCACAACTGTGCACTGTGCCGCACGTTTTGGGCGCCACTTGATGTAGAGCACAGGCGCTCTCACTCTTCTCGCGATGTTATAGGGATAGAAAAATAATTACACTTTTTATGTTCCCTTCCTTTTTATTTATTCTCACTTGTTCTCACTCAAATTCAGTAGTTTGGATATTACAATATTGTAGCTTTATTGGGCCGACGGTTCCTCTTCCCGGCCGGGGTTGTTGCGGCGTCGGGGAATGTGGCGCGCGCGTCCTCGCGCTGTTGCGGCGGCTGTCCGAGTTGTGTTTCCCGTGTAGGTGGCTCGGGACCGGGTACCCTCTCCTGGGCACCCTCTTTCCCCGCGGAGGTGAAGCTGGATGAATATTTGGGCCGGATTGCTGTAGCGGGGACCGCGCGGGACGAACGGGCACGGGGACGCGTCTCTGGCTTGCCCCTGGGTCCGTCGTGTGTGGCGATTTCCTCTTCACTGCCGCCCACGCTGTCCTCAGGCGGCACGATGCTTCGGGACGCCGAGTCCCGGGGAAAACCCAGGGCCGGCCAATACGGCCCTTGGGCAACGGCGTCGCATCGGATGGATGGAAGGAAGGGAAGGGGTGTTTTTGGGACGCGCGTGGCGTCGGAGTGGAAGCGCGCGTCCCGCCGAGTGGCGGCGCGCGTCAAGCTCTTGGTTGGCCAAGTTTTTTTTATTTCTTCATTTCTTCATTTCTTCATTTTTTATTTCTTCATTTCTTCATTTTTTATTTCTTCATTTCTTCATTTTTTTTTCTTCAATTTTCATTTCTTCATTTCTTCAATTTTTATTTCTTCATTTCTTCAATTTTTATTTCTTCATTTCTTCATTTTTTATTTCTTCATTTCTTCATTTTTTATTTCTTCATTTCTTCATTTTTTTTTTTAATCCTCTTCAGGTACTAGTTACGGTTTAGCGTTAACCTTTTATTAAATAATTTTATTCTTCCTTTATTTTGTTTAATTTCCAGTTTCGTATTTTACACAAAACCTTTATTAATAATTTAATAATCCTTTATTTTTAATAATTCCTCTTGAATTAAGAGTTACGATTTAACATTTATTAATAAGTTTTATTCCTTCTTTTATTTTTTAAATCTTCGGTTTCATAAACCTTTATTAATAATTTTTATTAATCTTTTATTTTATTCACTCCTCTTGAGGTAATAGTTACGATTTAACATTACCCTTTTATTAATAATTTTTATTCTTTCTTTACTTTATTTAATCAACAAGTTCTCTTCTCAAGAAGTATTCTTTTCTTGAGGCTTCTTTAATTTAACCTTTTTTATTTTGGAACTGGAAATCGGCGTCCTTTTGCAAGAGGCGGGTCATGGGTTTCGCAACTTTTGAAAAATCCTTAATAAATCTACGGTAGTACCCAAACAATCCTAGTACCTGGCGGATTTGTTTTAAATAAACCGGCGGATAAACCTTTATTTTCGGTTTCATAAACCTTTATTAATAATTTTTATTAATCTTTTATTTTATTCGCTCCTCTTGAAGTAATAGTTACGATTTAACATTACCCTTTTATTAATAATTTTTATTTTTTCTTTATTTTAATTAATCTTCAGTTTCGTATTTTACATGAAACCTTTAATAAAAATTTTTATTCTTCCTTTATTTTATTTAATCGACGATTTCTCTTCTCAAGAAGTATTCTTTTCTTGAGGCTTCTTTTATTTAAATCTTTAACAATTTCTTTTCTCAAGAATTATTGTTTTCTTGAGGCTTCTTTTAATTTATTTTCTTTGATTAACATTTCTCTTCTCAAGAGGTATTTCTTTCTTGAACCTTTATTTATTTAACCTTTTTTATTTTATTTAATTAATAATTTTCCTTTTCAAGAATTCTTTTTTTCTTGAATATCCTTTTACTTAAATTTTATTTTATTTACTTAACAATTTTTCTTCTCTAGAATTCTTTTTCTTGAATCTCTTTGTATTTAATTTTTATTTTGTTCAATTAACAATTTTCTTCTCTTGAATCTTCTTTTATTAAAACTTTTTATTTAATTAATAATTTCTCTTCTCAAGACTTACTCTTTCCTTGAACCCTTTTTTATTTTATTTAATTAACAACTTTTTTCTTCTCCAGAATTAATCAATCGTTTTAAAAGGGAGTCTTTCCTCACTTGAGAAAAAGATGCCCTGCTCCTCTTTTAAGCCTAAGATTTTACTCTTAATAGCTAACGGGCTGGAGCCAATATTGCAAAAAAGCTTGAGACGCCTGCTGCGATATAGTTGCAGGGAAATTTAAATGAGGATAAATTGAATGGACTTACCTTTCGATGATTTGAAGAAGGATTTTAGTATTTTAGTATTAGACTTCCTTCCTTCCTCTCGTTCCGGATGCACGAAACACGTCGCGGGTGGTGCGCGATAGGGAGGGGAATACAAAGTAAAAATTTAACACAAGCACTCGCTGTTTAAAAATGATCGTTTATTGTAGTAATGATAGTAACAAGGGAACAATTACAACTAAACCGGACTCCGAAGTGCTGGTTACAAAAGTGTGGCTGGACGTCGGACCAAGGAGTCATGGGTCCTTCGACCAAGGGCCTGCCTTATACCCTTGGCAATGTACATTTTCTTTTCGGTGACTAACCAGTTCAATCATAAAGCTAACATGTTTTCTCTTATTTCTATTGCACTATAAGGTTCTTACTTTAGATGGCAATGAGTGGGCGGTGTTCTTAGATTTTCTATAGTGATTCACGTGAACAGTGGTTTCGACTATACGGGGGGGGGGCTTTTCCTTACGTACATGGGGTTAGTTTATATTCTTAACCATTAAGTTAGTTTCCGGCTAATATTCCTATTTCAATGTAGTTAGTATTAAGATTGCTTAACAATTAGATGTCGTCTTTTTAGAAAATGGTTCTTGGAATCATTCTTTGGAACTTGCGCGACGGTTACTCCAAAGAGGGTCATGCGTTTTTTTTGTAGTTCGTAAGGTATTTCCGGAAAAGTTTACGGTATGATCGTAATGGCTACTGCATACATAAAAGGTATTTTGTGAGGCGACATAACAGGATCGTGAACGTTTGTAATTTTAGTTCATTGAATCGAATAGCAGTACTTTTCTCAAGAGTCAGTGGGCAGTTTCAAGAGGGTTGCACGAGTACGGAATGTGATTAATTGAAAATTTGTGTCTCGGAGACCTTGGGGATATATCGGATATATCGGCTCGGAGCCATAAGAAAATGTTGGCTTTTTAGAAAAATTATTACGAGGCTTTTTTTCGTTCGACGCAATTTCATTACAGCTGATCAATACTGATTAAAAAGCTTATATCACAACGGATTGTGATCCTGTAGATGTAGATCACCGGCCGCTAATCTATTCTAAACAGCGCTCGTCGACTTTAATGAACTTTCCTCCAGGTTTCCTCCACTGCACATATACATGTACGTGTGTACATATAGCCAGACGTAGATAAATTGGATCGCGAGAGAATTCAAGAAAATGCATAAATGAAATAAAACAAAGCCATTCAATTTCATGACATAAATTGGATTTTAAAAACCTTTTATTATACAATTTCAATAAATGCCAAATTCTTCACAGAAGTATTAGCGTATCCGCTGCAATAAAAGGATTAAACATAAATTTTCAAGGTTCTCACGCAATAATGCTCGTGTCTACAAAGGCATATGAAAATATATATAAGTTTATTTATTTGTTTTGACATTACGGTTACAAAATACATTTACGCAAAGCTTAAAACATGTACAGTCGTGTATTTTTATAAGAAATAAAATTGCAAATAAAAAAACATGAATTTATTTAATAGAATCAACTATGGGCATTATAACATATATAGCCAATTGTCGTAAAAATCTTAATATGTAATACGTATTTAGGAATAGTAATTAGTAAGTTCGGCTTAGGATCCAACATAAATTTATTAACAGATTCAGGAATGTGAATTTCTCCATTTATGAGTAATATTACAAAAATAAAATTTTGTTAATTTTCTAATCGCGACAGTGCGTATCAAGTCTCGTACCATAAGAGCTCTTGTGAAAATTTCACTTACGAAATTATCGATATTCATATTTATACGGCTAAAAGAGAAAACCCTCGGTTTCCCTTTTTATTCTTCTTCTTCTTCTTCTTCTTCTTCGTCGTCGTTGCGATGAAATTTAAGATAATTAGGCACTTTCAATCAACAATTATTAAAAATAAAAAAAGAAGCTTTAACGTGAAAATTCAATCGTTTGTTAATTTATTAATAAAAAAAAATCGTGATGGGCTATATACTTGATCATTGGTAAGCCGAAAGATAATAACATTGGCTATCACACAAATCACATTATTGTTCTTATTGTTCTTATTTTTTAAAAACTGGTTACGATTTATTATTATTATTGTTATTATTATTATTATTATTATACGATGAAAGCAATAAATGGTATATTTTGAGTTTATTAGCATTTCGAGAACTCGTAGTTTAACAAATAAGAATTTCTTCGAAATCTTAAAACAAACCTTAATTGTAAATTTAATCTCATTTGTTTTTTAAAATGGCATTATTTAGTTCCTTCCGAGTGAAAAATTGTATTATTTCATTTGATAATCATTTTTATTCTGATTTCAAGATCGATGTACAAATCAATTAACTCACAAAAGCATATAATTTAACTCTTCAATTACGACTTAATTCATAAATATATTTATAAAACTTTTTTTTTCATTCAACGCTATTGTAATTTCAAAATGAACTCGATTTACGATTACAAGATTTTTTTTTTTTTTTTTGCATAAGCCAATGAACTGCTAATAACAAATATAAACACGTAAATAACAATTAAATACTTTATTTAGCGTGTTAAGGTGAATTAAAGTAAAATACGATTGTAATTCTAAACTGGATGCAGATATTTTATTTTTTAACTATTTTAAAGAAGTCTTTGGCCTCTAAAAAGTCGTTAAATCATCCCTTATAATACATTATCAGTAGCAAAATATGATAAAAATTAATATATTCATATGAACCAATGATGCAGCAATTGATATATGATAACTATGCTACAGTTTTGAATAATTAATTGATGCCAGCTTTTATATTATTCATTGAATTGATAATTTAATTATATGAATTCTTGAATTAATTTAAGAATTAATTGGAAAACTTATCACCATCTGACCAATTGTAGTCCTTCAATTACAATAGAATTAAAATATTAATGAAATATAAGAATAAAAAATAAATAAACCTATCGGTGTGTGTTGGTAAATGAAAAATAAATGAGTACTGAGTCGTTTTATTTTTTATGAGTCGTAGAAAGTAAGCGAGGCACGTAGTATAAATATAGCAAACGAAAGCAAATAAAAATAGTGAAAAATAAAAAAATTAGGATAAGTTGTTGTTGTTGCTGTTATTGTTGTTGTTGGTTAAGAAATATAGTGACTGAAAATAAGACACTTAAAGTACTATAATTTCGTTCATTTTAATAGGGACATTAATTTTAATTAATCACTTTAGAGGTCGAATGAACCTAAAATCAGCGCAGAATATATATTACAATGAAATCATCCACATGCTTCTTCTTATGTATACTTAAATATTATATAAGTGTTCTTCATTACAATTTACGCTATTAAGATTATATTATATTTAATTTGATTAAACATAGTATTGATGTGATTAATTATTACTTAATAACAGGTAGGACAATAAGCAATGAAAGCTTTCTTTATTTTATTCAATCAATTTACTGATTTTTTACTTTTACCTTCCATGCTATTTTACTTATTTTACAATAATTACAAGATAGTTGAATAAGAAATCGCAAAAATTTAATTCAAAACAACCAAAGATTTAAAAAATTCAGCTTTTTGTACATTTTTCTTAAAGTTATCCGAGTACTACTAATAACAAACTTATTTTAATAAAAAAAATGTTTTATATAATTAATACGTCGGTTATCATAAGTCGGGCGTTAGCTCAAGAATCGGTCTGGTTACAGTTTTTGTCTTCCGAAGTCCATTTTGATAAAAATATCTTGGCTAGAGAAGTCGCCTCAAGTTGATACACTTGTGAAAGCTATTGAAT
The DNA here is from genome assembly GCA_018883505.1 of Ceratosolen fusciceps. Taxonomy (NCBI): domain Eukaryota; kingdom Metazoa; phylum Arthropoda; class Insecta; order Hymenoptera; family Agaonidae; genus Ceratosolen; species Ceratosolen fusciceps. The sequence goes on from RCIC01000002.1 coordinate 8,146,377, forward strand.
TTCTCGTTTGCACAGATGCCAATATTATTTCAGTACTTGTGCTGCTTTTTTGGCTTTTACTAATTCTACTAATTCCTGCGAGTAAATATTTATAGTTAAAACACAAAATATCAATATGAATTTGTAAAATTAATGTTCGTATTGAGACTAATTCTATAAGACGTATATAACATATAACGTAAATTAAAGTTAATATTTTTTTAATATTGAAATTGTATTATTATTATTATAGATTATAATAATCTAATTTACAAATCTATAAGCAGATTTAAAATATAATAAAAACAGTTTGTGAAACATTGAATTTAAATGGCTTTTAAAATGTATTTGTTAAATAAACATAATGCATCGGTTAAAATGTATTCCTTGAGGCTGAATAATTTTTCATATAAATTCAAGGCTTGTATTTGATTTCCCGATAAAATATTTGATAAAATTTGTAAAAACTTGAAAATTTTAACAATATATATATATATATATATATATACACGCGCTGGTGTGTGCGTATGTGTGTGTGTGTGTATGAACCTTGTATCTCCTCATGCACTCCTTTTTCGTTCTGGAAGGTAGACAGGCGGATATTTGATCCCACCTATCTGGAACTGAAACTGGGTAAGTTTTGAGTGCCTGTTCAAGGAGTTTTTGCTCAGCCGGTGTCCAGGGCGCGGATGCTGGAGTCGCTTCCCTCTTCTCCTTCGTATCGGACTCGTTCGTCTTGTCGGCTACGGAAGCGTACACAAAAAAAGGACTTCTTTCACATATACGTGTAATGGCTTGAGAATAGAAATTAAACTCGATAATCGAAGCTCTTGGAGATATAAGGAGGATAAATAATGTATGTGACTCACGAGCAGGCCTGCCATTGAGGAGAGGATTTTCGAGCCTCTCGGTGTGGGCAGGCATCCTCTCGTCCACGTCCTTGTTCTTCTTCTCGGCAATGAAGTTGTCGTAAGCCTTCCTATTCGCTTGTTCCTTGAGACTGGACTTGCTGTAATCGGTCGATTGCAGGTCCTTGGCCTTCGCCAGAACTTCCTTGGCCTCGCGCTTCAATGAATTCGGCGAGCTGCTGTGCTGGTTTATGAAGTTCGCCACTACTTCCCAGCGCTGATTCGTCCCGGCAGGGAACAGGTTCACCGCTTTTATAAGGAGTTGAAGGTCGCTCTCCGACCACTGCGTCAAGTGTCCCTTCGCCTGATACGGATTATTCATTTTATAAGCTACAAAATTCATTGGCCACGCGAGCCCGCAAGCCCGCAAGCCCGCAAGCCCGCAAGCCCCCCCCCCAGGACTCATAAATACACTTTCGGTTCGTTCACCTGCTTGTTGTCGATCGACCTCGTGTCCGCGTGCGACAGGGCAGCCCTGCGCTCCGCCTCGATCTTCTCGTTTATCTCACCGGTTATCCTCATAAATGCCGGCTTGCCCTCGGACCTCACAGTCTTTATACACTCCTCGAGCTGCGCCAGCTTAAACATCTCGCAGACCTTCTCTACGTTCTCCATGTGCCTTATTACGTCCTCGGACGACTCGGTGAAATAATTTTTCTCCTGCACGAACAATTGCTTTCGTTAGTTTTATCTCGTCACTTGGGTAAGTAAAGAAAAACTACAATGCCGTATAAAATACGTTCAAGATGCGCCGCTCGATATTTACTTGTAACAAGGAACGAGACTCATTATAGGCTTTACTATTATTTTTCTAATCAGCATTTAGATTATTTAGCCCTTGGCCTTTCTTTAAGTGACGCAAAGCAATGAACGAATGGCAATTGGACGGTTCCTGCCGTTGTGAGAGTGGAAAGAGAAGGAACGAGTAGGAAGGCTTTCCTAATCGATTAATACGATTTGAATTTATATCGTTTAGTAGTTTACAATCGGGGAAAGTAAGGAAGGCTGATTGTGTAAGGCTCTGGCGCACAGGTGCAAACCTTGCATAAGTCCCTGAAATTCTTGCGCTCTCGACGTAGAGCTTTTTTCTGGGCCTCCCGTTCCTGTTTCAACGTCTCGGCTCTCGCGCGTTCCTCGGCCTCGCGCTTTTCTTTCTCGAGGCGCTCTTTCTCGGCGGCCTCCCGAGCGAGCCGCTCTTCCTCGAGCTGGCGGGCCTTGGCCGCCTCCTGCTTAGCACGCTTCGCCGCCTGCTTCCTGTCCTTGTCCTGCTGGTGGAACATCCTGATTCGCGGGTCGAGGCTGTAAGCCATGTCAACGAGGGTGCGTATCCTCACCATTTCCTCCTTCTTTTTCTTTAAGCGCACTGGTTTGTTCTTTTTCTCGATCCACTTGCGCATCTCTCGGCTGACGAAACAACCAATACAGTTTTTTTATTTATTTAGTTATTTAGTTATTTATTTAGTTATTTATGGACTATTAATGGATCCCATGTCCGTGTGATGTAAATCATTTATACTTACTCCTGGCCACTTTCTTTGTCTTCCTCGTCTTGGTACGAATACTCTCTCCAAGATTCAAAGGCATACCAGAACATATAAAACCTTTCCACCTGCTCCCTCGGAGTATTCGGACCACCCAATTGGGGAACGTGTGGCTTAAGCGACCAGCGAGAGTTCTCTTTAAACATTTTCCCTAATACTTCGTAAAAGTTTTCTTTAACTTCCTTTTCATCTGGTAAAGCGTCACTAAAATATGGATCGATACTGTCGTAGCTTCTTCTCTTAATAGGATTGCCAAGAGTTTCCCAAGCCTTAGTTATACATGTAAAGTAATCGTCGTCTGACCTAATTTCCTCACCCATTGCTTTCCTTTTATCTGGATGGTGTCTTAAGATTTTGTGTTTATCTGCGTACGTAAAGATTTGTCAAATAAAACTTATCAAAACATATGGGAATGAGAAATAAACAAAAAAGAAAATTATTCTACAAACTCACAGGCTCTTTTAATAACGTCTTCGTTGGCCCTATGACGAAGATTTTTAATACCAAGAACAGCATAATGATCTTGTTCCTTCCAGTGCTTGGGGTCCAAGGAGCGCAAATACAGAATGTCATCTTCAAATTGGTAAGAAGAGAAGTCTTCTTCGTCTTCGTCTTTATTCCTGTAGTTTATAGTAGTTTCAACTCTCCCGTGGTTTCCCTCTAATACAGATTTCAACCACGCTTTGTGTGAAATATAAACCATTAAAGAATTTGACGTCGATTTGTCCATTCTTTCTTTGGCTGAAAAAAGGTTGGGAAAAAATTAACTATAAAAAAAAACCGAAAAAAAAAACAAGTTTCTTAATGACCATGCCGTCGCTTTATAAATAAATAAATAAATAAATAAATAAATAAATAAATAAATTTTGTTATTTTTTTTTTTTTGATAAAATCGCGCACCACTAAATATTCCTACGTTTCCGCGAAGGAATATTTATTTTCTAAAAAGTTCTATAAATAAATGCCTGACAGAAGCAGTAATACGACACGATGTCATAAAACGAGGCAGATCGATTTGGCGTAAGGGTGAAAAAGAAAATGCAAAACTTACGACATGAATAATGTTTAAAGGCAAGAGCTGAGAGAAAAGAATCGATAGGAAGTAGGATGGGGGGGAGGACAAGGTGGTAAAAATAAGCGGCCCTCTTACGAATATAGAAAAGCAAGGAGGAAATTTGTAGGAAGCGTGCGTGCACGTGCTCTTCGGAGTCGGGGTAAAAACGGTAGCCGCTGTAGGGATGGCGGTGACAATAGCGAGGACACGTCCGTAAAACCCCGTGTACCCTAAGATCATTGAGCCTCGAAGCGAAGGCCCCCGTTCCCCGGTGCACGGGATGACATTAATCGTTTTACGAATTGTTGGAGCCAGAGGCAGGAGGTGCGCATCGGACAAGTGGATGGGCCTCGGTACGGAGCTCCACAGATAAACATAACCTCGAGGGAGTGGTATAACCGATGAGGAAGCATAGATAGATAGAGGTTGGTAGGTAGATAGGTGGGTGGATGGGTAGGTAGGTAGGTAGGTAGGTAGGTAGGTAGGTTGGTAGGTAGGTAGGTGGATAGGTAGGTAGGTGGATAGGTAGGTAGGTAGGTAGGTAGGTGGATAGGTAGGTAGGTAGGTAGGTGGGTGGATAGGTAGGTAGGTAGGTAGGTGGGTGTGTAGGTCCGGAAAAGCCGAAGCTGAAGCGGAGCGTGAAGATTTAACTCACGATTCGCCGAGCGAACGGTACAGCGCTCGGACTTGGCCGTTCTCGCCATAGCCGCGGCGTGCTTTGAGAGACACCCCCCGGTCTCGGATAACTCGAAAAAAAGCTCCTCGACTGATCGCCGTCAACTGGCCGACAGAGCCTCTTCACCGGGAAGTGAGGAGGAATCGTCGTCGGTCAACCTGCCCTCGGTTATAGGAAGGCAGTGGTGGAAGTGGCGGCGGCTGCAGCGGCTGCGGTTGCGGCTGCGGCTGCGGTTGCGGCGGGGTCAGGGGGCGAGGGGGGGAGACGTACCAACGGGATCACTACGAGCAAATGTTGCGAGAGAGCCATCATCAGATGACGGACGATCCGGGCGACCGGAGCGCAGCCTGACGGCCGAACCTGGCATCCAGCGCCTATCGCGGATAGCCACAGAGAGTATCATACAGCTCTCGTATCATCGTCTCAGATCCGAATCGGATAACCTTGAATGCCGTGTGTCGATGGACGTCTGACTGACGGTCGAGCGGCCCACCACCACCACCACCAAGAGACCTGTCAACCGCAGCGGACCCCTTTTTTATTAATCCTCGGTGGACGAAGACCTCGGAAGGAGGAGATCCATTCTCGTCGTAATAAAGTTATTTGACGAGACAGACCCGAGAAAAGTTCGAGAGAGACGCGAACCGCGAGCGAAGGGAGAGAGAGAGAGAGAGCCTGGATGGAGGAGCTGCTGGTTCACTCGGTCGAGGATGATGAACGGCTTTCGAGGGAGCGGCGTATATTCGATCCCCAGCAGCGCACCCGTCCCAAGTTCATTCCCGAATTCCCAGGCCAAATAACGAAGAAATAGTCGCTATATACATTTGCTTACACATTAATAAGCGCATGCCTCGCGCGAAAATAGGACTGATTGCGCAAGGGATTGGTGTTGGTTGTTATTGGACTCGTTCCACTACTAGTGCTAATCGAATAATTACTGGGCGATGAGCCGTCGTCTCTCGGACTTGTTTTTTAGTTAGTAGTGAGTTAGGACGAGTTTTGGGAAGATCTCGTAATGAAAAGTCACAGGCCGACTTATGAGGGCTCGAATGCATGTAAGAAATTGCCCGGCCTCTAGCATTAAAAGAACATGCATTATTCGCGCCGACAGTCATTGACGATCTTTTATTAAGACAGCGCCTCGGCTGTCTAATATACATATTTTCGGACTTACTCACTGCTTGGAGAGTCGGACATCTACTTGTCCGAGCCTGTTTCTCCCTCCCCCTCTGCCTCTTGCGCTATAAAGAAGGGCAGCGAGCATCGTCGACGTAAAAAAGGAGAGAGGGCGAGCCAGTCAACGAGCTGACTGACCGAGAGAGATAGAAATACATATATATATGCACATGTATATCTATGTACAGACAGATAGATAGATAGATAGATAGATAGATAGATAGATAAAGTGAGCAGCGAGTGGTTTGCGTGCGTGTGTGGGAGAAAGAGAGAGAGAGAGAGAGAGAGAGAGAGGGAGAGCAACGATCGCGTAAATCGAAATGGCGACCAGAGGGTGTAATCATCGTGCACCTTAGCTCCGTGGCTCCCAGTTAATTCTCATAAAAGAACTGATTGTCCCACGTAAGCGGTCACGCAGCCAAGCACCTGGAGAGCCAGTTGTGGCAGTGTCGCTTAATACGTTGGCTCGGAGCCAGCCATCACGGCGGCATTCGGCTCGACGCGCCAGCTTACTACATCCTCTGCCCAGCAGGAGCATCGTCGCCACCACTGTCAGCAGTAGCAGCAGCAGCAGCAGCAGCAGCAGCCGCAGTAGCAGCAGCATTAGCAATAGCAGCAGCATTAACAATAGCATTAGCATTAGCATCAACGTCATCGTCATCGTCATCGTCATCGTCAGCGTCAGCATCAGCACCTCCACCTCCACCTCCACCTCTACCAGCTCCGACACCCTCGACAGCGGTAACGACGGCGAGGGCGTGGGAGTCGCGAACCTCGGCGTTACCTGAGCTCACAAGTGCGGAGGAGCTCGCGATTATGAAGCAGCTGACCAGCGGCGCGACGTCGCTCTCGAGGACGTGCTGGAGATCGAGCTACCGAAGGTCGTAGCAGAACCGAGCCGTCTTTGTCCAGCCGTGCTCGCGCCCAGTCCGGGACAACCTCCCGTCGACGCGATACTTCTCTCATCGATGAGGCCAGGGCGCTCACGCCATACGCAGCGGCCAACGCCAAAAGTGACTCCTTGCTGCTCCAACTCTCAAGTGCCTTTCGTCGACGCTCATCTTCTCCTATTTCTTCGTCCTCTTCTACTTCCTGTCGTCCCACAACTTTTGACGTTTGGGCATTGCCTCGATTCTTCCCGTTCCTCTTGGTGCTCATAACGCACTCGTCGTCGTCCCCCGACGCTGCTCCGACCGCTCATCTTCTTTCGGTATGACTTTCTTTCACTATTCATCTGTTGCACCTCTCCTCACCCCTAGCAGCTAAACAATAATACGTAATCTTATTTATAGCACGTACGATTGTTTATCCCTTGCCATCATTCAAATTAATTAAGTATAATATTAATTAAGTATAAGCGATTTTACTTTGAAATATTATATTATACATTTCTCTCTCTCTCTCTCTCTCTCACTTTCCCTCCTCCTCACATTTTACATTCTCTACGTCCAAGCATGAGTTTTTATACATTATAATTTAACAACAAAGAACTTGTTATTCATTTTCATTAAAAGATTTCTTAATTGAGTACTTATTACTTATTGGAGCTATTGTCTGTACTAGGTATCAAATAGTTGAGCTTTGAATGAAGGAATCATGTCCCAGTTGAATATAAGTACGGGAAAGCGAGGCCGTGGCGTCGCTAGCACCTCAACATCATCTGTTTCGGCTCTCAGTAGCTCAACGGACCTTGCTAGCTTATTCGAGTGTCCTGTCTGCTTTGATTATGTCCTACCACCAATTCTACAATGCCAGAGTGGACATTTAGTTTGTAGTAACTGCCGACCTAAACTCACCTGTTGCCCCACTTGTCGGGGGCCTCTAGGTTAGTCTTAAATTAAATCATTGGTTTAAGTTATTATCGATCACCCTTGTCGTAACAAGTGAAACAATCGACCTTCATATACTCAATCATTTAATGAAAAATAATTTTTATTTATTTGTTCACACTTTGCGTTTTTTGTTTTTGTTTTTGTTTTTGTAGGAAATATTCGTAATCTTGCGATGGAGAAAGTAGCTAGCAATGTCTTATTTCCATGCAAATATTCAACCAGTGGCTGCGCAGTAACGTTAGTGCACACAGAGAAACCTGACCATGAGGATACCTGTGAATTCCGTCCATACAGTTGTCCCTGTCCGGGTGCCTCTTGCAAGTGGCAGGGATCTCTAGAATTGGTTATGAACCATCTGGTAATGAGTCATAAAAGTATCACAACTCTTCAAGGTAAACGGCGTAAAATAAATTAATTTTAAATACAGAGGCTAATTATTGATTAAATGGGATAAATAAATTGTTAATTCTATTTAAAGGTGAAGATATTGTTTTCTTGGCTACTGATATTAATTTACCAGGAGCAGTAGATTGGGTGATGATGCAGTCTTGCTTTGAACATCACTTTATGCTTGTACTTGAAAAGCAGGAAAAGTATGATGGACATCAGCAATTTTTTGCCATAGTTCAGCTTATTGGATCAAGAAAGCAGGCAGAAAACTTTGCTTACAGGTGAAATAATTATTTATTATTATTGCGAGAATTGTTTACAAAATAAATACAAACAAAATGTTGAGTAATAATTTTGTCTCCTTTGTGTGCTCAATTTTAATACGACGATACTCGACAAAGTAATTATATTTTCATTAGGTGCACTACGATGTTTTCATTAATTGATTTTTCATTAAACCGACAAGTATATACTGTATCGAAAGAAACGTAAGCTTTCTTTTTAAATGCTCAACGAATTGATATAATGTGTAGATTGGAACTAAACGGTCACCGGCGGCGATTAACGTGGGAGGCGATGCCACGTTCTATTCACGAAGGTGTTTCATCAGCCATCCTGAACTCGGACTGCCTTGTTTTCGACACGTCGATCGCTCAACTCTTTGCCGACAACGGTAACCTCGGCATCAACGTCACGATATCGATGGTATGAGGCAAAGCCGCATCGTCCTCGGGCTCTTGAACTATTCCGACGACAGTGCTAATGAACGACACTTGGTGTAAATTTTGATTGCGATAAACAAATTAAACGAGAACTACAAATTTTACTATAATTGTGTGTGAATAATGAGTATAACTCAAAAAGATTATATACATGAATACTCACGCATTGACTTTAATCAAAAGATGCTTGAGAACATGAGTGTTTGTGATACTAACTTTCTACAAAAACAAAAATAAAAAAAATTTTAATAAAAATGAAAGCAAACATGTATAGTATATATTTTTTGCTTCGTTTCTTTTCTTTGTCTTATTTCCAAAAAGAACTTTCTTGTTATTATTATTATTATTATTATTATTATTATTTTTATTTTTTTTATTTTTTTTTTTAAATTATCTGACTACAAGATTCGTTTGGTTTTATGAATTCAATGCCAGGATATGTTATAAATTAAGCAGCATACATTATCCGATAAAAATTAGCACATGAGTTTCGCGTGAAGAAATGAAATATTAATTTAACGATTAGAATACGATAAGAAATTTTATAAATTTATAAATTATTTATAAAAGTATCCGTCTTAGAGTAAAAAATGCACCACTCGTAATATTAAATTCGTATCATTATAACAACAAATATTAATTTAATCAGTAATAAATTAATTGTGTAATTTATTAATAATTAACTTAATTTTGTTGAAGTACAATTAATATTTTTTAAATATTATGCGTAAACGTACTGGTGCTCTACTGCTACTACTACTACTGCTACTGCTACTACTACTGCTACTACTACTACTGCTACTACTCTACTACAACTATTTTCATTGTTCCCTTGAAAACATCTTCATTCGTCGAATGAATTACTTATAAAAATTAACTATTGCCTTCATCATTCTTGTTAATAAGCATTAAAAACAAAAACAAAACAAAAAACAAAACAAAACGAGAAAAAAACAAACAAAAAATGAAGGTTATCCGATAATTGCTTAGAGCATATAAAATTTGTATAAACCCCACAAGAAATGTAATGTTTTTTATATGTTATTGTAGTACATTATGATCATAGTCTTTTTAAATGTTAAGAATGTCTCTTTAAATTTTGAACCATTCTGTTTTATAAATATTCGAAAGATCGAAGAATACTAAGAATTTATGTATTAATTTTCTGTAAAATCCGTTACACACGTAAACAATTATTATTACCTTTAAATTTTCTTACTTTTATATATACATATACCACAGCTGCTTTCCTAGGATGGTTCAGACTGAATTGTAAATTATATTACGATAACGAGTGACTACGGTTATGTAAATGAGATTGATAACAATAACAACAATAACAACAACAAAAATGAATATTATTATTAATAACGAATGATGATATTAATATTAAAATGAATGTAAGATCCTCGCGTCATGACAAGTATGATGCGGTACGTTTTTCACGAGAGAGTGAGAGAGAGAGAGAGAGAGAGAGAAAACATTGAATTTTACGATTTCTTAAATAAATTTGTCTTTTGCTGCGCAGGGTGCAGTTTAAAAAGTGTCTCCGTTATTTAATACTATATTATAAGGTATCCATTCTTTGATTTATCAAAATCTGTGAAGTAATATCGAATGAATTCAAAAAGGGTTTTAAGATTTTAAAATTCCTCTTCAGAGGATTCTTAAAATTAATCGTAACAAATCAAGCAAAGTAAATAAATCTGCTCCGTTTTATATATCATATATACGATGTACAAGATATGCCGCTGCGCTTTTAACGAAAAGGCTTTTAATATTTGCAATCGATAAATAGTGAACGACGCTGCTCAATGTGGATTATCTGCTTTGTGATAAAACTAATTTTAGGGAATTACGAATTACGACAGAGCAAAGCCAAAGCCTAAACAAATCGATTAAGCTTTTTTTAGAACTAATAAATATTTAATTCTAAATAAAAAAAAAAAAAGGAAAAGGAAGAATCCTTAAATGTATTTATTCTCAGTCTTCGATGTTTTTTTACGCACTGCCAGGATGTGTAAGTAAATTTAAAGCGCAATTTTTTAATGATTTATTGATATTCATACTCCCTTGGCTTGATTGATTACGCGTAGAGTCTCCAGTCTTACAATATGTAAATAACTTTTCCAAGTTTTGAAAATCTATTAAACTCCATGGGTTGGGTGGCGGGGTGGGGGGGGGGCGATGAATAATATGAGACATTTGGCGGTATGTTTAGCCGAATCGAAATTCAATGATTACCCATTATTTTAAAAAGCAATGAACCTTTCATGCTCTACGATCAGTCATATTGTACATAAATTATACAGACAAGATTACGCGCCTTCGCATTTTTATTTAAGACCTATAATAAACATTTTTTTAATAAATTGTGTTTTATGTGTGTGCGTGTGTGTTTTTTACTGCAACCCCGTGCCATTGTGAGGTATTTAAAAAAAAAAAAAAAAAAAAAAAAAATAGTCCCGAATAGTTGGGACCTGAATTCAATACCTAATGAATGTTATTGAAAATTAAAAAATTTCGAGAGGAATGGAAAAATACAGAATGTTATCGTCACGTATTTGTCGGAGCTGCGCGCGAGGTAAATAACGTGGAAGTGAACCCTTTAGATTTCTAGGGAGAATGAATGAAAATCGAATGTTGGCGCCCGAGCCAAAGTCGGATTCCCGAGGAAGATGCAAGAGCGCGCGCAACCGCGATCCATACGATCCCGTACGTAAAAAGCGAAGGTAAAAACGGCGGAAATTGTTGTTTGAACGCCATCTTAGGGTGTCGGCATAGTCGACGGTTGTCGTTTGCCGGCTTACTTGCACATTCGTTCTTTCGGCTTGGAAACTCCGGGGTATCGGACGCAGAGTACAACTTGTTGCCAGTTGCACCGTAGGCACCAGCTAGTCGAGCGACCGTTCCCTCGCATCATCCCTATCGATCATCGCAACGCGAGCGACCATTTCAATCTTTACGCAAGTAGCGAGTCGCACACGTGTCCTTCGGCCAGTCCTTCTAATACGTGAGATCCAAAGAGACAGAAATCATGAATTATCACAAGCCTGAGGCCAAATCGATCGCTAAGCTCGAAGATCTCGCTAATCTTCTCAGGATCCATTCGATAAATGCCACTCAAGCCAGCAAATCTGGGTGAGCTCACGTTCCTCATTACATTTTATTAAAACTTATATTATCCCTGCCCGATTGTTCGAAACACTTTCTTTTGGCCAATGTTTGTCCTTTAATTTCGCTTGACCTTGGAACACTGGATTCATCCATTTAAAAGTCAGTCGTCGGCCTTCGAGTTTTCGTGTACAGATTCCGTCGGTATTATTCTATAACGGCTTTTTCTTTCATCCTGTATTGAAAATCGGAGTAACCGGACGACTCGGTAAATAAATATGCATTGCAAGATTCTCATTCTAACGTTTCATTTAAATTTAACGGATTACATTATACGTCCGTGTACATTGTGTGCACGACGAATACGTGTTTGATCCCTTCGTTTAATTCGATTCCCTCATCGTAATTATAGACTAATTGACCTGTTATTATTATTTGATTTTTTTTTTCTTTTATTTAACTATTAAAAATATTTAAATGCTTCTATTTTTATAATTATTTTTATATTAATTACTTGTACAGTCCGAGTTTTTAAATTACGAATGCACACAAGCTTATAATACATACTTTATTTATTTATTTATTTCTTTATTTTATTTTTTTTTTTTTTTTAAAGTTGCGCTTATTTTTACTGTAAAATATTTACAGTACATTTACGGTGCGTAATAATCGCGTAATTTATCGAATTGAAGTGCAATTCTTTTTGTCGATTTACTTGCAGGCTAGGTTTAAATCAAAATTACAAATTTAAATTCTAATCTGATACTTCGAATCTGCAAGTTTTTCAAATATGCTGAACGTATTTGCGGGTTCAAAGTTCAGTATCATTAATGATCGCCATATCAAACGAGCGTGTTCCGAAAACATTGAACGTTGAAATGACGTATACACCATAGCCTACGGATTATCAATTTCAACTAATTGATTGAAGGGAAATTTTAAAAATGCCTTCAAATTGAAATTTTACAGCCGTGCGCTTACGTGTGCGCGCATTAACAGTTTTGAAAAAGAAATTAAGAACTAGATATTTCGAAAAATAGTAAATATTTAGAAATGCTTGCAATAGGAAAAGTATACACAAGGTTTTAAAAAAAGGGTCTGTGCTATCGAGTACAGTTAAGATGCAGTCGAGACCCACGCGTATCTATGAATCTGTACCAGTTTTCGCAGATAAAATCTCTCTCTCTCTCTCTCTCTCTCTCTCTCTCTCTCTGTGCGTTTATTTTATCTTTTTCTTTTTTTTTCTTTTTAAAGCCTCTATTGCAAATATTATCTTTCATTAATTACGTTATGCATGAAAAATATGTGGATTTTTGAAGATTTATAAATTTTCATTTCCTTATATTGTTTTCTGTTCAATTTCGACCGACTCTGGAGTTCTGTTTAATCAGTAATACAGTAGCTGCTCAATTTGAATAACTTACGGTCGTCTGTTTATAACAAACATATCGATACATAGCAAATATAATAATACGACAATTTGTTTCTTTAACGAAATTTTACAAAGCTCGCCGAACATACTTACGCCCGCAACACGCTCGCATATATATATATATATATATATATATACATTAAACCGCAAGTCAAATAATGTAGAAATAATTTTTTTTGACGGATAGCAAAGCCAAAGTCGTCAATCCGAATTCGCAGGGGAATTATTGAGAAGACATCGCGCGGTACCGGAATACTCGGCACTTTTCATTCGTTATGAATTCCAATGTATCCTTAATTATCATCGGTGGTATTAATGAACTAATGAAATACGTAGTGAATTTGCTAGTGGAATATCCGACGGCTCGAAATGCTTGAAAGAATTTGTAAAAGGCAAGGGAAACACGTGACCAGGGTTCACTGGCAGGATCGGAGGCTCGTGATTTCATGCTTCGAGCTCTTCCATTTATCTTTTTTATTTGTATACTATCATTATATAACTAATCGCGAGAACACGTAATTTGTCGTACGATACACCGTTATCGCTCTCTCTCTCTGTATATATATATATATATATATGTATATGCGCGTATTTTTTTTCTCTCTCTCCCCCCTCCTCCTTTTATTCGGAGGTAATACGCACGCGCGCGCGAGTCTCGTCATGTCCATCTTTACCGAATAGCTGCGAATTGGATACCGAATCAATATGCCGCAATGTATACCTCCAAGATAAAAATTACACGAGTTCTTAATATCAACGTCAATGATTTTGTATTTCGTATAAATCTTAATGTTATCTCTCTTATTTTCGAAGGCTTATTTCTGCCTAAAATATTTAAGACTATTTTATATTCCCTAATAAATTCGAACGATATCAACACTCGCGTCCGTATTCTTGAGAAATATTATTATTATTATTTTCCAACTAAAAGAGTCAATCCCCTTTGGAATTTGTTCTAATAACGTCATACTCGTTAGTCTATCACCTTGGATATACGCGGCAGCCTGTTCATTTAATAAAAGAAAGTACGTCATTTTTATAAAACAAGGCTTTGCTTCGATAAAAATCAGCATGAAAATTAGAAATACAGCTGCTTTAAAAAGTCGATAGGTCACAAAATTTTCTATTTTGCTTGATACGTATTTTAATTTCAAGGTAATTTTAATAGCACCCATTAAATAATCGATCCTCATTCCAATAATATTGTACTTTTCGATTAAAATTATTATTTAAACAGTTACGATGCGTTTATAATTTTAAGCTTACCAATTGAGTCTTGCGCTTAACTTAATTTTTCACTTACATTATTGCATAGAAATAAGTAATTGTGAGTTGCGATCAATATATTAAGAGGTATTCCAAACACCCGATTTATTATTTATACTTTATAAAACATTTTCAAACACTTTAGCCAAGTATTATTATAAATAATAGTATTATAAATTATCACTATTTCACATGATAATTTTTTTTACAATTATAAGTAAATTCATTTTGAATATACATAATAGTAATTACGTAGTATTATTTTTTTTTTTAATTATTTCGCGGTATATCCGAATCTATTTTCAAAGCAACAATTAATAATAATTTATATTATCTTTTTCTATTAATGTATTGCTTAGAGTTTTAGTTTCGCAAATAATCGATACTAACTACTGTGAAAACTATTAAAACAAAACGTATGCTTTATTACGATTAATTATTGTAATTACGACTTTATCGTGAAAAGGCAGATTTAAGAGTTGTATGTTATTAGAAAATTTGTTATTAACATATTTTTTGTTCACGTCGTTCGAATTAGCGTTCTTGAATTAATTAAATAAGCACTCGTCGATATTTCATCAATTATTTTCAATCGCACGAGAGATAAAGTGTCACAAATAAAAAATTCACCAAAGTTAGCTAATTTTTCATGCTGGTTTCATCATTTTAAAATTTTAAAGCAAGTTTTATCTAATCTAAAAATTTCAGATTGTCTGAATTTTAGAATGGAAAATTAAATGATTGAAGGTGACAACTAGTTATTCAATTTTCGAGCAATGGAAATATTGTCAAATAACGTTCGATGAAATATCTCGTATCCCGATGAAAATTAATCGAGGAGTAGCCAAATGTACTATTTTATATTGTTGTTTGAAGTACTTGCAAGCATCGCAAAAAAAAAAGAAGAAGAGTATCGATAAAATACTACATGGAATGTTATCGATCGATGTAAGCACCCGTAGATCGATTTAAATCACTTGCTGGATCATTGAGTCGAATTTAACGTTAAAAAAGCACGATGTCCGGTTTTATAATTACGTGATAATTACTCCAAGACGACAATTTCGATAAACAAATGGGGCTCTGAGAGCGCGCGAATCGTATATCAAGCGGTACGCGTGAGCTAATAAAAATAGCGAAGTTGGTAACGCAGAAGAGCTTTAGCGGAGCTTCGCGGTGGTTTATTAGAATAGCTAGAAGAAAATTATTGATCCTGTGGCCTCGGTGCCTCGATGATATTGTTGTATGACGTTAGAAGCCCGCGGTGATGAGAATCCGCAGCGATAGCAGTAAGACGACGAGGAAGGTCCTCGAGGTGTCCGGGGGTTCGAGGAGTTCGATGGGGTTGGTTTACTGGCTGGGTATGGGGAGGGTGGAGGGTAGGGGAGGGTAGGGGCGAGGGTTGCGGTTCGCGACACGTCGAAGGGCGCGCGCATGAGTTCTCGCGGATATCGGCCCGTAGCGCTCGTGGAGTCGACAGTCGCGAGCGAGAGCCCATGGAGTTTCGTTCGGCGCAGCGATGGTCACGGAGGTCGAGGCGTGGACGCTGCGGCGGTACCTGGCTCACGAGCTCCGCGTACGGGACATCCGGCGACTGGTGGTGCACCCGAGGGCCGGTGAGTCCTTTGGTAAGGATGGGGGGGGGACGGGGATCGGGATCGTCATTCGTTGTACCGGCGGGAGTCTGCCGGCCAGCCCTGACCTCTGCGACGGGAATCCCGGCTGGACGGGATGACGGATTCGATAACCGGAGGACGGGCGGATGAATAATCGAGGTGCGCGAGGCTATCGATTTGAGCCCTCGCGCCCGAACGGACGTTGCCGATTCGCAGTCGGCTGACCTCACTCAAATACGGCGGCTCTCGGAAAATAACGATCGGTGGCGTTAGAGGGTCCGGACCAAATATCCCCACTACTTATCAATAAGTCCAGCCGACGAGTCAGCAAGTGCCGCGTTTAGCCGCCGGGGGCAGGGGGCGGGCTGGGGGATCCTAACGCATCACGGATAGATGCCACATTACGGATTTCACGCGGTTCCCTCCCTCCTTCGTCACTCTCTCTCACTCTCTCTCACTCTCTCACTCTCTCTCTCTCACTGACGCTCTTCTCCGACTCGTTTAAATGAGATCGGATTATTACGTTCGGCTTCTCCTTTGAATATATATTGATAAGCCACGCCTTTGACAGGAATTACGCGACAATATTTCTTCCGCACTCAGAACTAAATTACTTTAATTGCATTACTGAATTCGTATTAAAAAATATTTAATTATAATTAACTTACACTGCAAAACTTTTTTATATAACGGAAGTTCTGTTTTCCCACCTTGAGTAATCATTTCATGACCTAATGGATATTTAAATTTATTAATATTACTTTCATTTCAAAATTGGCTAAAACAAAAAGTTGATCACTCGTGTAATTAATTTAACTAGAAAGGATAAATAACCTTTACAAGCGAAAGGTTATTCTTAAAAAAGTATTAATACTATTATTACATTAATTATATATTATACTAATACTACAATTATTATTATTCTGATTTAATAAAATTATAAAACTGAAGTAAATAGAACTTATTTGAATTTTGTAAATAAAATATTGAAGTTACTGTAACGATAATAAAAAAAAAAGATAAAAAAAATATTGTACTCAAGATTTCTGATGCAACGTGGCTTTCTCAGGCTAGAAATAAAAATAATAATAATATTCGGATTGTTATTTTTAAAGTACATTATACATAAATATCATTCAATTTTTTGAAGCACAAAAATTATAAAATCCACTTTGCAGTTATTTATATATTTATATATTTTCATAAAACTAAAAGTTATTTAGTATTATTTACAAATTAGTAACGTAGTAATTATTATATTAAGCATAAGCTGCATAATTTTACGGAGCCTTTTTGTCTTAAAGAAAGTTAAATAAAATTTATACTTAAAATCAAATCTTTATTAAGTAAGTAAACTAAAAAAAAGGAGGCGCTACTTCGTCAAATCTAAATCGCTGAAAGCAGCAATGATTTAAGAAGTGAGTTAAAGGCATAATCGGCTTCGTGCAATATCCATTTTTAATTACTATAATGGAAAAGTTAGTGGTTAACGTACAGCTTAATCGAACGTTCGAATGGGGATGCGCGCGCGCGCGCCCACACAAGTGGGAATAAAATATAGATGTACTATCGTTATTAAAATAGTAAATAGTAAAAAAAAATTTTTTTAATAATATTTCAAGAACAGTTATATTGAATTGGCCATGCAAAACTCGGATGGACACGTGAATATCCGAAAGAATGATAAATATCGAAGTTTTATTCACTTCTCGTATAAAAATCGAAGAGCACGTCTTCAGGATTTCCAACAGATTTAATTTAGAAAGATTTTTATAAGAATTTTAAATTATAAGTTTTATTACTCAATTAAAAAAAAAAAAAAACTTTATAAGTTTAAGTTTATAATCTAATAAATTTTAATTGCATTCTGAAATTATTGAAACTTAATAAATCTGCAATGTATAGGAAATTACGAATATGCTAAACATTAAAGTTTTTTATTATTAGGTAGTATAAAAAATTTATTAATGTAATTGTTAATTTGTATGCAAAAAATTGTAATTATTGCATACAATAATTGTAAGTTAAAAATATAAATAATAATAAACTAATGTAATAGATATAGTAATAGTATGATGGCAATTATAAATAATTCGCGTGTACTTATGTATTGTGTAAATATGAATTCCTTTTTCAAAAGGAATTCAAGCAAATATTATTGAATTATTGGAGCGTAATAATTACTCGGAAAAAAAAATGATAAATGTATAGCCATGTATGTTTACATTATGAAGGAAAAAGTTTAATTTTATGCAACTTTTATGCAATATTGTAATTGTAAAACTTTACTTGCGATTCTCAAAAGTTATAAAAAGCGCTAGAAAATATTTGAAATATTAGAACGAAGTTTTTTTTTTATGGATTTGATCTAGTTTTTTCATAATTGTATATTGTAAATTATCTACAATTTACAATTTACATTTAAGAGACTGTACATAAATTAATATAATTGACTGATGTATCTTATTGTTCCAGGCATCCAACGTCATGTGCCTCCATAGCAGAAATAATGTCCGTACTGTTTTTCCACACGATGCGGTACAAAGTAAAGAATCCTCGCGATCCCAACAGCGATAGATTTGTTCTGAGCAAAGGTCACGCGGCTCCAATATTATACGCAGGTAATGGAAATAATGATTTAACGGTGTGAGTAAAATGTACTTTATTACGGATTATCAGTTAAACATAAATACTTATGCCGCGAGACATAAATATCAGATCCACGGATCAGCCTTTATACGAATAATTGTTATTTTGATAATTAATTGTATCCATTGCCGAAGCGGTACTTTAACCGTTGCTCACTGTAATAATAATTAGAATAACGATAATCCTTCTTCTTTTGTGTTTTATTAAAGAGTTAATTAATATGTGTTTGCAGCTTGGGCGGAGGCCGAATTGTTTCCAGTCGAAGATCTTTTAAATTTACGAAAGTTCGATAGCGATTTAGAGGGTCACCCGACACCGAGGCTCAGCTTCATAGACGTCGCCACGGGTTCACTCGGTCAGGGTCTATCTGTTGCTGCGGGTATGGCCTACGTTGGCAAGTACTTTGACAAGGCCAGCTATAGGTATGCGTCACCCTCTCCTCTCTCTCTCTCTTTTTTTTTTAAATTTTTTATTGAGACTCTAACGCTAAGTAAGCTCAAAGACTGTTACTCTGAGACGCAACGTAGAATAGGATTAAAAATAATCATTTTTACGCAATGTTTTTTCTTCTAACACGAATAGGATTTTAACATTTTTCAATGGCCATGGTCAGTTTCTCTAAAAATGTTTAAAATATCATTGTTTTTTTTTTTTTTTTTTTTATATAATTAATTAATTTAAATATAAAAAAAAATATTTTATAAAAAAAAAAAAAAAAAAAAAAAAAAAAAAAAGTTGAGAAAAATTGTACGTTATACTAATAAGACGCCCTAGTTTTCATTAAAAAAATGTACTTAAACAATCAACCGATTAGCCGAAGATAATTATATTATTAAGATCATTAACAATGTTAGCATAAGTCTGTGTTAAAATAATTAAATTACCCACTGACGAAATGTTAAATACGTGTTTGGAGTGTAAATATTTGTGGTGCCTATGTAAACCATGAAAATTTGTAAGTAAATTTCTTTGTAAGTAAATCGTTCTGGATTACCATAACAGCATTTGAAATAGGCATTTAAGTTGGAAATGCGTTCGTAATATATGCACTCATGATTAGTGAAAATCTAAAAGTCTAAATGAGCTACTGGACATGTTCGACCCGAACGGTAAAAACAACAATTTTATTAATAATTAATATAAAGAAGCAACAAGTCATACATTCTCAAAAAGACTCATGAAAATTCTTATACGTCGTTGTCTTTTACTAAAATGCAGAAGTATTATTGGAAAAAATTAAAAAAAAATTATCGATTTTATTGACAACTGATGTACGAAGATTAACGTTGCAATACATAAAACTTATTTCATATAATAAATTAAATGTAATAGGTTCATTCACTCTATCCGGCTACGTAAACATTATATTTTAATTTACAAATTATTATTATTATGCATATTAAATATTACTTAACTAGTATTACTTAACTATTAAATATGCATATTAAATATTACTCTCTTTCTCACACAAAGAATGATTACATTATTTATAGTTAAAACATTTTTAAATTGGACTCTGAAAAAATATTTAGAAATGCAATAAAACAAATTTGTTCATTTAATTGTTTATAATTTTCATACGTACACATCATTAAAAAATAGATTCTGATAATAACATTTTTTTTCTTCGTACAATGCAGTTTTCGTATACTACGTAAACTTCACGCAGCAGTAAAATCTTAATGCAGTATGTCAATATTAAGTGTATAATATATTTATGTATTTTGTTTAGAAAATATAAAAAGTATAGAGAATTTATTTAAATACATTTACTTAAACATATTTACTATTGATGCCTGAAAAACCGCTTCTCGTATCTACTTATTTGCTTTTTCTATTCTTGTTTTCTCTCTCTCTCTCACACACACACACACACACACATCGTTTGAATAAAAATTATATTGTGCATCTTTGTTATATAATCAACGTAGCTTGTTATGAATTATGAATGTATCGACAAAAGGTACTGATTTTAACAAAAAGCAAGAATGTTAATTAATTAAAATACGAAAAAATCCAATGAATGTGTGTTAATAAATTAATAAATTAACTCGAATGAAAAATGTTAATAAATTAAAGTAAAATTCTTGTACGATAGAATTCTAATCGAATACTTTTATTAATGTTAAGGACTTACTGTTTGATCGGCGATGGAGAGTCGATGGAAGGATCGATTTGGGAAGCTTTACATTTCTCATCAAATTATAATCTGGACAATCTCTGTGTTATTATCGACGTTAATCGTTTAGGACAAAGTGAGCCTACGTCCTTACAGCATAACACGGAAGTGTACCGAAAGCGTCTTGAGGCATTCGGATTTAATGCTATCGTAGTCGATGGCCATGATGTTGAAGAATTGGTCAAAGTATGTCATTAGCATTATTTTATGCTTAAAAAAAAAAATCATGCACGTGAAATTATTTATAAAAATGTTTTCTAATTATTATCAATGACAATTATTGTAGCATTACTTGCTTTAACAAGGTCAATGCCGACCAATACCGTCGATTTCACTAAAAAAATCTTTCGTTTTGCAATATTAGATAACAACATTATTATTAAGTTTATTATTAGTCGGCGATTCTTAAGGATTAATTTGGATGACTCGAGCACTATTATGGTTAAAAAAATGAATAAGCTAATGTCTTTTCTACTAAGACGTACCATCGATTAATTACACTATAATATATTACTTTTGCATAGTTTAACCGTAAGAGTTAATACTATTAGTTGGACTTACTTATTTTAATGATACTTTGCTCTGTATAAATATAAGAAATGAATTAATTAATTTCATTTAAGCAAATGTTTTTAAATAAATTAAGATACGTCGGGAAAGAAATGTTGTTTCGATTACATTAAACTTTTGAAGAACTTTACTTTAACACTAATTCTATAATTATTTGTAATTCTAGGCTTTCCATGAAGCTGAAAATACAAAAGATCGCCCAACTGCAATTGTAGCCAAAACCTACAAAGGCAAGAACTTTGTCAATATTGAAGATAAAGACAATTGGCATGGAAAACCTATCGGCGCTACAAGCGAGGTCGTCATTGAAGTTAGTATTAGTTCAAATTTAAGTAATTTTTTTTTTTTTTAAATAAATTATTTATACTATTTTAAAAGAAAATTTTTTTTCTTAACAGCATCTGAAATCGTTACTGAAAAACTCCTCACCATTCGAACGCGTTATTCAAAAACCAATAGAAGACGCTCCTACAGTAAATATTACAAATATTAAACTAGATACGCCGCCTTCCTACAAACTTGGCGAACAAGTTGCTACTAGACTTGCTTATGGAACTGCACTCGCCAAAGTAACTAAACCATTCCTTTCAATTAATATTACGAAAAGCATTACTAATGAATGAACAATATAAATTGTATATGTATTTGTAGGTGGCAAAGAATAATCCATGTGTTGTTGCTTTGGACGGAGATACAAAAAATTCAACGTTTGCAGAGAAGATTAAAGCTGTTGATCCTAAAAGATTTATAGAAGGTTATATTGCTGAGCAAAATATTGTTGGTGTTGCGATCGGAGCTGCCTGTAGAGATCGTACCGTTGCTTTTGTTTCTGCTTTTGCTGCATTTTTCACCCGCAGTTTCGATCAAGTAAGATATAATAATTATAAGTAATACATTTAGAAGATAATAATTTACACAACTCGTGTAAATTAAATATTTTTTATCTTTAATGTTTCGCTTATAAATTGAATAGACTTGGATTTTCTTTCATAATGTTTGCCTTTATAATGCTTATTTACATTCAAGTGAATTTCTAATGAATAAAAGAAATTTTTATTACAAATTATAAAAAACAAAGTTAAAAATTCTTTAAATGACTTGATGTGTATTATATGAAAATATTATTATAATTCTTATGTATAAAATGGTTATTATAGTTTGGTTTTGTATAATCTGTTTGTATAAAAAAATTTCAATAATCCGTTCTAATATTGACATTAAACTTTATTCGGTTTGATTGGAATACGTACGTGTATACGTAAGAATTGGGGCAAGAAGAAGCGATTAGTATACGAAAAATTATGCTTAAACTTTATCAAACGGCAGCGATAATGAAAATCTTAATTA
This sequence comes from Ceratosolen fusciceps, assembly GCA_018883505.1. Taxonomy (NCBI): domain Eukaryota; kingdom Metazoa; phylum Arthropoda; class Insecta; order Hymenoptera; family Agaonidae; genus Ceratosolen; species Ceratosolen fusciceps. The sequence continues at coordinate 8,168,828 of RCIC01000002.1, forward strand.
AGGAAATACTTATGCAGGAAACAATAAACGAATTTTTACCTATCTATATTGGCATATATTTGTGATAAGAAAATGTAATAAGAGATCACTTTAATTAAATAGTCTACAATTTTTTACGTCAGCACTATACGTCAATTGACTTTTTATATAATGATTTCATAAAAGTATAATATTTAAAGTAACATTTACTTGAAAATATATTTGAATACCAGTATAATTTATTATATTTTTTTATTAAAGATTTTTTAATGATTTTTAAATGAACGAATTCGGAAAGAATATTTTCATGTATTTGAAACGATAATAAACCGTAAAAGTAAATAATAATTTGAAATTATAATTAAAAATTACAATGCTATTAATTATATCATGACGTAACTTTATTAAGCTTGAGATAAATACTTTCAGATTCGAATGGGAGCGATTTCGCAGACAAACGTAAATTTTGTCGGTTCGCACTGCGGTGTATCTATTGGTGAGGATGGCCCTTCTCAAATGGCTCTTGAAGATTTGGCAATGTTCCGCTCGATTCCCGGATCTACGGTATTCTATCCTTCCGATGCAGTGGCGACTGAAAGAGCTGTCGAATTAGCAGCCAATACTAAAGGGGTTTGCTTTATTCGTACATCAAGGCCTAATACACCTGTGATTTATGAGAATGACGAGGTACTGAGCATCGGTAAAGCCAAAATTATCAGATCCTCTAGTGATGATCAGGCTCTGCTCATTGGTGTTGGTGTGACCTTGCACGAGGCAATTAAAGCGGCTGATATTTTAGCCAAATCTGGAATTAGTGTCCGAATAATGGATCCTTTTACCGTTAAACCAATTGATAAGGAGGCCATCATAGAGAATTCAATACAAACTAGAGGTAGAATTGTGACCATTGAAGATCATTATCCGGAAGGTGGACTGGGTGAAGCTGTTCTCTCGGCTATATCAGAACATCCCAATCTTATTTTGAGGAAGTTAGCTGTTCAAGATGTTCCTAGATCTGGAAAGCCAGATGAATTGTTAAATTACTTTAGAATTGATGCGACAAGCATTGCTAAGCAAACTGAAGATTTTATTAAAAATTAAGTGTGTTACAAATTGACAAAATGGACACACGAACAACAGATACAAGCAACTGTTATTTTTTTAAGTGAGAGTATACAATATATTTTTAATTAGCTTTTTAATTTATACATTCTATTTGCAGGTGAAGTGATTGTATAAAAAAGGAAACTTTTTCATAGGAAATGAATATTTTAATGTTATTTTTAATTTTTACCTTTTTTCTTGTATTTTTTGTTAAGGTCAATCGTTTATATTCTTAACGTTATATTAAGTGTGTGAACAAAAAAGGAAAAACGAAAAAATGTCAAAAAGAACATGGAAACATTATTTTGCTATTTAAAAGTTTATATTTTGAAAATGATTTTATAGCTTTTTAAATGTAAATCATATGTGTACAAATATTTGATGGATTCAAATGAAATGAAAAGCTTATTACTAAAAGTTTATAAGTGATGAACAAAGAGAAAATATAAGTTTTTATGTATTTACAATTTCTATGCAGTTTATCAATCAACCTTGAAAAACAATCCTACTCTACATATAATGTCAACTCTAATTATTTATTTTTTTATTAATTTTCTTTACTAAATTGCAAATATGTAAATATATTTATGTATTAGTTAATTAATTAATATATATTGCGTTGCGTTCACAATGAATTTTAAATACATTATACAATAATGTATTCCAGTTAAAATTTAAATTTCGAAATGACTTGCTCGAAAATCGCGAATAATAATTTACTTAAGCTACTGTAAATGCCCAAAACTATGTGATGCATTTCACTAATGTCAGATGAAATCGTTTATTTACTTCACACGAAATACAGTTTGAAAACTTATTAAAAGCTATTTTATAACAGGCTTAATAAAAAACAAAAACAAAAAAAGATATCAATTATGTATTAAATGGAGCTACGTAACTTGGCTTTCATAGGCTTTTTCTAAATAAAAAGGAAGCTGGGCCGATTGCTTAATGGGATTAACGGTATGTTGGCGTTAATGGGAGTGGACAGGCGAGTAGCGGTAAATAATAAGAAAAGATTTCGAGAGAAGAAATTTGAATTTCGCATGCATAGAAGAAGACACATACGCCCAAATAAATTCGAGCGCCCTCTTTACATAACTTTTGGCCCTTTTTCGATCTCGGGACGATCCGCGTATGCAAGAGCTAATTGTTGCTCGCGTACGGGATAACTCGGCATACGCGAAAACGTGGACGGCACTCGGGATCTATCTTTATTCTTCCTTAAGTTCCGCGGACTCGCGAATTAAAGGGGAAAAAAATGTAGGCGCGGACGGCCGACGCACGCGTATAGATAATGCACGAGGCAGGTGGCGCGACCGTCGCTCGGAATACCAGCCGCTCAGCCGTGTGAGTAGGAGTAGGAAAGTCGGTATGTGTTAAAGTTGCTTTTACTCTCATGTTCAATGTAATAAGTAAAATGGCCGCGGCAGAAGCGTACGTCGGTACTGCTGGTGATGTTTTCGCGCTCGCCGCATCCACCACCGTCGCCGACGTTGACGCCGCTGCAGACTTCCTCGCCAACGTCGTCGCCGTCGTCGTCGTCGTCGTCGCCGCGTCCTCCGTGAATATAAGACACGCCTGAATCAGAGGTAGAGAGATTCTCACACCGACATCGCACTAACCCATACGTGTGTCTCTGATCTCTGGAGGAGAGGGAACAACTTCTGCTCTACGCGCGTCCTTTGCCTCGTTGCATACGTGTGCTCTCTCCCTCTCTCTCTCTATCTCTATCTCGTCTGACACCCTTCCCCTCTTCCCTCTCGATCGTCCTCCCCCCTCCCTTCATTCCTAAGCTCTTTCTTTTCTTCCCACCCGTTCTTTCCCTCTCGATGCTCTCGCCCTCGCCCTCGCCATCGCCCTCGCCCTCGCCCTCGCCCTCACCCTCACCCTCACCCTCACCGACACACGCACGCCCGCATACGCACACCCTCGCAGGCGTACGCAGCCTTATTGCCTCCGTCTATTCTATTTATTCCTCGACGTAGATATTTTTCGTAGCAGGAGACGAAGGACGCGATGAAAAGTGTACAAATGGAGCGAAGGGTAAAGTCGAAGGAGAAAAGGAGATAACGGAGTGTACATCATACGTATAATGTAATAGACCAACACCTACATACGAGTACCGTTCTTTTTGCTTTGGGAACACACACGCATGTAATCGTGCTCGTGGAGCTTTCCGCGGAGCTCGCTTGTGTAAACGTGGAGAGGAGAATTATTTTTCTCTGTCATGAGATTACGCCATTGGGAGAAATTGTGTTGCGGATGAGGGAAAGTGGATCTCTTCGGTTACGTTTGTATTTTTTTTTTCCGCTCAGGAGTGGTACGCGTGCTTGAAGAGCTGAATATTCGAAGATCAAGGTAGATTTGAGTGTTGCGAGGGAGAAAGGGGGAAGGGTGAGAGAAAATTTCGGCAGTTTATTTCATGTTTTCTTTCGTTTCTTTTACTTTTACTTTTTTTTTTTACTTTTTTTTCCCCCCCGAACGAGCGCAAGTGGGGTTAAGTGTGATGATTTTTTCGTATTTTCTCGGGAGTACACACAGCTCTGCATGCTTGTGCGACACAAGGATACAAGATAAAAGATGTTGGTGATGTAAGAGCGAGAGAGATAGAGTTCGAAGATGCTCTTTTCGCCTTTTCCCGTACTTTTCACTACTTTATAATTTATTATGTGATCGAGCTGCTTTTCTCTTTTATTAGCCTTAGTCTTCCTTTTAAAGAGATTAGCTACATTGCACAATTATGTGTGCTTTCATTTAATAGTGTCAATGCCCGAGGGTAGTGTATGTTTGAGCGTATGTGCGGCAGAGAGGGAAAATAGGGGTGAAAGTGTCGATGCATTATTGTGGTTAAATATTGTTTATAGAGAGTTTTAAGGCCATACAGACCTTCGTTATTATTGTTGTCGTTGTTTTTATTATTGTTGTAAGGTTCGCAGACTAAATGAGAGAAAAAAAGTATAAAACGAGAGATGTGGGACTTGAAAGATCAAGGAGTCACGAAGTAGAGAGAGAAGGAGAATAAGGGTGAGAGAAAAGTTAAATGCTCGTAATATAGTTTACCCAAGAGTTTTCATAAAAATATTTTCTCCATTCTCCGATATGTGTTAGAAGTGGTACAGTCTTTAAACAGTCTGTCACTATCTGTTTTTTTTTTGCAGGTTAAGTGTCTCTAGTCTTCTAAATACATCATACGTTATATTTTTATATACGTCGGTACGTGAATACGTTAATGTGCTTACGGATCTGCGTATATGCAAACGTACGTGTAATGTGTTGGTTAATATATGCATACGTGCAAAGCCAGGGCTGCATATGTATATTAAGAGATAGTGAAAAAGTCCGAATCACATAATTTCTTTGCCGCATGTGTGCCTGTTGTTGGATGCAATAGATGACGGTTGAATGACGTGATTGATTGTGTGGGAGGGAGAGAGAGAGGGCATAAGCGAGCGAGCGAAAGAGTGAGTGAGTGAGCGATCGAGAGTGAGAGTGAGAGTGAGAGTAGAGTAAGTGAGTACGATTAGGGCGTCGGGGGAGGGGTGGGCGAGAGGGAACGAACGATAAACAAAAAGTGCGGTTAATAAGTGTGAATAAAATTCGTGTGACTCCATTTCTATTGTGTATATGTATATGAGAAAAAGTGGGGTTAAGTGGGATTTTTCGTGTCGGTGGCCGTTCGAGTGAAAGAAGGATGATTCTTTAGGGGTGGCACAAGTCAGAGAGAGAGAGAGCGAGAGAGAGAGAGAGAGAGAGCGGCGGCGGTTGAGGGGTTGATGCGGGGGAGGGGTGAGGGGGTTGGCTCACAGACGTAGACACCTATGGAGATTAAGGTGATAGGACGTGGGGGCGAGTTGGAGCGAGTGAGAGTATAGTAAGCGAGCGGTGCGCGAGGGAGATAGGGAAGAAGTAAAAAAGGAACGAGGGGGCTCGACGAGACGAGTACGTACGTACGTAGGTACGGTCGACGGGTACGAATGTGTCCGGAGGATGCGGTGCTTGTTTTCCTCCGTCTCCTCTTTAAGTCAGGCTCGGGGGGGGGTGGCAGGAAGAGCACGAATTACTCTTCCCCCAATATTATTATTGCCTAATTAGTAAAGTTGAGGGTAAGAAACAAGCAAACAACAGGGGCCCCGGGACGTTTCCTTTCCTTCTCTTAATGGGCAATCGAATGTCATTCTCCTGCAAAAGCCCACGATAAAAGCGACTCGGGAGAAGCTCGGCTTTGGTAATTCTGAAAAATTATCAGCAGAGCCGGAGTTTATATCCCGGCCGGTTAAATAATACTCGAGACGCGTTGACATAATGACCGATAATGCGTATCGCGAGCGCGTCCACGGGGAAGCCGCGACTAGGGATAGAGGAACACGTAGCCGGCAACTACGCAGCCGAGGAAAAGCGGGCGTCTACGTGTACGATATTATAGGCAGAGCGAAGCGTGCACGCGAATACGTTGGACGGCCATATTAATGCAAGGCGGCACCGCCGCCTGTTTCGTGTTGCAGAATCGAGAGAGTGAGACGGGAAACGAGGGCATCATCGTGCACATTTTCAGAAAGGGGACGAAATTGACGTTGTCAGCAGCACTGCCATACCAAAGAATCCTCGACGGTCAAGATATATGTTAACAGATTTCCAAGCCTGCTCATCTATTCCGCCCTTGTCTTCAGTTTTTTTTTTTTTATATACTTCATGTTGTTCAGTTATTAATAAACCAGAAAGACTGTCAGTGAATAAGGGATAAGGCAATATTCTAAGTTTTTAAGATTAAGGAAACGTTGAGAAATTTTGAAATTCAGTGGATGGCGAAAGCTAAAGTTGATACTAGTGATTTTAAGGTGAAGGTCTTCAATAAGACCTAGTGAATATATTTAGTGAACACAGAGAGACCATTGCCGTGTGTCGGGACTCACAGTGCAACGTTGAAGATTCTTCGTTCCTTTAGGTGAGTTACTTGTGCCCTACATACGAGTGCGTAAACTGCAATTTATGTAATACAGATTAAACTGCTTAATTGATTTAGAAATAAGTTGAAGAATACCTTGTTAAATTTATTCTCACTTATTTTGCTTATCTTATCTATTTACTTACGTTGTGTAGAATTGCTTGTTTATCACTGTGTCCGTGCATGCATGTTTTTAGATATATGTATGTTTCTTTGGCAATAATACTTAAGACAGTGTAGAATAATCTTTAACACTTTTTAATTAATAAAAAATTCAATTAATATATCTAATATGATTTCAAGCCCTGAAGATAAATTGGAATTACGAAACTGTTGTACATTAAAATTTCATAATTACATTTTAATAGTGTAATCTGAGGTTACAATAATCTGAGGTTAGTTTAAATATAATTCAAAATATGTATAAGCTACAAAACACACATAGTACAAATGCTTAGTTTAGTAAATGTATAATTATTATTTACTTTGTCAAATGCATTTTATATTAATATTACATCTCTTTTTAAAAGTCATCATTTGATAATGTCTTTTACTTAAATTATCATAATATGATTTACATTGAATTTATTATTAATTGTAAAAAAAAAACACAAAGAAGGTTGTATTATTAATATAATCAATATTAATTTAAAACTAAAAAATATTATGGAAAAAGTTCCAATTCAATGTTTACAATTTTTAATATATGTATATAATAATAAAATATGCATGACTCTCCTGTTTGAAATAATTAAGGAATTTATTTACTAAGCTCTAATATTTCTGAAGTTAATTAAGGTTAATATTTTTTAACAATGCTCATTTTTAAGCAAAGAATTTTCAATTAAGAAATTCACAATCATAGAACATAATGCAGATAATAATAGCATATAAATGTTTTATTTTGATTTTCAAGAATAATTACATAACTGTTAAATGTTTATCTATTCAGCCATATTATTAACTATTTTTTCTTGAAGGCTGAAAAATGTTATAAAAATGTTTATTTTCATATAACAAACGCATTCTGTTATTTATAAAATTGCATATTAATATGAATGTTGAGCAACTTAATGTGAAATAAAAGAATTAGAAGCAATTGTTTAGCCAATTTCTATAATTTCATTCTTATGGAAAATAATTAAATAATTAAATAATTAAATAAATAAATAAAAAGTCTTATAAATATTAGTATTAATATTTATATTATTATTTGTCATAAATGAGTATTAGCCAATGGTTGAAAAATAAAATTAATTGAATAAGTATTTCATTTTGAAAAGAATGGGAATTAAATTCATTTAAAAAATGTATATAATAATATAATACGCAGATAACAAACAATTACCTCATTATAAATAAACAATAAGAGCTACGCGTAATTTCATTACGACAATTTTACAAAGTCATACATGAGAAACTTGTCAGAATAAAATGTTGACATATCAATACAACTTCTACGTAACTATGAATACGTTTAAAATAGATTGTGCCTTGTGATTAATTTCTGTTTTTAATTTCAATAACTGGAAGAATTCTCCCTTACTTTTATCTACCTGAGAAGATGACCACTCGAAAAGCAATGAACAAAAATCTTAAGAAGCATGACGAGTCAAAAAGTATAAGTGGAAGGGAAATCGCCGAGCCCCACGTGCCAAGAACCCATTTTTTTCTTCTTTTTCTCTCCTTTTTTTTTCCACCCGTCGGCCACTTGTTATGCGTACATTCACCGTCTTGCTTATTGGCACCAGGTTACGCGTACGTGTACGTTTACATATAGAAAAGTGGAATATCTGTTTGTTATTTTTTCAATTAAAAAAATAAAAAAAAAATACATATCGGTGGAATATTACGAAAGATTAGTGCTTTTGTAATTAAAATTATAAGCAAGACAATGTCATCTCATTAATAATAAAGCTCACTAAGTTATTTATAACTTCTTACTAAAGCTAAAGTCAAATAGTTGTTAAATTATTCAAAATATTTGCAAAACTGGTCTTAATTAAAAATAATAACTAAGCAAATACTAAAATAGTTTTACTAGGGTGCCGAGCACTTCAATTATTTTATTAATTTTTATTAATATTAATATTATTTAAAAAAATTGATCCCTCCCCCACCCCCCGAAGAAATTATTATTAATTATTAATCCTTAATGTCTAAGCAGATCTTATAAATTTGAAACAATTACAAAATAACATCTTTACAATTATTAAAATTTCTTCCTTTTCCATCGTAAAAAGGTGAGCAAATTCACGTAACAGGTTATTTCAATATTCTGATGATATATATGGACATACTTCCTACGATGAGATTATATAAAAAAAAAAAAGTTGTATTAAATCTATTAATACGTATTATAGTTGTCGGTTTATATTTTTATAGGGTACGTTGTTAAATATTTAAATGTTAAATAAACAAGTTTGTATTGATTTACAAATAATTTTATTTATTTTTTTTTTTTATATATATATTTCCAGTCAAAAGTTTTTGAAAATTGTAAAGACATTGTTAATTGTTAATCTATATTTATTTGAAAGAAATATTATTTGTTATGTATAATATCCAAGATAATAAATATGCAACAGTTCTTATCTGTTTTATAAATATTTATTTTTTTTACAATTCGTACTAGTATTTTGTTGAGTTTTTTATTCGTATTAGTATTACGTTCAGTATTATGATTATTTGTGAACTTTTTATTTTAGATCTAAGATGCTTATATGAATTTTCGTTATTTTAATGGAAAATTCAACCTTTTTTTTTTTTTAAAAGAATAACTTCGTATGTCGGTTATAAAATAACATTGATCTAATTGTGAATAACATGTAAAACGGTCAAATGTATAATTAACTTTGTCAGCATTACCATATGGTGTTATATATTGAAATGTATATGTACAATATGGTTTCATTGTAAATAGTAATTACACTTTTCTTTAGAAATCGGATACAATAGTAACCTGTGCTTATCAGAAACATTTAACGAAATGAGACCGCAGAAGTAAAAATTTTTAACAAATTGATATTTCCTCATAAATAAAGTACATGTTTTTCTCTTTCACGAAATATATAATAATAATAATAATAATAATAATAATAATAATAATAATAATAACGAGCATATTACATATTAGATATATATATTACATATTTTATAGGAAGTTGGAAATTTTCATAAATTTTGATTTAGAATAAATCGGTGATGATAAATTACTGATGATGTATTTATTATGAGTATCAGCCGTTAACTAGAGCAATGAAAATAATTTTCATTAAAGAACTTATTTATAATGAAGAAGGAAAAATATGTTTATAATTCATTTTCATATAAATAGTTATTTAATTCGATTATTAAAATTGAGTAATATCGCAAATAACTATATGAAAAAAATATTTGTACGATAATCGAATAAAAATATAATGTAAATGCACAAAACAAACGTTGCATAATAAGATTGTAACTTGCATTTTTTTTTTTTTTTTTTTTTTGAAATTGTAATAAGTCTACTTACAAAACATCGAGTATATTTAATTGAAAATACCTTTGTCATATTATTTTTCCAAACAAATAACACGTAAGTTTTTTCATAGCTGTCCCTGTAAAATTATCATTCTAAAGAATTTTTCGAATTTGTACAATAAAAAACAAGATTTCTTTTCCGTCCAATCGTTTTCATATTTTTCATTTGCGTTCTAGTTCATCTCCCATTATCCTATTTTTCATTACTTTACAATTTATCAATCTTTAAATGGGCCACTGAATCTTGACTCGATATTAATACTAAATTATTTTTAGAGTAAAATGGATAAAGAAAGTGATTTTTTTTATAATGTCGCATTGATCAAATATTGTTATATTATAATTGTAACTAATTTAGGCTCTCAATGGTCATTAATTGGCGTTTTCAAACGATATTTATAAAGAATTATATCGCATTAAGCATTTTATATAAACTTTAATTTTATGACAAATTAACCTAAATATATATATACGTATATCGTTTTGTATTAAGAATTCATTATTAAATAAGCAATGGGTTTTAAATAAACGTCAAATATCTTTGAAACATAATGAATAGAGATATCTCTTATACCGTGATTTTGATTTATCCTCTACGTTTGATTTGTATATGACATCACAAGTTTTTCTCAATAGTGACTACTGTACATCACCAATAAGAATATTTATGTTATTGCTATGGTAAAATAAGTTTGCATAAACCGGCGTTCGAGTAAGTCGAACTTGCAACGTCAATTATAAATTCATCTATTTCAGTTAAATTGGTACGTGATCGATAATTATAAAAGAAAATACTGTCTTTATTCATTGATTTTACATATTGAGATGTGCATATGTAAAATTAATTATTATTCTCAGTATTCTCAATGCCGTATTGATGCACATCTCGAAATAGTAATTTAATTTTTAGTCATTTGTATTTTCGTAGTATTTGTAGCAAATGTAATTTCACAAGTTTTTGAATCCCGGCTGGCAATTACGAATACTCTATACATATTTTTTATATTTTTACTTACCATGCGTAAATAATCCAGACGGCAATTCTGCTATTTATTAAAAATGTTAATTTTTTACTTTCTTTTTTAATATGAATTTTAATTACATATTTTATAATTTAGTAATTACTTTTCATAATCGTTTCGTAACAAAGAGACATAAGGTAATTTTTGCTTGTAATATACGCAATTAAAATGAAAACTCAGCAATACAATTAAAAGATTAATTATACTAGTAAAATTACGGAGCTTGTAAATTTAATACTGTCAAAATAGAAAACCATTCGAAATATAATCATTAAAATGAGAGTACGCCGACCAAAAGTCTTTCATTGCTTAATATTTGTTTTGTAAATAATTAAAATATTATATTATGTATATTTTACATTTATGTTTCATAGGCTTTTTGAAAATGACATTACGGAAGTAATTTGATGTCTACAGTTTTATAAACCGATCGAGAATGAAAAGAAGGTTAAACGTAACCTTCATCTTTTAGTAAAATACATTATTAATAATTATTAGTAACTACTTTCAAATACATTCAGATTAAATATGAATTCTAAATTTAGTTAAAATATTTGTTCTTAAGAAAAAGGTATTTTTATTATTTAACATAACAATGTTAGTGTACTGTTTAAGTTTGACTTTTGATGGTTAAATTATACTTGATTGACGCGGTTGATTGTGGAATTTATTTACTTGTTAATAACAATATAATTGTAGTCGTTATTGTACATAATGCTGGTATATGACATGCAACTATATATTACAAGATATTTTTGTAATTATTACTTTGTCTGATTAGTGGAATATTCCTATCAGGTTAATTATAAAATTTTTTTTTATATTATCGATGCGATTAAAATTTATTTTTTGTAAAATTGCAAAAGCCTTTTTCCATTCATTATATCTATTTCGTGTGATAACGAAAACGTCGTTCAATTTTCCATACATTTAATATGCATATAATATAATTCATGTAAATATTGACTTTACTTTAAATTTTTTTTCGATTTAAAATTTTATGTGTGTTTAATCTTATGAAACCTCGACCTTTACTTATTTACCTTTACTTATTATTCTTTGGTAGACACACATTTTTATTAATATTTTTCCAATAAAATTGAATTTCATATGAATCTAAGAACAAGCATGAATAATGAATTTTTAACTTTATAATATTACTTATATAATTAATAAAAACCTTTTTAAATAGTTTTTATTTTTTTGAACAGTATAAATATGTACTAATTTAGACTTACAGCTTCTTATTTACAAAAAAAAAAAAAAAAAAAAAACAAGGTAATAGCTGATAAGGATACTTCATTTTAATCCCGGTACTCGAGGCTATAATTATTCTTATATGAACAAAGAATTAATTACTGTATATTCCAGAATCAATAGAGAAATCGTAGCAGATCTTTTATTATTATTATTTTTTTTTTTTTTTTTATTTTATAATCTAGTGGATTTAGAATGCAACTAATAACTACGTTTTGTTAACGCTTCCAAGATTTTTTCTTAATTAATAATCGCTTAAGTATGCGTGGGAATTTCCTAGTATTGGAAACGCAATTAAATTATAATTGAACTCGAATTATTTGAAATGTACGAGGTAACGATATTTTATTTATAAAAAAAAGAAGCTCAATTTATCACCTGAGTCAATTAGCTTTGCATTAGAATGCAAGGAGCGTTAAATTTTTGTTCCAAAGTTCTTTTTAAGTTTTTTATTTTTAGATATCCTATACTTATATGTTAGACAGTATACTTTTATAAGTTATTTTACATGCAGAACAGAAATAAAATAACAGATTTTAAAACTTTCATTATGAAATCAGGTGAAAAGGATAAAGCAAGACTTAAACACTGCATTAGTAATATTTTCTTTATAGGATATCTTGAACTTCTTTGGCAAAATAAACAAAATGCGCATTCACAGTTCATGTGCTGTTCGTTTAAATATTTACGAAAATATTCACTCGCTCATTTCTTACTTTCGAAATTTCAAAACTTACCATCTTGGGCTTACATACTGTTTTACTGGCGAATTTCGTCTTCATTATTCTCCGTAAACATATTTTTCATATCTTCTAAACCCATGTCGCTTTACGTGTAATATCGTTGATCGAAGAATTTTGTTGTTTTACAAAAACATTTAAATAAATAACATTGATTTATGACACGTATGTGTCATCGAATCGAAAGCAGATTTATATCTGTATTAGAAATATTTTATATTTAAAATACGGTTAAACGCTATGTAATTAAATTAATTATAGTAAAACATAAATAATTTAAATAAAAATAAAAAAAAAAACAAAAAAAAATGTATTCTAATAGTCAAACTTTATCTATCGTATACTTTATCACTTACTCCGTTGTATTTGCATAAATAAGCTTTCGTATATTTCTCGAATTTAATATTAATATAATCGTGTAGCAGAGTCCGGTAAAAAGAGAAAAAGATGTGCAGGTTTACGTAACCGTTATTGTATATAAAACACGGATATTCAAAAGAGAATGTCAAATCGTATCGAATAAAAACAACACAGTTTCCACCATACAAAAGACGATAACGTAATTACATCGTTACTTAGATATGGATTGAGCTCGTCTCCTGTCAATACCAAAGCTTCAAAGCTTACTTTCCTTGCTAAACTTATCAAGCCCTGATTACTTTCGTGATATAAAAAGAAATTCATTTCGACGAGTTGAATTATTTATAATGTAACTCTAAAATATTTTTTCAATAATCGATCCAAGACTCCGAGACTATTTTAGATCGATTAAAAGAGAGAAGGGAGGGGAGAGAGTAAATTCCCTTTTTTAAAGGCATAAAATCTATCGAATCAAATTTAATTGAAATGAAATTAACGCGAAAAATATATTTGTCGCGTTGCTGAATGTATTATAAACTATTCAGTAGTCATGAATATTAGAAACTATCGAGTACGCTGATTAATTAATCTTTTATACTAAATAACTGTCACGTTTTTATTTTAGGAGGGAGGGTGGGAAGTAGGGGGCGAGGGATACGCTAATAAAAGCACAAATAATTTATGTCTCTTTTAAATTAAATATTAAGAAGAAGGACTGGTTTCGATCCTCATAAGGCGCAAGGATACTCGAATACCTTGGAATATTATCTCTATTCGCCTCTTCTCGTGGCCTTTTTTCTTCTTTTTTTCTCAGCATTATGTCCTATGCCGTATTAACAATACGAGCGTTTCATTATTCAGTTAGTAATTGAGGGAGAAAAAATTATATAAAGAAAGAATGTAATGTAATTCTGAGGCAGGTTGAAGAATCACGCTGGGACTTGAAAAATCGTGTCAAGGAAGCATCCACGACGAAAAAGTGGAAGCGGCGTCCGATTTATTCCCGAGAGTCGCGAGTCTTGCGATGGCAAACGTCGCGCACAAAATGTACGAAAAGAGAGCCCGAATAATAACAATAACAACAACAACAACAACAACATCAACAACAATAATAGTAGTAGTAGTGGTAGTGGTAGCGGTAGTGGTAGTAGTAGTAGTGGTGGTGGTGGTGGTGGTTGTAGTAGTGGTGGTAGTGGTGGTAGTAGTGGTAGTAGTGGTAGTAGTGCACTGAAAAGGCACGCGATTCGTACTTTTCGAATTTTCTCATTCATTGCCCTTCGCTTGTTATTTATCGTTGTATACCGTTGCCACTGTGCTGATTAAAGCTCTGCAAAGCCTGCACTTCCTTCATTATTTCTTCCTAATTATTATTTATTATTTATTTCGCACGCTCTTAAAAGCTAGACATTTTACGGTTGTAACTCATATTTATTTTATTGATGTAATTTAATATTTCCGTTGATTGAGTTCGTTGCTATAGCGTTTCATTAATACTTTTCAACTAAAATTAATTAAATAAGCGAGGATGACTTCGATATCGATAGCGAACATAGCGTTCGATTCACATGTATATATGTATATATATATATATATATATTTATTTTAATTTTAAAATACATATCGATAATACGCGGATATAAAAAATACGAAGCCTTAAGCATAGAAGCCATTGTTACAGTCAGTTATCAATTGCTTTAATTTACGTTTTGGGTATTATTACCATACAGCCCTCTGACATGATTTAATCATTATATTATTATTTTATTCAGAAAAAGAAAATTATAATTGCTCAACTATTGTAGCGTATGAATAAATTCTATGGAGTGTAGGAGAAAGAAAAGTTTTAATCATTATTCAGAATGAATAGACGAAAGACAAGAAGAAGGGACCAGAGTAAAAAAAAAAAAAAAAAAGAACCAACTATGTTGTTCATGCAACAGAAAAGGGAAAATAGAGCATAGTGAGTAACTTTGAAGGGTAGAATCAGAGGAGGGGAGGGTACGATGAAATAGTGGGAAAATATTGAATAACTGTAATTGATTAAGAAATGTTCTGTTAAAATAATTTTGTAACGTTTTTTTCTTTTTTTTTTTTTTTTTACTCTAGTGATATCTGTTTTGATCTATGGGGTAGGTTTAGTTACATTAGTCGATTATAAAAATGTAATTTGAATATTCTGTCAATCAAGTAAGAGTAATGTAATCATTCATGAGTGGCTTGACGTACGGATGTTTCGGACAACAACAACAACAACAACAACAACATATATTTTATATTCCACCTGAAAACTCAAACTAAATGCCTGTTTTTTGTTTTGCAAAATGTCAATGGGAATAAGAGGAGCAATGAATAAGTAAGTAATGGTCATGACTCGATGAAGGATAAATAAGAGAGAGAGAGAGAGAGAGAGAGAGAGAGAGAGAGAGAGAGAGAGAGAGAGAGAGAAAGGTCGTACGAAATGTTGAATCGGGCGTGAAAACAAGCCGTACAAAGGCCAGGCACACTAGTAGTAGTAGTAGTAGTAGTAGTAGTAGTAGGCGGACGAAGCTTTCGAAATCGGAAGACGAAGAAAGTAGAGAGAAGGTAATATAGAGTTGGTTCTGTTACGTAGGGTGAGAGACGGACTTAACGAAAATTATAGGGCGTGCGCTCTCACTAGTCCTACGATATCTTTTTGATTTCCAGTGTTGCTTGCTGCTGTTGCTGATCGCATAGCGTGACGCTCACGCAGCCAAAACACTCTAGGGAAATGCGCACGCGCAACCCCTCAGCCACGCAACGTTAGTGTGGAAAGGAGGTTGGGGGGGGAGGGGGCGGGTAGCGGGATGTTTTATTATTACTTTTATTTAGCGTTATTATTTAAAGCATTGCGGTGCTATAAGAAACAACGCTGCTCTGCCCATTATTATTAGTAGTTATTATTATTCGATAAACAGCATACGATTCTCTACTATTTGGCTTAGTTTTTTTTTATATTATTATTATTATTATTATTATTATTATTATTATTATTAAATATTCGGAGCGAATTTTCATTTTTGTGAAAACTGTAATTTTATATTCGAAAGTTTTTAATTGTTATTGATTATTTTTTACGCGAGAATACTCCCAACTTCCAAAAGTATTGTAAAAATAGCCAATTTACGTGCTATATTATATACGGAAAAGGCTCTCGTACTCAAATGATTTTAAGTATTATCTATAAATTATTGTTCGATTTATACATTTAGCCAGCACACCGTTCCTTATAATTCCATTAATAATTAAGATTAAGGTAAAATACATTATTTTGAAAAAAACCCTGGATCGATATATACATATGAAAGTGAATATAGGAACGGAGAATAAGTATAGCAAGTCATTATTTCTGTGTAATATTCAGTTGCGCACATTCGCCGTTAAAAATATGCAAGCGAAATAAAAGCAGTATTTTACAAAATGATATATATATATATATATTTTTTACGCAAAGAATAGCAAATTTTATCAATGATAATTCGTTGAATAAAATGGAATATTCATGAATCTTAAATTTCTAAAGAGCAGAGGGCTTTTCTCATTTATATGGCGATAAATATTACAGTTTATGAAAGGCGAGCGGAAAAGTAAATTTTTTTTTGAGTTGCTGAGCTTCTATTCCCGTACGAATATGTAAAATACAAAGCGATTATTTTAAACTTACGAAAATCTTGTGACTTCATACATCAGTGCATGCTTGATTTAATAGGTCACGTGACCTATTTAATTATCAATGCGTCCGTTACGTAACAAATGCTGCGCGTATTATCTGTCCCAAGAATTCAAAGAATCCATGGGCGGAGGGAAATGTATAACCGTGAGCGTGTAAGGATATTAAAGCGAGCTTTTAAAATCGCGTCGTCCGACACATTTCCTATCGTGACTGTCAAAATCCCATTGCGCTATTGAGCTTGTGGAGAAAAGGTATGGACAAGCATCGGGACGCGGTGATGTATTGGAGTTTGTAATATTTTATTATCGGCAATGGAAAGTCTCGGGGCATCGCATTCATCGTAACCAGTGACGAGCAGCGGCACGTATTTACATAACTTGGTAATTTTTCTCAATAGGAGGTCATCATAACCGAAACCTGATGAGTTTTCCTTTCCTTTCACTTTGCCATTCAAAGTACATTAATAATATTTTCAAAATTAATTCGCGCCGGTCTCGTCGTCTCCCTTTTCTCTCTTTCTTTTTTTTTCGTTTTCTTTTTTTTTTTTTTTTTTTTCCCGGAAAAGCTTTTGAAACGAAGAAGAAGTGCATTTTTCTCGCTCGAGGAGGCTCCTTTATGTTCTAAATTTGCGTGATAAGCGACTAAAAATACAAGAGCGACTCTCAAGAGCGAAGGCTCTACGAATGTATGAAACGGAGCGACATATAAATATGAGAGAAAACTCCGTGTGAAAGCGATCGCGCAAGGGTGTATATCGCAGCCGCATGCGTATATTTGTCCTGGCGTGCTTGTGTGCGTGCCAGTAAGCGCGCTGCATATGCCACGTATGAGACACGCCATGTGTTTCCAGCTGGATGAAAAGGGGAAGGGACAGGCTTCGGACCCCCTCCCTCCCCCCTCCCTCCTCCCCCGTCCCGCTGGCTCGCGTATACACGCGCGCGCGTGCACGGGGAGAGAGAGAGAGAGAGAGAGAGAGTCGCAAACAGTTGCGTATATATTTTGGGAAGCCCTGTCAGGAAAGTTTTCGGGGTACTGAAAACTCCACTGCATATTGGAGGGATAGAAAGATAGATAGAGAGATAGAGATATAGAATGAGAGGGAGAAACTGTGTAGGGGGAACGTAGTCCACGTACGCGAGCTTTTCGACGAGGGAGAGAGACTCCGTGTAGGTTTTTCTAAAGTACGTATACATTTTCCATTCTGGCGGGAGGGTCACGTTGGTCGTTCTTATAAATGATACGTTTCGAAGCTGGGGTCGCTCTTGCTTATTCCACCAGCCAACTCCTTATGTTCCGGTTACAGGAAAATTCGAAAATCAACGTTCCCAAGCTCCATTTTTAATTACACCGGCGGCTAATTATTAGATTCTCCCAGCCGAATTTCGATAACATTCCATTATCATTATCCATTATCATTTGATTAAAATCATCTTTGCTTTGCGAGTGATATCCACGTAAAGGAAGCGAGGGCAGGATTTCAATATCCGCCAAGAATTGTGTTGCGCCGTGGTTAATAGATAAAGCCCAATGAAAACTCTTGGATCGTTGTTGTGAAGAAAGGAAAAAAAAAGGTTTTGATCTATATATTAATCGCTCGCCGAGTCAAAATACCCGCATCCGTTCAATTTTCAATTATTGATCAATTAGCTCCTGATATTGATTAATTGCAAAGCGATAATAATACCCATACAGTGTAATATAATATCTTCAATTATAAAATAAAAATAATTCGAGCGTTAAGTTAAAAGAATTTTTTATCACACCCTCATCGATTGTAACACCTAAAGTATTTTACTCACAAATAAACACATTTCGTTAACTACTGCCTGAGATATTTCTAATAGATAGGCATATGTTGAATTTTTTAAAGCTTTTAATAAGTTTTTATGCTTTTACGATCCGCACATTGCTTTGGCGTAAAGCTTATAATTGCAAAGTCTCTAATAACGACAATATCAAGTTTTGTAAATACATTATTATTATTATTATTATTATTATTATTATTATTCAGTGTATTGTTAAATGCAAAACGATAAATTGTGTATAAAAGTATAAACGAACTCGAGCAATACTATTTTCAACAAAAAATATTATACATAATTAACATGATCGTAATCATAAAGGACTGAATAATAATAATCGATATCAAATACATTTTTATTTTTAAAAAGTATTTTTTTATTATGGCTATAGAAACACCGTTTTACGTGCGATGCATAATTTATGTAAGTGTTACGTGGATGTAGATTTGAAGAAGCCAACCTATAATGTACATTACTTAATCAAAACTGATTTCCATTTAATTGTGTTATTATTTAATTAAGATAAAATGAAATATCCGATATGTTAAGTGAAGTTTCAATTTAGTTGCTTCGTTTCGTTAAGATAGAATAATATTTACATTATTGAAATTATCTCATTTATAAACCCTAAAGCATACTGCAGATAGAAATAATCTTTGCTTTTAGTGGAATTTACGAAACCAAGTGTATAAATGTTAATTTTCAATATCAATCAAATTTACAATTGCAGTATATAAACAGAAACGCAATATATAATAATAACAATAACAATAATAACAATAATAATAATGATAATAATAATAAAAAAGAAACAACTCATTAGAAGATAAGGGTAATTTGACTCACGGTATAGTGATAATTTCTCGATACACTTAATATTAACTTCAGCCAGGCTTTCACTTGGCTCGTGATCTTTTCTTCGCTTAGTATTGAGAATCTAATTATTGTTATTCTAGATAAAAATTATTCTGCCCGAATACCCACGACCTTACTTACCACTCGGACGTTAATTTTCCGACGCTGCGTCTAAAATGAAAACAAAAATAAAAACAATTATAAACCAGGTAATTAAATTAATTGGCCTGTTGCCGTCTTTTCGCCGTGGCTCTTTAACTAATTTTCGAAAGTTCGTTTAAGCGTGATTAATCATCTTACGGATCACGCCATAGAGGTTTAATTCTGAAAACCTGAAACTTTCGTGTGACTGCCGCCGTTGGTAAAGTTAAGCGCCGCGGACCTTATTCTAAATGCGTGGACCTAAGTCGTTATAAGAGCAGCGGCAGATAATACCTACTTAGACGTGTAAATTGATTCCAACGCGACTCATTGGATGTTTGTCAATGCATGTAGGTTACAATTATTATTAACGTTAAACTCTCAAAGCAGAAATCAGGATTCGTCGGATGAAATCCAAGCTCGTAATTAATGATTATTGGAATATAACAGGTATGCACGGGGTGTCTTGGTAATGGTGCATCGGCTTAAAAATAACATTACATTTTGCGCGAGACTCTGAAAAATATTTGTAAAGCAATTTTAATTACGCGCGGGTAACGATATAGGGTTTCTGATTAATGGCTAAACGTGCCAACGTCGTCCTTCCGGCAATTTATGAATAAAAGGCTCGCGGCGTAAATTTACGCAACACACGGAAATTGCTGTTGGAAAGCAATGAAACCACTGGGGGTACTCAATTTTCTAGAAAGTAAGCAAGCAAGCAATAAAATTTAAGTTCTAATTATCGTTCTATTAAACAGTTGCTACGAGTAGTTCCATGCCGTTACAGTTTCTATATATTTAAGCTATAATGATTATGACGTTATGCAATTACTTAACCGTACGATGTACCTCTATCGGTTAATTTAATAGCTCTTTAATGTTTTTTGATGCTTATGCTGAAGCAGTCGTTCCGACGTCATCTTTGCCCGTGTTTATCAATAGATTTCAACGCTTTGATCGTCCCTCTCCCCCCCCCTCTCTCTCTCGCGGGATTTTTTATTTTGAATGTTAAGCGATCTTTCCGAGTAGTGGAACGCGACTATTTTATTTATCGATCCCGGTTTCTTATATTTCCGGGTCGGATTTGATCGTTAGAGCGATACGCCCCGATATATTCAGCAGAGAAGAGTATTGCAAGAGAGGCGCAATTAATTTTACGTCACCGTCCACTGTAAAATTTAGCCTTGTATCGTACAACAGAATATTTTATTCTATTTTATTCTATTCTATCTTCTATTTTCTATTCAATTCTATTCTACCTAACTGCAACTATCTTATACAAGTTAATAATCTGAAGCATAAATCGCTGCACGTGACCTAATAGCGAACGATAACTAGACAATTGAATAGCGGCTTTACGAAAAACTTATTTATGGCAGAGATCATTTCTGCTGTTCTTCAGGCACCGAAAACCGTTGTGTGAAATTGCTTCTACTCTTATACGAGATTAATATTATACAGAGGCGATTAATTCTTGTAATATTGTACATACAGGCTTTCATTTTCATCGCGTTTGTCATCAGATTTTCATATCCTATTACGAATTTACCAGTACACTCAATAATTTCATAAATCCAACTATTAACAATAGGCTAGAAAGGAGCATTGTTAGAAATTAGAAGGGAGTACGAAGATGAAAATATTATAAGGCAGGAGAGATTGTAATTGTGAATTTCTCATATCTTTGGCATAGGTCACCATTTAATACGAGGGACTAGTAGAAACGAGTCAACGTCAGTCACATTGTACCAATCGGTTTTCTCAAATCCTTACAACGTGCAACTGAACCTTAATTCGAACTTTCCTATATAAAAATTGTATGAAAAGAGGGACGAGGGATAGAGAGAGAGAGAGAGAGAGAGACGAGTTCAATCCATCCTGTACGTAATGTT
This sequence comes from Ceratosolen fusciceps, assembly GCA_018883505.1. Taxonomy (NCBI): domain Eukaryota; kingdom Metazoa; phylum Arthropoda; class Insecta; order Hymenoptera; family Agaonidae; genus Ceratosolen; species Ceratosolen fusciceps. The sequence continues at coordinate 8,190,141 of RCIC01000002.1, forward strand.
GGACGGAAAATGTGAAAAAATCCTTAGATATATGTAAGAACTTGACATTTAACCTAGTACCTTATGAATGAGTAGCCTTATAAGATTTTTTGTTTGAAGGGTAGATATTGGAAGGAAAAGAGAGAGAGAGAGAGAGAGAGAGAGAGAGAGACAAAGAGGGAGTCGAGACTGAGGGATAATAATAGAGAAACTTAAATTAAATTTAAAAATAAATTTAGAGAAAATTTTACAATCGGATTAGGAATATCATATTTAATAAATGAAGAGCAAGAGAAACAGTTTTTAAGCAACTTTTTTAAGCTTTTAAGCAAAGAAAAAAAAAACAAGTATTGTAAAAGGAACTTTTTCCCAAATGTTCTGGTTAAAAAATCTGGGTATTCGAGGATACAATTATTCTTATTCATTATTTATTATTATTATTATTATTATTATTATCTTATTTTTATTTCTTTATCCTCTACTCATCCATATTTATCGACATTTTTTCTTGAATTAATATTCGCTTAAGTACTCCTTTGCCTTTATCTGCGTAGGAATTTCCTAGTATTGGAAACGCAATTAAAGTATAATGAGTTGATCTCGAATTATTCGAAAATTCGAGGTAAAAACGTTTTATTTATTAAAAAGAAGAATCTCGATGTGACACCTGAATCAATTAAGCGTATCGGAATGCAAAGAAAATTTAAATAATATATTATTGGATATTCTTTTACCTGTGAAATAAGAATTGTAATTTAAAATAGATTTCAGTCATAATAGTTGCTGTTTCTTCTGCTTAAGTTTTAAAACGTATTGCTTTAAATTATTATTATTAATAATAATAATAATAATAATAGTAACAATTATGATGATGATGATGATAATACAAAGATGGCATGATAGCCGAAAAGAAAGTGCTCTGAGAAGAGATTGCACAATCATTTGCATAAATTAAGCGTCAGTATTATAAAATTTTTATGCTAAAAAATATTTTTTCTAAGCCTCCGTAATATTTAGTTTTTTTTGCGTGTGTTTTTTTTTTTTTTTTTTTTTTTTTTTTAATTTAAATTCATCGTATTATTTCTCTTTACGGTTAATGCTAATTTAATAAGAGTATTGCAATGAAATGAGGAAAACGTAGGATTAAAGACATTTGAAAAGTAAAAAACCATATTATGTAATTTTCTTTTACATAATTTCTTTTTGAAGGCTCTATATTTCCCTTTTAATTTTCTGCTTCGTTAAATTACTTGAAAACATTTATACCATAATCATTATTATGTAGATGAACTCAGCGAATGAGAAAATAAAACAAAGCCAAACGTATATTAATTTAAATTATTTCTCGCTTTTCGAATGAAATATAATTTACGAAGTTTTAAACGCGTTTAAAAATCATATCCGCTAATGCAACGTAACAGCATACGATGGATTATTTTGATACATCGTGAAAAGCTTCAATGTGTTCGGGCTTTAACGTAAATTTTCAGAAGTCAAGAATATTCATTTCGAATGATTAACAAGATAAGTATGTTGAAACCCCTTCAATTTTATTTGTTAAATTAATCCTGTATATCATGTGCATGGCCAATGCTAAACAGCAGGATACATTGATATGTTATTTTCTCGTTAAATTCCCCAATGAATATTATAAACAACATGTAGACGGTTCGAAAGATAAAAAAAATTTAACGGCTCCGTGTGGATTTAATGCGCTCTTGTCGAGTTAGGAGATTTTTGTCTAAGGTATTATCGGTAATGAATTTAATCGAAGCGACGATAATAACTAAAATTTAATTCATACCCGCAGACACTGTTATCTGATTACGGATACGTGGACGAACTTGCATTATACGTGTCACCGGCATTAACGAATCCGAGAATATTACGCACTTTTTTTATGCTATTGAAATTAACTGTTAATTGCTCTATTGAATTAAGACGATTCCGCGTGAATTGTCAATGGGGGATAATTATTTAGAGAATTCGTAAGGAGTTATTTAAGAATGGAGGAGTAAAGAGCGGCCGAGCGAAATACATAAAATCTGTAGGCAAGCCCGTGCGGGATGATAAAGTCTATCGTTAAAATCTGCCTTCGGTCCTGCGTGTGCATGTGTATGGCTGCTAAAAAAGGAGTGGTAAATAATAGAAAGCTTGAAATCCACTGCGCCATCAAATAAAGCTTATTAAGGAAAGATATTTTTGGTGGGCGCATGCGCGCGGCAGCTTGGTTGGTGGGTAAGCAGTAGGAGGAACGGCAGCAGCAGCAGCAGCAGCGGCAGCAGCAACGGCAGCAGCGGCAGCTCGCCCGAGGAATATTAAAGGGAAGCAAGCGTCTTTGGCGTCCTGGAGATTGCCGTTTTTCCTGATGCTTCGCTGCCACCCCTCCCCCTCTCTCACTCACTCTCTCTCTCTCTCTCTCTCACTCTCTCCCCAATCCCCCCAATCCCCAATCCCCCCTCGTTTTCTCTTTCTATTCCCAGCTTGATTGTCGAGATGTTATGAGGGGTAAACGAAGGAAGCGAGACTAGGGGGAGAAAACGAAGGCTGACGAAGCTTTTTAACGTTCCCCTCCTATATTTCGCTCTTCTTCATATCGTTGGCTTCCGCTATTCTCCAATTCTATTCGAGTCCTTTACACAAGGAATTCACCATTAATATTTCTTTCAACATTCGCCTACGTGTACGACTAAGGCTGCAACTCAATCGCCATATCATCATTTAATGCAATTTTTTCCTCTTCCACTTCTTCTTCTTCTTCTTCTTCTTCTTCTTCTTCCTTCTTCTTTTTCTTCCTATTATTAATCTCGACTGCGTATAGGTTTAATTGTCAAGTTTACGTAAGCACGAGCGGAATGCACACATGCTCCGGGCTTTCCTACTTTATTATTGAGTTAAAGTGTACGCGTGAGGTCGACCCACAATTTTAAGTGATACAAGTAACGAGATCGATCGATTTTCGTTTTAATTTTGAATTACCTTATGAAATTTACACATTCCCGTCTTTGCACGAATGACACTGATGAAAATATCGATCGATTTAACCATTGAAGATAAGAATATCGATGAGATCGGGCTCTCAGCGTATATGTATATATATAATAGTAAATGTAAAATATAAGCTGGGAAATGAGAGCGACACGTACATGTGCTTAAACTGCCTCCGTGTAATGCATTACATTACTTTATCAGCTGTATTAGAATTCAATTCGATTAATTTATTTTAGTTATTAATAAATTTAATAGAATTATAATAATACCGATGCTCGTTATTTAATATGTAAATTCATGTGCAATGAGGAGAAATAAAAAAAAAATTCTTAATTACAAAATGGCTTTATTGTACATGTTCGATTTTTCTTGGTTATGCAAAAACATACTTTTTATCTTATTCACGATCAATTAATTCAATTAGTTTTCTTACTTATTTGCACAAGAAAAAAAATATACAAAGTAATATGTTTGTTTTCGAAACTTGATTAATTAAAAGACGTATTTTAATATTATATTACTAAGAAAGTATAATGCTATGATAATAGATGGAATCCTTTTTAAAGAAAATTGAGTTAAGTCAAACTCAATCGAGCAGGGATAATTAAAGTAACAATTATAGTTTTACTTTTAGTGGTTCATTAATTTAGGATATTTTTATATTTATAGATGGTGTATTTTCTTTATTCATGAATATTCATCACAGAGGGTTATTTATCAACTGTTAGTAATAAAAGAAAAAAAAAATTAATTAAATAGAATTAAATAGTCAAATTAACATTTAAAATTTTTGGCCAAAATGAAAAATACATGTTGTCCAACCTTTTACGTATCGCGTAATTGAGAATATCATGGAAGACGGAAGAAAAAAGTAGCTTCTGCCATTAGAGCGAATGTAATATCGTTGTCTCAAAGACATAGGTTATAAAATATCCATTAACATAATAATAGCCTATGTTCGATAGCACAATTTAATTAATAAAAATTGACTTTTGTCGTCGAGTATAAAAAAAAATAATCAAAGGATATGAAAAGACTCGGGGAAACGATGCTTGGAGTCTCTTGTAATTAGACGAAGGAAGGAAAGATAAGGAGAGTAAAAAAAAAAAAAATAATAAAACATTAAACATTAGAGCGAAGTAAAGGGTGGAAAGAATGAATTACAGAGGAGAATGAGATTTTTTACACTCTCGACCGACTTTTTCTTTCAACTCTTCTGAGCGCCAAGTTGCGTGCGCAACTCCGCCAGGAGATTGTCTCTCAAGACCTTTAGACTAAACTAAAACCAGATCATTTGATATGCGCAAACAAACAGCATCCAATTTCAATTCACTGACTTCTCTAACTGGGAATCCTGCCTCAAAGTCAAGTCGAACCTGACTTTCTCTTCTAATGCACGTTGATCTGCCAAAAAAATTTCACGGCCCACACGTCCATTATTCAGGTCAAACATAATTGTTAAAACCTCCGTTGTAAATCACCGAATGCCTTCTGTATTTTATAGTTATATATATATATATATATCATATTTCCGTACTTTAAATTTCCAATTTTCTTACTTTAAAAATGCACGAACATTAAAAAAGTAATTTTACGTCATTTTTTATTTTTATCCATAAGCTACATCGTGCACCGTTATCGCTAATGTATTTTCTTGGTATTTTAATAAGAATTCGGAATGAAATTACATTATTGCTGTTATTACTCGGGGAGACAAATGTGTTACTCACTTATTATTCCTCAGCTAATGAATTGCAATCTCGTTTGTTATGAACATAATAAAAATTAACCGATATTAAATAATCCCGATTAGCGTTGCACTTTCCACATTGAGTTTTTCAATCTTTTACTTTTACATTCTAAATTTAATCCACAAATGACTTTATTATAATCTGTAATTGCATCATAATGTAATCCACTAAGAATAATAAGTAAGGCTATTGCGTATCGTTAAAAAAACGATAAAAATGTATTATAATACATTAAATGGATTTCTACAGGCTGCCCGATACGGAATTTCATAATAATTAAGTATTATAGAATAATTGCGGTTATCTTGTTATCAAGTTTATTATAAAATACAAATTTTTTTTCTCGCCCCTTCAAAGGGGACAAAGAACACAAGTAAATAGTCGTCGACATTAAAAAGCGAATGTAAGACATTCTTGCTTTTTCGCTCTTTCTTTTCATTCAAGTGCTTTGTTGTATTCGCGCACGATATATTTGAAAATGCAGAGTGACATACTTCTGAGATTAATACCAGTGCATGTGAATTACACGGCGTCAGGCTGTGAATGTGAATTTCGTAATCGAGCAGTTTTCGGTAACGAACCGCAGAAATTTACTAAGCCGCGGCCGAAGGTTTATTAACTTTCTATTTACAATGACGAACGATAAGCTCAAAGATACAACAAATATAACTCGATCGATAAAATAAGATCGGCGCTGGAAAATGGCGATAACAATCGCTAAGTAGTAATAGGGTAACATTAAGAATGCCAAGGATCGTGGTGGCCTAATGATTTCTAGAAACGTCTATCTCCTATTTCAAAAGGATATAGGAATACGTGGAGGGCGGGTGGGGGGAAGAGAGGGTGATAGATAGAGGGGGAAATACGGAAGGGAACACGGAGAGAGAGAGAGAGAGAGATAGAGATTACAAAACTTGGCTTGCTCGAAAGCTAGATAACTTCATCTACCGAATCATTGCTTATCTGGAACGGATCTGGCTGTCGCTTTTAGACAATTCCCCCTTTTTCTTCTTTACAACATGCGCTTTCGTTCTAAAGCCGCACTTTTCTACTTGGTAAGTGGGCGGTCCCATTTTCTAAATGGACCTTATACTTTATTTCCATAACGTTTTTTTTTCTTTTATTTTTTTTTTTGATTTCATTGTAATTCCAAACATGTCTAAAAATACTCAAAAATATACTCAAACGTTATTATTCCTTGCTTTAGAAATCAGTTACAAAATAATTCGGCAATCACACAATTATTTTTCCAGCTGATTGAAACATTTTCAAACTCCGTATACTGAATTCCGTTTGTATAAGAGAGCAAGAGGGGAGAAAAATTTCGGCAAATGCACCTCAAAGCTTCGCTTTTCCCCGAACAATAAATATTAAATAAAAGCTTCATGTAATGCTTATTAATAAAACCGTTTGAAAAAGCCGCTCAATCCGATTCAAAATCGCATAGCTTTTTTTATTGATTGTTAATTTGTAAAAGAATAATATATTGAAATAGAAAATTTCAATAATTTATCTAAATGCATGTAACGCAATAATTTAAATGGTTATAATGTGCTAATAAGAAAATTATGAACTGTAAAAAACACTTACGAATCATATAAATGTAGATAAATCATATATATTATTGTCTCATTGTCGCCGTTCCTCGTTATTATTTTTCTCCGTATTTATATTTAGTATTCCTATTGTTTTATCAAATATTTTCATTTCTTTGCTCTAGCTAATCTGCTTTGCTCTTTGACTGGGATATCGTATTCACTATATTTAGCATAATGCTGTTAGGCAACGAAAACTTTGGAGTTAAGGTTTTAATCAGCCGGATGTTTGAAACAGTATTTGTCTAACGTACTGGCTAATTTCGCCAAAGCTCTATAAAGCTGTATAACAAAACCATATTTTTTTAAATATGTATATTCTCTTTAAATACGAATTCAAACAAGCCATTGCAATCCTATTCAAAGCTACTTCTCCTCCTCCTCCTCCTTTTCCTGCTTCTCTTGATTCTCTGTTTGCTTTTCGAACGTAGGCGCGTCACTACACGAAGCATACAAAATATAGGAGGGGTAGAGAGGGGTCGCATATACTCGAGAAACTGCAATTTTCCATTTTTATCTATCTCGTTGTCCTTCATCAATACTTGATCATCGGTCGATGATAGCGAGAATTCTGACGCATTCTCCCCCTCCCACCCCTTGTCATACGTTTTTTCACGTTATTTCACGCTTCGGCTCTTAAGTCAGACACAATCGAATCCAATAGGCGACCGCGCTCTTGTACAGAAGCTCTTGGAAATGCTCATGTATGATTAATGCGTACACCATAAAGAGGGTGAGATTGCGATTGCGCGAGGGGGTAAGTAAGGGAGGGTGGGTGAGAAAAAGATCGAAAGAGAATATAAGGAGGTCTGAAAGGAGAGAATTGGCTGAAGCATAGGCACGGAAATGAATATAAAGGTCAAGGGTTTAAGGGTAACTGGCAAAGGGCTTTTCGCCACCCCCGACCCTCGCCACCTCCTCCTCCTCCTCCTCCTCCTCCTCCTCCTCACATAGGTGTAAAATATGCGCGCATTCTTTAAAGGTGTTTTTCGCGTTGTCCCGCACACCCCGCGGCCTTGATTCATTACCGCCGTCATAGCCAAGAGGATTTTCAGCGATATTATATGAGAAGGATCGATCGATGCTCTGCAACGCATGAAATTATGCGCTCTCTGAGCCCTTGCGCTTTGATTCGTCAGAAGATACGAGAAACGGTCGCCGTAACGTCATTGCCCTCCTGCTGTACAAACGAGCCGAGCCGAGCCGAGCCGGGCCGAGCCGGGCCGAGGCAAGCCAAGCCAAGCCAAGCCAAGCCAAGCCAAGCCAAGCCAAGTCGAGCCAAGCCAAGCCAAGCCAAGCCAAGCCAATCCAAGCCGCCTTGTTTACACTAACTGCACGAACTCCTTGATACTTGGACCGTTTCCTAAGTCCGTAATGTGTACGTAGAGCGAGCTTTGCTCTCCACGAACGTGAACGTACATCGCTGATCACTACCTACACGCCGAGGCATCCGGACTACTACGCCCACATGATACGCATCTTCCAAATTAACTTAATATCCAATCACGACTATAACGACTGTAACCCCAATAACCCCGTCGTCGTGTTTTTTCCACCACTGCTTCTCTTGTATATAAAGAAAATCCCCAATAACAACCCCGTGACGCGCAGTTCTATTTTCGTGAAATTACTACGAATACAAAATAATTTTCCGGATTTTTTTTAGCAACAAGGTATTAACGGTGATTGTATTACGAGACTCGACCTCTCTTTCTCTTTCTTAAAAATGAGGCGTTTTCACTGGTACCAGAACTCGATTCGTGTCCGAATACATATCTTGCGTGCCGTTAATATCACAATTACTTCATCCTATTTCTCCTAGATCTTACATTCTTGTGGCTACGAGCTATTGAATTTTCTTCTAAAACAAAACAAAGCAAAACAAAACAAAAAAATAATGCCCCTTTTCGGGCATTATCGTAAACAATGCATGTAATGCAGCGGAGCCTAAGGAGTTAGAGGGGAAAGGACGTCTCACGCTTCGAAATGTATACGAGGCATCGTAATTTACAGATAACGTCCTGATTGCACGAAAAAACTCAACTCTCGGCCTTTGCAATCTCATTTGCGATGGCAGACACGACCAAAAGTTGAGCAAATGAATAAACGAAGAGGATGAAATAGCGAAGCTTTTTTTCTTTTTTCTTTTTTATAGCGAACTCGATATTTATATCGTACGGGTGTAAAGTAAAAGGATTCATAAACTATAGCGTAGTACATAGAGAGATATGTAGTGTAGATTATTTGTTAAAAAAGGTGGTGGACCGGGATTAGTCGATCCAATATCCATCTGGATATTATTAATTAGCCTCCTTGACGACTTGTTGCGAAGCAGCAAATAATAATGTTATTGGGGTTTATTAGGCACCACGTGCCAGGCAGTGAATTCGAAAGCTATAAGAGAACTCGGCGGCTCGCGCGTCAAAGCGCTTCGGATTACAAAGAAATTAGAAATACGGTTTATTTGGCACGGACCGACGAGACATGGTTTTCGTATTTTCGCATTTCCCGTGTCGGTGCATATGTTTATAATTACCAGGGCCTTAAGAGGGGACTGCTTTTCTAGGACTAGGACCGTAGTAACTAATCCATTATTAATTGAACCCGAGGAAAAGCCCTCGAGCTTCATTATCGATTTTGAATATAAGGCATCTCGTTTCATTAATAGAATTCTGCACTCCATCTTGCGACCGCAATCCCTAATAGTGAGCCGCGCTTGACTGTGCAGTTAAATGAATAATTGATGCCCTTGTCATGCAAGTCCACGGAAATAAATTCCATAACCTGGTTCATAACCTGGTTCACAATCTCTGTCAAATTTACTCGTTCCACATATAATCGCCGAACCGAGCTCGGGGGGGGGGGAGCGCCCAGAGCAAAATACACTTCTCATCCCGGTAGCGCACAGACATCCTTCCTGTGACCGATGACGTCACGCTCTGACACTCGACTTATTGTCAACCGTCCGCTTTCTCCTCGTTCGTAGGACGACAAGTCGTTGCCTGAAGCAGAGAATTGCTTATCCCGAATGATTATTCAATTCGCCAGATTATCTAATAATAAGGAATTATTAGCCCCTATGCTAAAGTACCTGCGCTACGTTTACGACTAAGACTTGTAAAGCAGAGACAGACAGAGAGAGAGAGAGAGAGAGAGACACGTTAGCTTTTAATCCCCGAAAGCATTTGCCAATATTAACCAATATAACATTTTCTGCTCCATGCTCTTTATAAATATATGAATTTTCATTATAATTGTAATTTAACACGTCTATTTGCCTGTGGTCTGTTTCAAATTAACCGGAGAAAGAAAACTCTTCTTATTTTTAACACGATATTAACCACCGGACTGTTTACAGTTCATCTACGTTATTTATTACGTTATTGTTTACGCATGTATAACGTAATAATAACCAATTTTCATTAATTTACCATGGTAATTTTTGTGTATTTTCGTCGATACGATTAGTATGCTTGCAGAATTTAAATATCGAATCATTTGAAATGTCCCATTCGAAGTAAATTCGATAACTGCTTATAATGGCATTAATTATTCAAAATAGGAGCCTTTCGTTGAAAGAGTTAAATCGGAATATTGAGAATATCTATTTTCGCTCAGGTAACGAAAACGTGATTTTTCGAATAACTACAGGAGTTTGCTTGAATTGATATTAACGATTAAACTTGATCGGATGGATTGTATTGGCTTTTGTGAATACACGCAACGCGTGCGCGAGGCAGAGAAAACCGACGTACACGTGCATCGAGTGCAGGTAGGATAATTTTTGTAAAAATTAACTTATTGGCGGCGTGAACTTGCGTTTTCAAAGCCGAGCGAATTAATTAAGGTTGTTGTATCGAGGTTCCGAGGAGAAAGTGTAATTGTAAAACTGGTTATTCGAACGTAAAAGGGAATTGGAAAAAAGGTCGAGTAAAAAGGGGGGGGGGAAAGGCAGAGTTGGCCGTGGTGCATTTGATTGACTCGACGATTAACAGTAAAGGCGTTAAGTCCAGCACCGAGGTTAATCTCTGTACAGCTGAGTACAATAGTAAAAGTCATGCTCCACGTAAAGGCAGGCGACGCGTGTTAGGTACCTAGCTACACGAATGGGCTAATGGGGGTTGCTGTTGTAGTGGTGGAGCAGTCGGCGTAGATTGGCGCGCGGAGGTGCGTAGGTGGTAATAGCGGTGCGCCGATAGATAGTCGTCTTGTTTGTTGCGTACGGCCTTGTTGTGGCTGCGTAATGACGGGAGTGGCGAGGGGGTGTAAGGGGGCGCGGGTGGCGGCGAGGGAGAGGATAGGGTAGCTCGGGTCATAACGGCTGACCTTTCCTAATGCTATTTTCAGGTCGGCGTTACCGAGGCCTCGGCTACCGTGGCTCGTCACGCAGCGGGTGCCGGGGGGCAGGGGCGCCGCTGATGTCCTCCAATCGGATACTGGCTCGCCAACCGGGAAGCCCATTGGTCAGTGGAAGGAGCAGCGCGTCGGTCGCGCCGGGGCCCGGCCGCTGGTGGCGCCGGCGCCCTTGGACCAACCCCACATCCCGACAGGCCCCGCGGCGGCCCCCACCGGGGCGCCGGAGGACGACGTGCCGGAGGAGGAAGAGGTGTGCGGAGCTGCTGGTGGTGCCCGTGAGAGGACGAGCTGCTGCAGGCACCGGTGCTCTGCCGCCGCCAGCCAGCCCGGCTCTGAATGTCTTCGAACATACAAAAGTCGTGCGTGGTGAGGACTCTTTTACACACATTTACTCAAGAGCGATAAGAGATAAAAGAGGGGGGGGTGGGGACCCGGTCTCTCGCTGGCTTCCCCCAATAACCCGATCGCTCGCCGAACGAGGTACCCTCATAACTGGAGCCGATTTTTTTTTTTCGAAACGGCTATCATCCGATCTCCTCCCTCCCCCCCAAGCAGATAGAGGGAGGGTTGGCTTCTCTGCGCTCTTTTTATCCGTCATACGACTCGATCTCAAGATCGCTCGCTGCACTCATTACGCTTTCCTACACATCTTCATTCCTCTATTCATAGGCTTAGGCTTACTGTTTTGCTCGACTAATCGCAACTTGCTCACCACCCTTAACTTCCTCTCGCCCGTTACTAAATCATACTCAACGAATGACTATTATTTTATAATTGGGGTCCTTGCTGAAAATTCAAATGTCAAGCGAACGTGTACCAGAACCGTTGCTTGAATAATTTCATTTATCCACGAGTTCGCTGTTTAAAATTAAAAATAAAAAAAAATAAAAAAGAAAGAAAATAAAAATAAAAAAAAAAAAAAATAAAAAAAAATAAAAAAAAAAAAAAAATAAATAAATAAATAGAGCTAGTTTCTCTTCGTAGTCGATTTAAATCTGGAATTCAAATCGCGATGGTACAGTAAACTTAAATTACTGCTTGCAATATACTTACTTTAATGTTTTCACTGCTACCGTGTAGTCTACCGACTGTGTATACACCGAACACATAAATTTAAATATATGCAAATACAAGTAATTTCTTGATTATGGTTTATTATTCTATACTTGCATCGATTACGCATCCTGGCAGAGGTCACGAGTGCGAGACTTTTCTTCTTCTTTTTTTTAAATATATCAGATTGCACCCGCCCTTTTACTATCACAAAATTTTACCCCCAATAATCATAATAATAATAGTACAAGACCTAATGTGCGAAACATTGTTCTGACGTATATAAATAACAGTGAATCGTTGTTTTATGTATACGTATTTTATATCGACATAAATACAAGTCAAAACGAATTACCTTTTCATAAGATTGTACTTTGTTTTTTTTCTTTCTTTTCTTTTCTTTTCTTTTCTTTTTTTCTCTTTCACATTACATCACGAAAATAAGGACAAATTATTCTTTAAAATACCATTTCCTACATACATTTTCAGTAGAATATTAATAAATTGTCTGTTAACTACAGAATTTTAAAATTTTCAAATAATTTTGCAAAAACCGGCTTTTACTAAGAGCATTTTACAGCGGCAATTTTAAATCTATCATTTTTCACGAGTTCTCTCGTCTCCTTAGTCCAAGGTAAATATTTAACATAACTTGAAATACTTATGACATTAAAATACAATAAAAGTAAATAAATTCAATAAGCTGATGCATTCGAGCGAAACAATTTCAAAGATGCACGTCCTTTCTTTAATTCAGTATTTCAATATCTTTTTGATATATGACCTACATTAGCAATAGATATGTATCTGGCTGTCTGTATTACTCCCTCTATGGGTGTGTGTGTGTGTGTGCGCGCGCGCGCGCGTGCGCGTGTGAAAAGGATAATTGGCATGAAATATTAGTTGAGTAGCAAAGATTTTATATACAAATCTTCTTTTTTTTTTTTTTTTTAACACGCCGTTCATTCTAATTGAATGGAAACATAAAGATATTTTTTAAAAATGATTATTATTTCTGATTTTAGCATTCTAGAACGTACCACAGTATGACGTACAGAATTTTTAAGAGAAAATACTTAATATTGATTTTCTTTTTTATATAAAACACGGTCTTATTAAGATTTTAATTATTTAGGGATTTCATATAGATATATTTATTTTTTGAGCAACTTAACATTAGAATATAAATATATTATTACATGTATAATAATTATTATTTTTTCGACAATGTATTTTCATGTTCTCGTATATTAAGCACCTCAAATCTCGGGAATAAAATAATGAAGGCAGATATTTCTGTTACGCATATTTGTTTATTAAGAAGATATGTGGGTCGGAAATAAATTTAAATTAATATGTGATAAGTTCGACCGATTGTACGTTAGATATTTTTTAAATTGTTGCTTCCTTAATAGTTAATAAGTTAAAGAGTACTCAATAATAGAAACTTTAGAAGACGAGGTTGGCATAATTGCTAAAAATTTTGTGCATAGAAGTTTTTATCATTATTTGAGATAACTTTTTATTAGCAGATTGGTAAAATAGTATTGTTATTATTTTAGCTTTTGTGGATGGAGAGACGGTGTAGGTGAGACTGATAATCTAGACTGAATCTAGACCGAAAGAATGAGTTGGGTGGTTTGTGGGGGTGGGGGGTGGGGGGTAAGTAAGTAAGTAAATCCATACGTTTAGCTAAGAGTAAACTCGAGCTTTTCTACGCTTATTTAAGTACATTCGACGTAAATGAAACTGCGCGAGATGTGAATCGGTGTTAATTCGCATGCGTTTGTGCGGTAATTTCTACACGAGGATGGATGGCTACGTGCTCATATAAATATTTATTCGTCTGTGGCGTATCCGTACATGTATACGATCGTATTAATAAAATAAATTCATAATAAAGATTCCTATGTAGATGATTGGAAAACTAAATGGAGCAATAAAGACATTTATTCTTGTATTATTACACACGCGCAGTAATTTTTTTTATAATTTTGTATGATTCCTGATATTATTAAGAATGCGCTTAGCGCATTTCAGCTTAGAGCATTATTATAAGATCTTTGGATGTCCTGATTTCTTTTATACAAGTACAACGCGTTTATTGTTCTTCATCTTCTTCATATTTATTCGATAAATATAAATAGATCATCCATTACGATTTTATATATTGTCGTTTCAATTAAATTATTACATTACAAAAATGGTAAAAATAATTATCAATGTAAAATTACTCTCACTGTTTTATACGTTATTTTTTTCCCCCATTCAATGCACAAATATATTATGCAGATAATATCATTAAAAAAAAAAACAATAAAAATTTTTTTTAATTTTTATTAGCTTTAGAGCAAAAAAAAAAGAAAATGAAATCCAATTTAAGAAGACAGTAAAAGTTCATATTTTATAATTAAATAGTTTTATTTATGTATCTTGATTGGTAAAAATGTCATGTTTACATAATCCACAGGACGATTAATTTGGTATATTCTTGATATTGTGCTCGTGGGTTCGTAAAATATATATATAGATATATATATATAAGTATAATAAAATTCTCGATTTGATAAGGGGACAAATTTATCCCACTATTTTTGGTCTTTTTTCTTTGATAAGTTAAAAGTAAATAATTATTCGTCATTCCTCAGTTCTATGTTGCCCTTTACAGCCTAAACTTTTTCTAAGCTTTAGTAATATGCCTTCCATTGAAATTCTTCCCAATTTGATTTCTATTAATTTCTAATATAAACTTTAAATAAAAAAAAAGCATTTAATCTTTTTTCTATTTTTCCTATATGCAAGAAATTGAATTCGTATTAAGATAATTAAAAGTGAATGTAATATTTTTATATATATTTTTAATAATTTTAGCAGCTTATCTTTCATTTCTTATGCAATTTTTGTAGTCTAGGGATGTTATATTTTTAAAGAAATATCTTCTTATTTATTAATCATTTGGCACCAGTAAACAGTTATAATAAAAATGTTTTATTACTTTTTATTGAGTCATTCTACAATTTCATCTGAAAAATATATTTCTTTTATTTACACTGACAAAAAAAAAATAGATTTCAGAATACGTATTGAAATAATTATAATACAAACTAGTAGACAGATAAAAACAATGATTGAATGTCATTATATTGTAGAATTCCATTGGAGAATCTTGAAATTCGAATATTTTTAATACTTGTTGCGTGTACATGTTACGCATGTAATCCATAGGAGGGGCCTTTCTTTTCAATAATTTCTTATTTATTCAATAATTTCGTAATTGAGCATTTTTTCCGACTTTTAGTTCGTTCCTTTCTCGGTCTTGGTTCGTTGCTGCCCTTTCAGCGCTTCAAAGCGAGGAATAAAGGTCTGCTCATTATACCTCTCGTGTACCGGGAGACGCTTAAACTTTTGTTGAAAATTCCCAAGCTGAAAGCTCCTCTTCGCCTTACGTATGATGTTAAAAAAAAAAAAAAAAAAAAAACGTTTTCATCTCAAAACACTGTGAAAGAGACTCTGAATAGGAGATAATTGAATTTTTTATATGAATAATAAATAGAAAATCAAGCTTTTCTTCCTTGTTACGCATATTCAATTAAAAACTACAAATATAAATGTCAATACTCGAACGATTCCTTCGCAATAAAATAATTGCTTCATTACAGCTTGCTTTCGCTTCAATAATCAATAATCCCTACAAAAAAAAAGCTTGATGTATTATTAGCTGAAACTTGTAAACGCAGGGGACAGAAATTGCCTTTAAAAATAATTTCATTCTTCTCGTAAATAAAGATAAAATAAAAAGAATATTCAAATACGTATTCGATTAAAAGCTGAATATTAGAATATAGTTTTTCAATAAACGAAAAATTTACTATTAATATGTATAAAGAGAGGCAAAATGGCAAAAGATATAATACCATGAGGAAACAATAATCAAGTAATTCCGATAATGTTTAACAAAGAATTCGTTAATTAAACTATATTACGTTTGCATTTCAACGGAAAATATCCGATGCACATTGCGCCACAGTATTGAAATTTATTTTCTTTCCTTTTATTTTCTTTTACTCTTGAGAATTTGTATCTCCTGCTTATTAAGTACTTGAATTGCAGTCGGCGAGTCGCTGAGAATCGAATTTTTTATTAGAATACTGTTTTCTTGAGACTTACGGGAAACCCGAATAACTAAATTTCGAATCGTTGTTTTCGTTCTTTTCTTTTTTTTTCTTTTTTTTGTCCCCTTTCTTTTCTCTATTCCTTATCTACTATTTGCTATCACTAGTTCATTATGATTAGTTTAAGTACTTTTGAATGTTTTTATTTTTTACAATGATAATTTTTTTATGCGCTTACATGTAATTTACTAAGTAAAATTAGTAAAAACAATTTATGAGATGTAATTTGTAACTCGAGCATATAGATATATATAGATTTTTTTTTTTTTTTATAAACTACTGTAATCACTGTAATTTAAGTATTTTTAAAACCGTACAAATTTCCATTTGAATAATCTGTAGAATATGCAATAGCTTTGGCTAATCGAGCCTACAGATTATTGCTATTTTACTATTTGTATAACGTTAACACCGTCACACATGCTTCAAACAGATTTGTAATAAAATCTGTATCCAATCGAAAAAAAGAAATTTATCCTTCGAAGTTGAAAACAATTCAATGAATATCATTAAGGTATTACATAGACGATGAAAAAAGACAATATTTATGCTTTTAAATATTGTACAGCTTTTTAAGGTAAATTGTTCAGAAAATAATTACCAATGATTCGCATGTATAAGTAAAAATCCTGTTAAAATGTTGGTAAGTTTTTTCCCCCCAAAAGCATTTAATTTTAAAATATAAAAGTACGAGGTAAAAATGTAAGTAAAACGTATTAATTTATCGAAGCAAGTCAGCAAATAAAAGTATTTAAGAGTATTTATGACTACACTGTTGTATCAAGTAATAATGCATTTTGTAAAAAGTAAGCAAGAATTTTTTTTTTTTTTTTCTTTCGATAGTAAGAAAAAGTGCCATTGATATTAATAAGCTTGCATTCAATATTGTGATTTACGTGTTGTGATTCTTATAAATTAAGAGCATCTGTCCTTGCCATAAGCTTCACAAATATATATATATATGTTCACGTATATGTTTATTATATTTTGATGCTTAGAGTAATAATGCTTGACTATTATGAAATCGGAAGTATTATAAACGCAAAAAAGTAATGTTAAGACGTATGAACGTCTTACACAGAAAGATTTTGATGTGTTTGTAGTTAAAGTTAAACGGCAGCGTATGTAAAAACGAAGATTTTTATAATAAATGCAATTGAATGTAAAGTCGATCGTGAAAGAATATTTACTAAATTGATAAATGACATAGAGACTAAGCGCACGACTACAATAAATAAACCGAAGAGATACGCTTTTCCATTAAATGCAGAAGCTGTTTATCAGGGACTTTTCAAGAACTGGTTAATAGAATTCTTATCGTCCGTACAAGAATGTTAAAGTGAACGTAAAATACGGAATAGTAAGATTTGCAAATTTTCCTTTGACTTCCATTATTTAAGTGGTGGCACGTGACGAGATATTTTTTCAAGACAATTGTTTAGTGTAAAACAATGTGAGTAAAGAACAGAAAAAGCCTCGAAAATTGGTTTTCTGTTTCTCAAGTTTCCTAATTTGTACTACGTTCCCTTTCCGTTATCATTCGCCTTCTAATTCGTTCCGATCGAGGTACCCATCGCCCTTAATTATCACTCCATCCTCCTTATCCAGTAATCTTAAATGAATTTTGCCCCGCTCCCGCGAACGATAAGGCCTTCTGTACGACCGAGTTGGATTTTAGACCGCTAGAGGGCCACCGCCAATGTACATTATCTTCAATATACATTGGAGATTCCCTAGTAAAAGTTCATTAGTAAACTCCTAAAATACTTGCCGTGATTTGCCATCGCTGTCAAATCATTTATCCCACGCAGCCAGCGATCTAAGACGGCGTCCCAGCGTTTCTTATTAAGAATATTAAGAAAACAAAAGAAAGAAAGAAAAAGAAAAAAAGAAAAAAAACTGGTCTTGTTATACATGTACGCCTTATTGTAAGCCTTATGTGACTAGTTGTGATACGCAAGCCTTAACTTAATAATAAAAATGAGGAATAAAGTTCTTATTTCTATTCTAATGGATTTCAGGGGCTTGAAGCGACATTGAGTGACAGCAAAAGGAAGTACATCGATAAGGTGAATGCACTTTTGGCCGCTTGGGAGCATGTCACCAATTATATTACTAATACTTCAGAGACAATACAGTCTCTCATAGAATGGGCAAACGAGTAAGTTTCCAAACTGAATTCACCGAAAGCCTGTCTCACCCTCCAATTTTTTTATCCTCGCCCCAGTCCCAACACACAAACACGTAACACTTCACAATACACACACGTACGCACACGCACACACACACTGTATATGTACATATATGTACAGCATCAAAAAACTCATTTTTTTTTATTTAATTATCTTACCAATATTTAATGTGTTATTCGATGTCGGTTAAATTGCATTAAGCTTAAAGAATAAAGTTTTAAACGTCTATTATTGCCAATTGTACAGTCGCGAATGCAATGTATTCGTGCAGCTTTAAATTTTTTTTTTTTTTTCCCCATAAATTCGTGTTTTTAAATGTTTGCGCTCACTCGGTACTCGGAGGCTAATATTTCAATTGCAATTGTTAAAGTACAGTTACGAAAGTTGTCGGTTGCTTTTAATAAATGGGCAAGTGCGTGTGAACTATGGGTCGTTCGTAAAATAAACAAAGGATACTCCTACGTAGTTGTGACTGTGAGGGGCAGGGGGAGGGACATGTGTTCGTCGACACTGGCTGGTAATGGGAATTAATTCGGGGAGGTTGCGGAGACGCGTGTGCGATTGGTAGTCTTTAGTGTCGGTGTAATGTCGATTGCTCGGTGGTTTCTTTGAATCCTTCTTCTCCCTAAGTAATAGAGCCGCTGCCGGCTGTAGGGCAAAACTAGGCATTAATAAAGCGAAGGGGTTAACGAGGAGGGTCCTTGGCGTTACAGGCACACGCTCGAATTGGTTCTGCGCGGCGAGTGGCCGAAGCTTGCGTCCGCGACGAGGTCGCACCTGAACGTGACGCTGCAGAGGTGCGCGAGTCAACTTGCTCAGCAGCAGCATCCATCGGCGAAGCGCTGCCAGGTGCTGATCGAGTTCGTGAAGAACCCATGGGGCAAGCCGGCCCTCGACAGGATACTTAACGGCCAGTTGAATCCCGAACATGAGGAGGAAGGTATGCGCCCCATCCTCCTTACATCTCCACTACACGCGTAAATACGTACGCGCGCACGTATACGTATATACACGTATACGTGTACGTGTACGCGTACGTGTGTATAGCCACGTATTATTAGACGACTCTTGATCGTCATGACTTGCCGATGACTCGCCTTTAACGTTATCGATTCGTCGATCGCAGAGTTCTGCTGTCAAGAGAAAGGAGAGCTATTAAAGATGAGGCTAAAAATTCTGTGCGAGGACCGCTGCGAGGACATAGCGGTGAACCTCGCCGCGGCATGTGTTCGCTCGCTGCGGAGGAACGAGCGGCTCCGATCGCTGTCCGAGCCCGGCCACATCCATTACATGATCGACGTCTATATCGTCTTACTGTACAAACTCAAGCGCACCCACGATATCGTCGCCCAAGTGAGTCAGTCTATCCTCTTTACCCCCCCCCAATATCCCCGGCTCCCCCTCTCCCTCACTCCACCCCAAATAACCCCCAAATAACCCCCCAATAACCCCAATAACCCAGCCGGCTAAGCTGTCACTGCCACGATAGAGGGGGGAGAGAGGGAGGTTGGTGGTGGTGCTGATGATGCTGGTGGTGGTTGCTCGCCGAACCAGTAGCTTCGGAACCCAATTCAGGGAGAGAAATCTAAAGGAAAATGAATAGGAATTGATCGGCAGCTTCGAAGCTCCTTCGAATTTAAGCGCAATAAGATGATGACGTTACGGGTCGCGAGGCTTGGGTTCATTAAAAACGGATGAACCCAAGTTACGAGCACACGCCCCCTCCACTCTCAACCCACCCTCAACCCACCCTCGTCCCACCCTCTTCTTGGCCGCTGTCGGGATGCCGTGCATCCGATTGCGTATTGACGAGCGCGTCGAGCTCACACCGACCGTGCAGCAGAGGACTAATGCAAGTCGGGGCCCCCTCCCTCCCTTTTTTTGCCGATTGCAGCTCAAGTTAATGGACCTGAAGGACGGACTCGAACTGATGCAGAGGTTGAGCGGAGAGAAGCCGACCAAGTACGGGACGGCACGCGTCTGGCGGAACTCGAGCAAGGCAGCGGAGCTCGTCGCCCAGTATCTCGTGACGACGGGTATGGTGAGGCCCCTGGTCGAGGTGAGTCCCGCCACCCTCGAGCAGATCCTCAATTCGTGGGCGCTCCTGCACGCCAAGTCCAAGGATGACGTCGCTACGCTGCCCGGCATCATTAGGAAGCTCATCGAGCCCGCGGAGAGTGCACAGCACATATACATATTCTGCGGGGTGCTCATTAAGCACGTAAGTTCTTTTCGGTGGCTTTGATTCGTTTGGCTTTACCGTGGGCGAGGGGGGTTGGATGGGGGGGGGGAGGCGATGACGACCGATGGCCAAGCGCCAACGAGGCTAACCTTCCTGGCCCTTGCAGTTCGGCGACACGATTAAGCCCCTGGTTATCGAGCTGTACATACGCGCCCTCACCACGGACATGAACGAGCTGGAGAACCAAAAGTCCAAGGGGGACAAGGAGAAGGTTCAGGAGACGGCTCAGCGGCTCAGCCAGGAGTTCCTCGAACTCGCGGACTATGTCAGTGATAGCGTAGGCATAGCCCGCGAGTGCGTCCTCACCGCGTTCTCGCTGCACCCGACCAGGGAATGCTACGACCGTATCAAGGACATGGCCGTCGCTTGTGGCAAGATCGTACGGGAGGCGCATCCCTCCATGGAGACGGTACTTAAAGGGGCCGAAGCCAGGCTCGAGGCCGACATCGACACGAAAATCAAGGTTCTTCTTTTTCAGAATTGTTATTTTATTTCTTTTTTTTTCGTTTTTTGTTTTGTTTTTACTCTTCATCGCCGACCGGCCGATCAACAGGTTCTTCGATCTAAAACGCGAATTGAGCCAACTGACTTTACGGATTCACATTCCGCCTTTTCGGATTCACATTTACATTAAAATATTATTTCCTTGATCTCTCTCTCTCTCTCTCTCTCTCTCTCTCTCTCTCTCTCTCTCTCTCTGTATATATATATATATATATGTATACACACGCGCGCGCATAGAAATACGTATAGACTGCTTAGGTTATTACGATTTACGATTTCTTTAAGCATCGCTCGCATAAAGTCAGTTAATTAGATACTGATTCGACGCGGGGACGGACTTTTTTCCTTGCCGCAGGAAAACGGGGAACGACATTAGGCACGGGCGGGCGGGCGGCTTCCCGGTGCTTTATTAAACTGCATTAATATCGTAAAGACATGTGTCCCTGGGTCCCCTCGCGCGTCTCTGCCGGCTGCGGATGCAGGTGTGCGGGTTACTATATGCGCTTATACTACCTTCATGCATATTCGTGAAAGCGAGCGCGATCACCGTACGTGATCAGCCCGTGCGCATGCGCGACTCCTGGGGTGCATACGACCGTACGTTAAAATACGGATGCGAGGGCGCGTCCGGTATGGAACGCGCGGCTCCTTAAATCATTTTCGTATAATTGAAGAATGAATATTGAGCATCAGTCAGTGCGGACGAAGTCTTTAATATTATCGATCCGCCCCGTCGATGCCGTTGTGATCTTTTCGATCTAAAGCGACCGACGCCGCTTTGAAGTTTAATTATTTTCGGTAACGCATTCGTGTCGGCAGAAACAGATAAACAAACCCCGTGTCGCAGTCAAATGCAAAGACAAAAGATATGGCGCGTTCACTATGATAAATAATAAGATGGGCAAATTAATAGGGAGCCGTGATCTTTCGCTGCAGGTGGAGAAGGCGAAACAGGAGATAAAAAGCGAGGATCCCGCGAGCCCAAACGCGAGCGAATCAACGTCCATTGAGAAGGCAGAGTGTGCCGCCGCTCCTACGCCGAAGGATGAAAATTCGATAATAAAAGAGGAGCCAAAGACGACGGTGGAGGAGGTGGTGGAGGAGGAGGAGTCGAGGATTAAGGAGGAATCGACATTGGCAAAGGCATTTTTAACGAAAGACGAGCCGATGCCAGAAAATTTCTCGAACAAGTGCCATTCGCAACAAGAACCCGTCACGGTAAATCCTTCAGTAAATACGTTTAAATACTTACGCGCCTTCTTCTTCTTCAATTTTATACTCTCCAATGCCAAAAGCAGTAGGCGATCTTTTTATATGTACGATTGTTTCAATGTTCGCAGATAAAGCTCGACGCGGACAAGGAAGTCGTAGTCAAGGATGAGGTTTTGGCTGGGATAAAGAGGGATCACAATGATGATACGTCGTCGGCGAGGACTACTGTACCAAGCGTTGAGAGAAATCAGGATGCGCTGATCCTTATAAAAGGTCACGCTGTTACCGGCTCGGCTAATTATGACGAGAAAGCAGTACCTAGTCAAGTTTTGGATGGCGAGAAGCTTGGCATAAGCCCGCAGCTGTGCGACGACCTTGCCGTTGTGCTCAGCAGTCAGCGTTATCACGTACTCACCTGGTGGTTAGATTGGAAAGAGCTTAGCGAACTCTGCGAAAGGTTAATATGAAATGCCTTACTAATCACTTAATCATTGCGTTATTGAATTGTAAACAAATGCCGTAAACGGCCTGTCGCTGACAAGGATTCAATCGATCAAATTATTACAGGTATTTAGAGAACGCAGAAGAAATGCGCAACACGAACAAAGAGCTTAAGTACCTGAACATCGACTACTCGCAGTTCAAGGATCAGCCGTACGAAGACGATCCGCGGGACGCCCTTTTCTACGGTATTGAAAAAGGCTACGAGCAGTGGGATGATTCGGATTATTCGGAATCCGACACGTTCCAACAGTCCTCTGGCGGCAAAGTGAATCCCAGGCGTAGCCTTGACAATAGTTCGGATACCGACAGCGAGAACATCGTCGCGCAGCCGGTAAAAAGGGGCAGGCCAAAGAAAGTTCCTCGACTCGAGTCGTCCGAGAGCGAATACGACGTAAGGCATCGTAAATCCAAGCAGAGATTTAGGAAGGCCTTGATATCAAGTTCCGAGAGTGACATAAATACACAGGACAGCCAAACCGACAGTCTCGGGAGCGATGGATTTAAGCGAGAACTAAAGATATCTAAGAAAACGTGCAATGGCGCGAAAAAGGTAAGCGTATCGTCGATATTCGCTCATAGCAATACTCAAGCGTATAGTAATACTGTAATTTCGCTGTAATTAACGGTGATTTTATTTCAGATAACGAAACGCCGGCCAAAGAAGACGAAATTAACAGTGGACTCGGTATCTCACTTCCACATGCTTGTAAATGAAAATATCCGGCCTAGCGGCGGCGTTGACGGAGTCGGGGACAATAGCAGCAGTGACATTATGACCCTGTTCTCCGCAGACATGGACGAGAACAAGCGGGAGACTATTAAAGGCTCGGCAGCATTTAATGCCGCGCAATTAATTATCACGGAGAAGCGCAGTGATCCTGAGGTTATTAAATCCCTGCGCATGTTTAGGCCGCACGCCAAAAAGCTCACACAAATTAATAAAAAGTCGTCGAATAGTGTCAATGCCAGTAGTAAAAAGAAAGAGAACAACAATGTCAATGA
This sequence comes from Ceratosolen fusciceps, assembly GCA_018883505.1. NCBI lineage: Eukaryota > Metazoa > Arthropoda > Insecta > Hymenoptera > Agaonidae > Ceratosolen > Ceratosolen fusciceps. The sequence goes on from RCIC01000002.1 coordinate 8,213,694, forward strand.
GAATAATGCGAATGGTATGCCAACGAAATTCGCTCCAATGCTTAGCACGTTAAATCTTAATCCGAAAATCGCCTTGAGAAGAGTCGATGAAGTAGAGAAAAAGCTGGCGGTGCAAAAGAAAAAGCAACAGCAAGTTACTGCCGGGGAGTTGAGTAACGAGCTAAGGAATATACAGAAGACCATATCATTTTCCCCGAATAAAAATCCTTTAACTGGCTTTTCCAAGCAAAAAACCTTGGTAAACGAAATTCGCATTTACTCATTTATGTAACGGCTCGTTAAACGCGATCATTCTGCATACGGAATCTTTACATTAATAGCAATAATTTGCCATGCTAGACTATTAATAAAGTAAGAAATAAATAAATAAATTAATTAATTAAAAAATGAAATAAAAAAAAAGGAATACGGAATATTTGAACAATTCGTTTATGATTTATGTACGTCTGGCTTTGATATAACGATAGCCGATAGCTGAAGGATAAAGTATGCATTGCTATGTTTTTTTTTTTTATTTTTTATTTTTATCGATTCCTAGCGACAGTTGCAAATAAATGATTTATTGTATTAATGCTATCGATATTGCTTTTAATTTGTTAATACGAAGAGAAACGTAAGCCACGAGAGAAAGTATAATTAATATGCATTTGTAATTTATTTTGCTAGACGAGGCCACGAAAGAATGCAACCGCAAAGAGTAAGCTTCAAGACATTTTATCGAAGACGGTGCCGGGAATGCGTTCCATGGAGTTCTCAGTCCTACCACGCGTCCAGTCTACGGTCCACGTAGTTCAATTGACCCGCAACATATCGCAAAGTCCAAATGCCACCGCCTCGAGCAATACGCCACCGCGCAATCGTAGTAACATCCAGTTACCCGGAACCCCGTCATCGGGTGGACACGACAGCGGGGTAGGGATGAGTCCCGCGGGACAAACACCGCCAGCTACCAACAGGTCTTCGTCACATCAAGATGTTGGTGAGGAAGCTAATCAACCACCCGACACATCCCCCGGATTGGGTATACTACTCATTGCCTAACTTGTTTTTATTATTGAAATTACATAAAACTTATTATCTTAGCATGATAATAAGGAGTAGTAAAGGGGATAGAAAGCATTCACTTTTAAATGTACATTTGAGTTAATTCGACCAACGTAATTATTAAGGATAACGGATAAAAATCGTTTACCATCCGTGAAACTGGCAATTCAACATTTGATTTGATAAATGTTTACTCGGCAGAGTCCACCAATTCAACGGCTATGGATTCCGTGGACAATACGAGGACTATGGCTTTAGCTGTGCTCGCTAACCAAAGAATCGGCTCAAATCAGTCACCAAAGAAGTCACCGTCCCCGTCGACAAACAATACGACAGAGCAACAACTTGTCCTTTGCAAGCCAGACGGGACCTATCACCTGGTAAATTTCAAGCGCATACATTATTAATGAACAGGCTGTCGTGACGTTTCTGATGGAAAATTTAAAATTAGGTGAGCCCGAGCATAGTCACCGGCCAGCGAAATATCTTGTCCTTGCAAAACTTCGAGGATGGAAACATCGGGTTCGCGCGGCAAGTGCCGGTCGCTTCGGTGGCCGGCTCCGAAGCCAAGACGTCGCAGTCCCAATCCAATAGAAGCACTGGCTTGCCCAAGTTCCAACAGGCCTTCGGCAAAACGATTTGTACCCTGTCAACCGAGTCGACGACCGTTCCGTCGTCCTCCGCGGCCGACACGCACGGTCAGTTGCCGATAATGTCCATTGACGGACCTCTGCTGCTCTCGCAGTGGAGTCCGACGTTGCGGGCCGTTACCGAATTAATGAAAATGATCGTTGAAACGTTATTGTACAGAAGCGCCGGCAGCCCCAGCAGGAGCAGCGACAAATGTACAGAGAACCAGCAGCAGCACCAGCAGCAGCAGCAGTAGCAGCAGTAGCAGCAAGTCCGCGGCTTCCCCAAACATCGCAAAGACCGTGCAAACATCCGTGCAAAACACGAGCATCACGAACATTCCGAATCTGCAGGTATCTGCGGGCGCCCGCCAGATCCTTAACATCGTCCAGAGCGCAGTGACGAGTGCCAACTCGACGGGTAATGCTGGCCAGACGCTACAGCTCTGCAGCATGCCCAACTCGACTCCGGGAGTTATTTACACACACAAGATACCCGTTACGATAGCCGGGGCGAGTCCAGCTACCCAACTGATATCCATTCCCGCATCGATTTCCAACAATCGATCGCCCGTACAGGTAGGCCTGCTAATACCGCCCCGAAGTATTTGGCTTTTCGAATCTAATCAATGCATACAGTTATAAAATGTGATTTTTTTTTTTTTTTTTAGGTGAAATTAAACATTATAAGAACGGCACCGTTTCGATCGGCCACTGGCGCGATTCAGGCTGTATTGGCTTCGAGAATACAACAGCAGCAACCCCAGCAGATCCAGCAGCAGCAGCAGCAACAACAGCAGCAGCAGCAGCAGCAGCAGCAAACGGTTAGATCTGCCGACCCTTTAATGAATTCGTCGATGGAGATACCAAACCAAGTGAGCTCCTCGACTCTTGAACAACTCCGTGAGTTCGAGAGTGTGTTGGAGCAAGTGAAGGAGCGTAGTACAAGTCAATCGTCCTCGAGCGATACGAGTACTGCTCAGACTCAGTCGCAAAATCAGACAGTACAGAGCACGGCTCCGACAAAACAAGCGCAGCCTCAACAGGTTTCCGTGAGCGCCTTGACACAACAGCTTCTCATGTCCTCGCAATCGCCCAGTAGCGCACTCGAATTCCCCAGCAATGGCAATACTTTAACATTCCAGCAGCAGGAGGTTCGTTCATATGGACTTTACCTTAACACTGTGCTTTTAATGGCCTCGCTTCACACCCTGAAATCGACCCTGAAATCGACCCTGAAATTGTATTCTTAAATTAGCCTTAGCTTTTGAAAAATATCCATTGACATTTGTTGTCCATTAAAATTATTGTTACGCCAAAAATGATTTGGAGGAAGATGGAAAAAGTAAACAGTACGTTATGCCTGCAGGTTTATCCACAAAAAGTTGCCTTGATGTATACGAACCAGAACAGCAGTACGGCGACGTCAAAGGTAGTGAACACGACGCCAGTCGTCGTTGTTACGTCGTATTGTCAATCGGCAGCTTCGCCGGCCTTGAGCGTCACCTCGCAAAGCTCATCGAGTCCCTGCGTCACGCCAGCTCCTACGCCCGTCTCATCTACTGGGAAAACGCCGCCTCAATCATCGTCGAAAAGCACGAAAAAAGCCACCCCCAAGGCAGTCAAAGTAAGGAAATTAATTATTTTAATTTCTTATCTATTGATCGTCATTTGCGCGCCAATCAGTAATGAAAATTTGTTTTTGAGCTTTGCCGGGCCAGTGCCGAGGAAAACTACTCTCCCCTACGAGAGAGACAGAGAGAGAGAGGGGGGGGAATTATTTATTTGACCGCGTGGCCTTGATTTATCATAGCTGTTATGTATAATCCAGTCAGCCGTGATAACGAGTTTCTCGGTCGGAGCAACAAACTAGTTAAAAACTCGCTTACCTCCGCCAATTACGCGCGCCGTATAATTTTCCATTAATCGAGCTCGCTCGAATACGCGGCTCGAAGATCTGAGGACTCACCCGGGACAGTAACGTACAAAGATGTCCGTTTCATCCTCTCTTTTTTTTTTTTTTAAAGAAGCCGACTTTCCCGTTTAGGATGGGAGGTTATCGGGGTTGGGTTTTATAGCCGTGAGTCAGTCGCGGCGGGACGGTAAGGGTCGGGACGGCGGCGGCGGTGAGGGGGGGGGTTGGAGCGGCGATGCGGTGAACCGCGCGGTATCGACGGCTGCGGCTGCGGCTCGGATTTCCAAGGCGAGGTAGGGCTGCCTCGCCGAAAGATCGAATTAACGTTTGGACAGGCGCGATAAAAGTTAATGGCCTTGAAAGTGAATGGCGGTGTTGGGGTGGGGGTGGGGGGGGGTTATTGGGGTCGCGCGCGACCCCACGACCGTCTCCTGTTACGTTCAGTTTCTCGTGACTGTCGGGTGCATTGTCGATTCGCTCACGGCCCAGTGGATACGTCGACGGGAGAATTTTCCGGTCGAAGCGGCGGTTTCGACCTGTTGCCGCTCCTCGCTCCACTTGTTGCACGCCTGCCTCGATTATGAAATCGCAAAAGAATTTGCGTCGTTGCGTTGACTGACGTTGCGGGTGGTGTCGAGCCCACCGAAGCGCGAATAAAGCAAGATAGAGATAGATGGATAGAGAGTGAGGGGGAGAGAGTGAGGGAGAGAGAGAGAGAGAGTGAGGGAGAGAGAGAGAGAGAGAGAGAGAGAGAGAGGTTGCAAATAATGGAGTTGATAAGCATTGGAGAAGCATGATCCACAGGTGAGCAGCAGCCAGAGCGCGGCGAAGGTCGCGCCGATCCCGAAGCCCCAGCAGAAGCCCCAAGAGGACCCGGAGACGACTCAGAGGATATACGCGATATTGGGACAGTACGCGGAGCAGCTGCGCAACTCGCCGGACCTGAACAACAAACCGGCCCCGAGGCGGCGCTCCAATCCACCGACGAACCCCAACCAGTCGTCGAAGCGTAAAAAGTCGAGCTCCGGCAAGTCGAAGACGGCCTCGGGCCAGCAGACCTCGGAGCCGAGCCCCAGTGCCGACGACACCGGCAGGACAATGGGCAGCGAGGACTCGAGCGGCGGGGGCGGGAGCCTGGCTGCGGGCTCGAGCTCCGGGGCTACGATAGTCCACGTGCAGGACAGTCCGGCCAGTTTTTCCGCCACGGACGACACCCTCCCCGGGGGCAACAGCAGCATAAGCCAGAGGTGAGCTCTCGGTTCCCTTTATTCCGTTCCGTCCTATCGGCCAATCTATACACCCCCCCCCCAAATAAGCCCTAATATTAAATATCACTGACTCGTTCATCTTCTCTCTGGTTGATTAAAGCTCGGCCAACGATAACGCGACGCATCACAGCGTTTCGGAAACGAAGACGACGAACACGACCTGCGACTCCAACGACGGCGTCGAGATCAACATGAAACGACGGAATCTTATATTCGCAGAGCCCAATACAGGTTACGAATTTACGAATTTACGAATCGCTTGGATTTTCAGCCGTCGAGAGGCCGCCTGCCTGCCTGCCTGCCTGCCTGCCTCCCTGTTTTCCTATTTCTCTTCTTTCTCTTATTTCACTTATTTCTCTTATTTTCTTTAATAAAACTTTCTAACGAGTCTAAGCAGTTTAGGGGGTCTCGAAGCTCGGGACGATGCCGAATAGCGAAAGCATAATGTTTATTTATCTGAATTGCAGGTCAAACGCGAGCGGTTATAGTGCAAGAGGCGCTCCAGTCGGCGGGTGTCGGCGAGGCCCTCGCCTCGGTCACGAGCAAGATGACGACGGGGACGGCGGTATTGGTCTCAGGTACGAATTTCATGCTTCCCATGAACTTTGTTAAGAGTGGACAGCAGATAACGGTCGTCTCGGGAGGCTCGAAGCTCCTCGCTGCGGTTCCGGCGGTTCGTACTACGGGTGGCGCTTCCGGGGTTTCCAACGCTTTCGTGCTCCAGTCCCTCCTCAATCAGGCAAATAAGGTCATCCAACAGCAGCACCAGCAGCAGCAGCAACAACAACAACAACAACAGCAGCAGCAACAACAGCAGCAGCAGCAGCAACAGCAACAACAGCAGCCGAAACAGTTGAAACTGACGCAGCAGAGCCAAATTGTAATACCGCAGGGTACGGGTGTCGTGAGGTTCACTAGCGAGGAGGCCGATAAGGAGGAAGTGGTGAAGGTCGAGGGAAGCAAGGCGCCACTCGCGACAATTGGACTTTTCCAGCACTCGGGCGTCATAACGAGCAATCCGAACATGGGCCAGCGGATTTTTAATTCTTCCAGCGTTAAGTTACCGACGGTCAAGCTCGAGACTGTCCACCACCACCAGCAGCAGCAACAGCAACAGCAACAGCAGCAGCATCAGCAACAACAACAACAACAACAACAGCTGGTGCACCTCACTACCCCAGTCAAGGATGGAGAGTCCAAGGTGCCCACGACCATAGCCCTCGCGTTCGCTACGAGCAACGACATTGCTAACTCCGTGTCTCAGAATCAAAAGGAGGCCAAGAACGGCGAAGCCATCCACAAGGACAATAAGATCGTATCGCCGAAGTCGGTTAAGAGAAAAGAAGAGCAGACGCTCGCAGATACGATTACTCAGTGTAATGCTAGCGCTGGTAAGGACGAGGTGTCGCTCGATTGTCGATCTCATACTTTTTTTTTTTTTTTATATGCGACTTCCTTTTTATTCGTAAAGTAAATAATTCATGCGTTCAATCTGTTTTTCCCCGTTTATATTATTCTCCATTTTTTTTTTTATTTTTTTTTATTTTTTATTACTCTCTAGTCTTTTGTCCGTTTATTTATATTTTAATTTACGTACTTATATACGAATTTCCCAAAGATACTTATTGTCTTCAATGCCATCTTTATGTAGTGTGCGTTTTTAGACTGTTTACTATTTATTTAAGTTTTAACGTGTTGTACTTATGACAAGTAGACATTTTACATAAGATTAAGAGATCATGTTTTTTTTTGTTTTTTGTTTTTATATATATATATATATGTATATGTATCGAGGTGCGATTAGCAAAAGCAAATGATTACAGTGCTATTAGCTACCATTCATCATTTGTTTTCTATTGCGAATATTGTAAACCATTTTGTTTTATCACATTGTCATACTTTGCATGTGACCTTTACCGATCGACTTGTACAAATTTATTATTCTATTAGAGTTGTACATACTGTTTAATGTAATCATTATTAATTAATTCCCTTCATACTTTCGTCATTTATCGTCATTTATTTTTGCGCATTATCATTACTTGCTCTTACCTGAACATTGTTTTCTTTCAGCTCTGCAGCTTTTTAATTGGTTTTCACACAACGTCTATCATGCACTGTCAAAGTATCATTTATTTAATGTGTTTTTTATTGTGTATATCATAGTTGCTATTACTATTATTTTAATTTGATTTATGTTCATAGCCTTCTTCTGAATATGTATATATGTGTGCGCGCGTGTGTGCGTATACCTGTGCATATGCCTATATGTACATGTAAATGCATTTTACGTCATATGAGATTTCATTTTAGCAAGCAGAACAACTTTCTATGCAAATTCGTTATTTTTATTTAACATTCAACCGTGCGGTTCTGCAACTTTCAACGATACTCTAATGTTTTTTGTTTTTTCGTCTTCTAACTTTGAAATGAATTCTCATATTGTTATAACTATAAGCTAATAATTATAAATACATCAAGTATGATTAATTATTTATTGGTTTAAGTGATTATAATGTTTTCCTTAATACTATGACACGTATCGACGAGAAATTTCAACACGTAATTCTTATTTCTTATGATGTTAAATATAATGCAAGATCGATAGCCTTCTATCTAAATAAAGATAAAAAGATGCATAGCAGGGACTCTGTTTAGAAATTTCTCGAAATTGATATATAAATTATTCTAACAAGGAATGTTAATGTTGCAACATATGGGTTTCAGTTTTAAATGAGAATTGTATTGTGGTGTTTGCAGATGCGTCGGAATCGCTAAGCAATAAAACGAAACAGCCTTCACCGTCGGCCTCCTCGTCCTCTACGCTGTCCCCCGTGACCGCGTCATCGTCCTCCTGTCTCAACGCGGTTTCTCAGCTGCTAGTGAGCAGGGGCCCCGGGAGCTCGGACAGCCAGGAATCGGCCTCGTCGACGATCGCCAGCTCAGCTCTGGAGAACAGTAGCATGGACGGGGTGAAGCTCGAGAACGGGGTGCTTTGCGGCAACGCACGACTCCAAGAAGCTTGGGAGCCCGAGCGCAAGGGCTCGCCCGATACGCCTTGGAGGTACGTAAGACTTTCACTCCCCGTACAGGAGCTCTGTGAATTGTGCCGAGCGTTGGGACGATCGATGACTGTGGCCCTTTGTTTTGATTGTTGTCCCTATAGAAAATAATGTTCCGTTCCCCAGGTATATTCCGACGACCAACTCACTGGGTATCGATCAGCTGAAGGTCTATTCACGCGACGGGGACAACTCCGAGAGCGTTCACAGTAGCGTCCTGCAGATTATCAACAAGGGCCAGGGCATCGAGATGACGAGCGGAGGCGTCTTCCAGACAAAGAAGTATTATCACACGATGAACAATTCGATCGAGCCCTTCCAGAAGTTCCCGAGCAAGAGCCTGGCCAAGCCTGGCCAAACGAACAGCCCGCGAACCACCGCCGAACAAGAGAACCAACAGAGGCTCAACGACAGAAAGCAACAGATGATCGAGCGCGAACTCCGACTCCAGAAGAGCTTGAGCGAGGAGTGCGAGGACCTTGGCGTCGATGAGCCAAGCACGAGCGACCTCTTCCCCGAAGCCGATCTCCTCTTCGACACGAATCATTCGCCCACCTTCGATCACTCCTCGCAAGAGGCCAGCTGCAGCCAAACCTTGAGGTACGAGAACCGACGAACGACACGACGACCGACACGACGACCGACACAAGCTAACGACCGTCGGTTAAGCGTTGTTGTTGTAAATTTCATAAAAAAAAAAAAAATGTAACTTTCGTAGCGGTACGAGTTCGTTGAGTGGCATAAAGTCGTATGCCGGGGCGAGCAGTAGCAGCAGCTCCTTCTTCAAGTCGCTGGACTCGGTGTCGACGAGTAGCAGGGACGCGAGTCCCGTCGTCGCGACTGCGGTGCCGTGTCCCGAGCCGAAGAAGAAGACGCCGATTCAGAGACGGACGCCGAAGCTCAAGGAGGGCCAGGCTAGAAGGAACAAGCGGGGCCACGATGGCCAACAGTCGAGCGACGGTGCGGGTGCCAACACTACTGCCAAGCAAATCAGACTCAGTCTTCTCGATAATTTGAGCCAAGACGAAGCCTCGAATAGTAACTCGGATCTATCGAGGCTATCGCCTGCCACCGAGAACGACTCATCCAAAGACCTGCTCAACCAGAAGGTGGGAATTAATTTTTTTGCTTATTACCCGGGGAACCGGGTGGTTTGTATTGCATGCACGTAATCGACGGGACGTAATCATTCGAATTTTTTTTTTTTTTCCCCGAACAATGACCAGATGACGAATAGGAACGGATCGAAGGACAGGGAAGGGACGCCGAGCAGTGGCAGATCGAGCACTCACTCTCAGGGCAAGATGGACATGGTTACCGACCCCTTGGGCACTGGCTCGGCATTGAGCTCCGTTCGCCGTTCCTTAAACGTCAATAACGTCTCGTCGACGGCGAGCTCGGCCGAGGACGACGAAAGCCTGACATTGCTCGAAGACAACGCCGCTAGTGTCACCATACCCTCGCCGCTCTCCCCTATCGCCGGCCCTCTCCTCATGACGCACCGCTTCACCTATGCGAACAACAAGAAACGGCCGACCGCGATAAAACCATCCCGTGGCATTGACTTTTTTAGGTACGTTCGACGAGACAATGTGGCGTAACGTTATATTACTTCGTAAGAAGAAGTGGCCCGTTAAAACCAGCGACCTAATGTATTGCCATAATGTTTGACTAGCAGTGTCGACACGAGGACGTCGAGCTTAAACTGGGAGAGTCCCATATCAGACAGGACAAGATCAAGCAGCTCGAACGACGAGGACGAGGACGAGGATAACGGTGCCGGGGATGCCGACGGTAGCGAAACCGCGAGCATGACCGGCTCTTCGTCGGCTTGTCCGCCGCAAATTAGCCTCAACGACACCGGTGGCATCGGTAACGGTCTCCAGTCGGCGATCTCCAAGAGCATTCCCACGGTCAAGGTCACGCCCCTCGATCACGTCACCTATTCCGCTAAGAGGAAAACACCGGCAGTTCGGAGGACGACAGTTAGTCAAAGAGGTGCTACTTTCATAAAAAGTAAGTAGTAAGTAGTAAGTAATTTCCGACTCCAAAAATGTAATTATAATATTACATATTACATTAGACATTTCGTTATTAATTAGCTGGCAACGTTTAATTGTTGCCCATTCATTCTATACTAGCCACATCATTGTCTTTTACATTTAATTATTTCCAATAAGACAATGATACACGTCGGATTGAAAATTAACTCTGTTCTGCGGATGAATTTGATGACACTCGTCTCCGATTCGGAGATTTCTTGAGCCTAGAAAATATTATATAATTATATGCTTATAATTATTCTTTATAAGTTTATAAGTATATGTTTCCCAACGAGTGAATGGAGAATTAATTCTGTAAATCCATGCCTGTGTAGGATCAGTGGCTACGAGTAAAGGGTCGACGGACTCGAAGCCAGTGGTCACGAAGCCTCCTTTAAAAAAGTTGAAGCAATCGACGGCAATGGCAACAGCGAGCTCGGCAGGAGCGGCGGCTGGAGCGGCAGCAATAATGGCAAGTAGTGAGAACGAATCCTCGAGCCCGATTACGACGGTCGATAAGATGTACGAGGTTGGGCCGTCGGACGATGAAGCCGGTGCGACGACACTCATGGGCACGGGTACGTTGGATATCGGAGTCGAGCACTGCTCGACAGCGCGCAGATCTAGTTTGCGTGGTCACGTGAAGAAGGGTTGCGCCTGCTGTAACGGCTCACCGGAAAGACCCAAGGCTAAAAAATTTGTGGTAACAAAGTCCCTGCAGCAGCAGCCACAGCAGTCACAGCATCAGCATCAGCATCAGCATCAGCATCAACAGCAGCAGCACCATCAACATCACCAGCATCACCACCATCAGCAACAGCAACAGCACCAGCAGCAGCAGCAGCAGCAGCAGCAGCAACAGCAGCAGCAGCAGCAACAGCAGCAGATCGATCAACACAGTCCTAGTAAATTAAAGAAATCGAAACAGCAGCAGCAACAGCAGCAGCCTCAGCACCAACAACAACATCAGCATCAACAGCAACATCAACAGCAACAACAGCAGCAATTGCAGCAGCAGACGACAAAGTTTTTGGTGAAGAAGAGGTAGTCCTAGCTCACGCGCGCCTGTACGTTCTTCATCCGTAATAAGTGGTTTCCACGCACTGTGCCGCCCACGCATTTTGTCATTGACGGTTAGAGCGACTCGCGGAGCCTCGGGCTACCCCCGTAGGCATCGGCAAAGCATCCTTATCGCCTGCTGATTGGATAAGGCGTGTAGGACACGAGTCAAACATCCGCGCGACTGAATTACCGCCCCGTCCCCCTCCGGGCCCTTCCATTGTTTAATGGATCCGTTGACTCGTAGTCGCCGGAGAGCTCGTATTTTCCATCGACTATTTTTTTACCCTTCATTTGAATTTTATATCGATGTTTTGCGGATACTTTTAAAAAGGTATATGAAAATAGTTGCTGTGAGGTAGGTGAGGAGGAATCCTTGGGCCAGCTCTTCTTTGGCCCGGAGGTTTGACTAACGACACATCATCATTATGCTAACGTTCAAAGAAGAAGAAGAAAAAGAAGAAGAAGACCGATTCTCGTCGCACGTCGTGATACATTCAACACTTTGAAAAGCATTTACAGGGTCGAGACAATTACTAAAATCGAGCACCATTGCTCGCTCTGATGGAATCATATAATAATAATGATTAATGATTAATAATTAATAATTAATAATAATTAATAATAATAAAAAATTAATAATAATTAATAACAATAACAATAATAATAATAATAATAATAATAACAATACATTTTCATCGGTGTACAAAGAATTGATATTTGTATAAAAAAGGAGAGAAAACAGGAGGAAAAAAAGACGGAGGAAAGAAACGAGTCAAGAAGGAAAGACAAAGAAGATAGAAGGTCGAAAATATTTCTCTAACTTATATAATTAAATAATGGACGAGTGATGGGTGACGAAGGGGGAGGTTCGGGTAACTGGCTTATCGGTCGAGTGCTGCTGATAAATAGTCAGGGACTCTCCTCCCCTTGAGATTTGGCGCGGAGGATTTCTAATATGTATATATACAATGATCGCGAGGTGCGAAAATGATTTGAAGAGACGAAGATAAAAAAAAACGCGAAGAGAGCAGGTGGAAACCTTAGGTGAAAATTTTTAAGTTATACATATTTACGATTAAAAAAAAAACAAAAACATACTTAGGCTTATGTACATGTATACAGTTAAATATTATATATATATATATATATATAAAATAAATAAATAAATACCGCAGGGATCCGAAGGAGAGAGAGAGAGAGAGAGAGTGGATCGGTAGTGCATCAACTTTTTAAATTGTAGGTGTTTATTATATTATATTATATTATATTAGGTGATTATAAGATATATAAATTGCGAAACTTCTGAGGCGGTGGCGACGACGACTTATAGGGAGACTAATGTATACATAAATGGCAATCGCATAAGTGGCCCCGGAAGTATTGTTTTTACTCGCGGCGGTTCAACGACTTTTTTTCGCAGCCCATAGCCGCGATTACTCTCATTGTAATAGTTTTACAATACTCTCGAAATTTGTTGCTTTGTTTATTATTGTAATCAAGAGAGAGACTATATAATAAAATAGCGATTAATCGATGTTTTCTCAAAATATAGAGTGACCGCAAAGTAATTACTGTAAAAATCGAGGTATCGGCAAATTATTACAGAGTACCGCTTAAATCAAATGGATAAATAAATAAATGAATGAATAAATAAATAAGTAAATAAATAATTAATTAAGGTGGTCTCTTGAGATGACAGTTGGAATTTTTATGGCCGGTAAACATTAGTGGAGGAATAGAGAACTGACTTACTCATATTAAGAATCTAAAGAAGAAGAAAAATGCAATCTAGTCAAGGGTGAGTGCGAATTGTTCGTGTGTACTCGTGCATATTAAGCGGCGGGTAGGGGAATAATAGGGAGTAATTCAAAGGTAGTTAGGTAGATTTTCCTTGCAGAATTAAGTCAAGATTTATACGTGTAATTCTTACCTAAGCAGTATCAGCAGCTGTAACGATGATTTCAAGACAAGCGTTAAGACAAGACAAAAATTTAAAAAAAAAAAAAATACACACCCACACACACACACACACACACGCTATGGACATTAATAGGACGACGAGGCATAATGCATAGTAGACGACGGTATTGCAGTTGTGCACAACAACGAAGATAAAAATAAAGGAAATTGAAATTGAAATTGAAATTGTAATTGTAATTGTAATTGTAATTGAAAATAGGATTAAAACGGGTCTTGAATTTAAAGTCTCCTATCGGCTCCTTATATTATTGATTTCTTTTCTCTCTTCTTTTAAATCCACTTACTTGTTGCTTATTTTGTGTTTCTATTGCCTTAAAATAAATTTAGCGAAACGATGAAACCAAGACCAGTCCGTGCTTTCGAATATATTGAGATTATAAAAATTGTTTGCTTTGTTGCCTTAAAAAAGAAAAGAAAAGAAAAGGAAAGGGATAAAGAAAAACAAAAACAAAAACAACAAAAACTCGCACGCATTAGACTTTGATTTCTAATTGTTTTTATCATTATTACTATTATTAACATTAATATCATTATAATAATTATTGTGCATGCCTGTGTGCGCAGGCATACGCGCATGCATGAAACTTTTTATCATATGTAAATAAAAACTCGTTGTTCGAAAATTGCTGCTCTTTTCCAGTAACTTTTATAATTGCAATATGTACTTGTATGTCTTGAAGAGGAAAAAAAAAAGAAAGAATGAAAAAAAAAAAAATGAAAAGAAAAAGAAGCGTTATAATTACTGTACAAATAAACTAAATTTAAAGAGTATTGTATATTATTTAACCTTTAACGAATTGTCAGAGTTTTCTTTGTTATATAGAAAAGTAGAATTTTATTTATTTTTCATCATGTTTGACGTCCCTATGCAAACTGAAAGACAAATATGAATATATACACGATGAAGCAGCTGTTAAGAATCAATCTTCCTGTACATTTACAACGTGTAAATTTCTGCGTTAACGTCATAGACACGAATGAATTGAGAAAGAGTAAGGGGAAAAAGTGGGGAAAAACAGTGGAAAAGAAGGGAAGCAAAAGGAAAAAGGTAATGGAGGGGGAGGGGGGCGGAAAGAATTAAAGAATTAAATAGCAAAGTGATAAAGGCGATTGACGATGATAATGATTTAGGAACAGATTTAATAGAGGATAATGCGTATTTTTGAAAAGGATCGAGGAGTAAAAATTTTTCGTGCGGCCTTTTGCCGGAAATCAGTAGTCGTACCAAGCGCATTTACGAGGACTTGAAGAAGGGCGCAGGGGAGGGGGCAACGTCAGCAAGGAGACAATTATAGATATGACGGGTCGGAGTCGTAAATAAAAATTAAGCGACGGGGGAAGCGGGGCTTTCGGTAAAAAAAAAAAAAAAAGAGCCGCGACGAGGGGCACGGGATAAACAATGAATCGCGTAATCGATCGATCGATCGACCGACCGACCGATCGTTCGTTCGTTCGTTCGTTCGTTCGTTCGTTCGTGCGTTCATTCATTCATGCATTCATTCATTTAAGGACCGTCGGGCCTGTTTTGGGCGAGTGAAGGCAATTGGAAAAGGGATAAAAGTTTCTCAAAGTCAGCTTCAGGTACTTAAAAGCTGCTTTTTTTTAAAAAAAAAAAAAAGGCCGTTATAGGAGTATTAATTTTAAGGAGTTTTTTGTAACGTACGTTTGTTAAGGCTAAAGTTTTGTCACTTAAAACAATGAAGAGATTACAACAACAACAACAACAACAAAAAATACGAGAAAAAATGCTTTAAAAAAAAAAAAAAATAAATAAACAAGTAAAAAGTAAAAAGTAAAAAAAAACTAAAACTACTAGATAACCGAAAAAAGTAAAAAAACGAAACATTACCAGTATTCGAAAGCGCTATACGTTGTACCGTAGTCACTTTGGATGTATCTCTGAAGAGTAGGGAAAGAAAGCTACATTGTCATGAAAAGGTTGTTCTTCGAGCGCTATGTATTTGTCGTTTAGCACAAAAAAGGAAAAGCAAAAAAAAAACAAAACAAAAAAAAGGATATAAATAAAAAAAAAGTCAACAATGGATAAATAAATGAATACATAAGGGAATGAACAATTGGGATGGGTGGGGAGGGAGGGGAGGGAGAGAGAGAGAGGCGTGAGACGTGAAAAAATTTTTAAAGAAATTCGGAGGATTGCATATTGTAAATAAACGAGACATATTTTCTATATGAAAAGCAGCGTCGCTCAGTGAAAAAAAAATAAAAAAAAAAAAAAAAAAAAAAAAAAAAAAAAAAAAAAAAAAAAACAAAAAAAAAAAAAAAAAAAAACAAAACGAAGAAACAAACCAGAAAGAAAGGAAGGAGGGGATAATTAATTGAAGTTGAGATCGACGGCTCGATGAATATTGCAATATTACATGATAATTCTTTCAAGCGATAGAATATAGTATTTAATCGTTTTATGTAATGTAATAATAGAAAACAAGAGGGTATTGGCAGAATAAAAATGAAAGTTCTGTATTTAATTTAGATTGTTATTATTGTCAAAACAACTTTTAGCCTAACTATTATTAGTCTTGTTATTATCCTCCTTTCCTTTTCCTTGCTCCTCGACCTCCTGTAAGCACCCGACAGCAATTGTATTAGTAAATTACTTGCTCGCTTGTCGGCATAATTTATGAATTTACGAATTTATAATATCATTTAGAAAACAATACCTTTTGTATCACCTCCATTACCGACATCCCTCCAGTCCCCCCTTGGAAAAACTCATTTATCTCATGGGGTATGCAAAAGTGTGTCGTCGTCTTTGGCTGAATCCCCATGTCTTCGGCAATAAATCTGAATTCCGGCGCTTCAACTATGTCACACTTTAACTCCTCTAATGTGAATAACGTACCTTTTGTAACAGATTCGTTCAGTACTCCAAAGTCAATTATTTTTACTTTGTCTTTCTTATATCTGATTACATCAAATGTATCTATTATAAAATAAAATCATTTAAGAAGTAAAACGTTTTACCTATTACCATTACATCTACTTTAATAAGGATATTAAATTTTGTTTCATTTACAGTTTTCAGCCACAAACGTATTCTTTATATTCTCCATAAACAGACTCTTAATGTCTCTTTGAATGCTGTACTTATCTTGCTCTATGTGCTTATAATACTGAGAAATGTCTCTTTGGGCGATCCCTAAAAACAAACATTTGGCCGCTGTCAACCTTACGGCTCAAAGATCAATTAACGGGTTATTTCTTCTCACCGACTAATTCCCTCTTGATGACGAAACAGCGAAACTCTGTACAAGGATCTATGTTCCTCCATTTCTTCAGGACCAAGCATGGAGAAAGTGAATTCTCCTTGCTGCTATTTAGGATGGCCAAATCCTGAGATATTCTGTCGGAGCTCTTCAAAAGTAGGTACACGTCCTCTAACGAATTGCATTTTAATGTTTTGGTTGGCGTTACCCACGTGGCATCCTACAGAATAGGCAAACTAAATGCTAGACAAAGGGCGTACGATAGTACTATGGGCGTGGAATTATAATAAAATGCATTACGGATGGTGTGCTCCAGTTGGATTTTATAAACACAGCCTGGTATTGGTCAATTACCTCCTGTACTTGGTTACTGAATTGAGGAAAAGTCGGTTGAAGGTCGGGCTCCTGTCGAACAGCAAATGTAGTATTTAAAGTATGCGTTATGGGTCGATGTAGGATAGCAGTAGGATAAAAGCTGGCATGATTAAAGTCATCGCAAGGAAGAATAGGGCATCGATAGCCTACCTCTTGAAGCTCGTTCACGGTAGAACCATCGGACCATTCCCAATTGTCGGGGACGCCGCTACTGGTCGACTCTCGGGGCAGTACGAAGGCACCATTCTCGAGGTACTCGCGGACGTCCTCGGGGATCGGGAGCACCGCCGCTTCGAGGGCGTACTTCCTTAAGAGGGGATACCAGTTTGAGAAGGAGCAGGCGGTCTGAGGCGATTCCGTCCTCATTGTCCTGGTGGCCAGGATCCCATGGACGGCTGCTGACAGGAGTAAATAACAACAGTAAACAGCAGCGGTGGGGTCTCGCACGGGGACTCGTGCATCGAGGTCTTAGTTGATGCGGAGTCCGGGGCGGGGCGCTCGCGTCCCATTCCAAAGCTCGTCGCTCCCGGTCGTCGTACGTCCACATTTCGGCCTTACGCGTGGGCATGCGCGACGCGGGGGAGGGAGGGATCATTACTCGAAATCTGATGCGACAGACACTTTCTTTCTGTTAAAGCTGTGGGAACGGCTCCTTGTCTCTCTTTCTCACTCACTCACTCACTCACTCTCTTTCTCTCTCTCTCTATCTCTCTCTCTTTCTCTCTAAGCAACTCGGTACTCCCGGGTAGAGGTGGGGTGAGGGTAGGGTGCACGGGCGCGGGGGATCGAGTCATGATCGAGTCGCGCAGAATAAAGCCTTCTCAAGCTCGTCGTCACGAGCCTCGTACGGACGAACATATGTGAAAGAAGGTGGAGAGAGAGAGAGAGAGAGAGAGAGAGAGAGAGAGAGAAAAGTCGGGACCCGTGGAAGCGCGGAGTTTTGGCTTTTGAAATTAGAAATGGTGAGGAGCTGGTTCCTCGTCCGGGATGACGAATGCTTCCTTCCTCCGACCTGGGACGACGCCGTTATTCAAAACTCAGCCGTAGCTTAAGAATTATTACAAATGCAGCAGCCGCAGTTCGTCCTCCAGTTAATTGTGCTGCGTGTCGGCCGCTCAGTATCAACGTTGCGTCATTGAAATCAAAGATTCAAGAAATAGAGGCTCAGCGGTGCTGGTTAACGACGATGAGCGTCCGTGTACATTTAAAGGTATCGTTGTTCCAAATCGTTGCAGCAGATTGTTTTTTTTCCGAAGGTCCATGTGCTTTTGCATCTGTGACCCTGGCGACGAGGAGAGTAATCGAACGAGAGAGGGGCGAGGGGGAAACGACGGGAGTGAAGGAGTGAGAGAGAGAAAGAGAGAAGAGAGAGGATTGATATTGATTCTTCGGTGATCCAAGGATCGAGTAAAAGGGCGTGAGATTTCGTTTACGAGTTAATAAAGGCAACTTGGTGAATCGAATCGACAATTATTCGTAGTTTTGTTTTTGCTGAGGGGGGGGGAGGTGTCCAGAAGATCGGGGGCCGCAAGGAAAGGTCGCGAGCAACCAAACAATCATTTATGTATACATACAACCACGTACACGTTCCCCACTCCCTCTTACAATTACAACACGCGCATAGGTACGTAGGCACGCATGCATGTACATATATGAATATACATGTGTATGAACATACACATATACGTTACGCAGCGAGATATCAAAGTCACAGGAGTGGCTCTTTAGCAATGGAAAATAGACGAAATCGCGATTCGAACGATTCGAACGATTCAAAAAGGTGTAAGAGAAATTTAATGTTAAATCGGCGGCGAGCGCTGATACGAGGGCTGAGAGAGAGAGAGAGAGAGAGAGAGAGAGAGAGAGAGACGGTGGGTCGGTCGGTCGGTCGGTCGGTCAGTTTGTAGTCGGGGCAGCGGTAAAATACGCCAAGGTATAATACCGGAGCCCGCGCGGGTACGGGGGAGGGGCGGAGGTAAATAACCCCCGGCACTTATTTATCCTCGACGGAGCTCGAGTCGCTCGGCGGTGGCGGTAAGGGGGATGGCGTGAGATGGTGGGAGTGCGGCGTGAGCGGGAGGAGGGGATGGATAGCCGTGAACACCGAGTGAGCGGTGCCGGAAGGGTGGGGTGGGGGATCAGGAGGGTCGCCCTCACGTACACCCTCGCCGCCGATCAGTCGAGCCTCACACGCACACGACCCATTGACTGGCAGCGGTGCGGGGCCCGAGGATTGTGCGCGTGAGCCACTCTACTCGCCGTCTTGTGTCAGTTTCGTGCGAGTGTCGGAGCAGTAGAGCCTCGCCTCGCACCCGGACGCCCGGCCCCCGCGTGAATCACTATCTCGGCATCCGCGCTCTCCCCCGTGACAACGGCTCCGGAGACCGCGGACGTAGCTCTTTCATAACCTCAACGGCGGAGGTACGGCTCGTCGGGAGCCTTTCTTCTTCTACCAGGGCGCGGGACTCCACGAGGCGGGCTCCTCTCCCTACCTAGAGGATATCGTGACCAGCCGAGCCCCGAAGCCAACATGCGGCAGCCCCTCCGGAGCACTGGCTTCTTACGAGGTAAATTACCGCCGAACAACTTCTTGTCCTCCGATCTGTCCGTTCCCTCTTTTTCGTTATTCCTTCGCAATGCCTCCGTACCCTCTCTTTTTCCTCCTCCCCGTCCCTCTCGTCGCCATCCTTATCCCTCACTCGCTCACTCGCTCGCTCACTCGGCAGCATAATACGTCTTCTCGCTCTCGCAGCACTGCCGCGCTTTCGCCCTCGGTGCCTCTCTTTCCCTCACTCTTTCCCTCAGCATCGGTCGCCTGCTGCTGCCTGATCTCCTGGTACTACTGCTACGCCTGACTGCCCTCTTCGATCAATTGTACATAAACTCTCGGCGGACACAATAACAAACGGTTGCTGCTGCTGCTGCTGCTGCTGCTGCTGCTGTTGTTGCTGCTGCTGTTGCTGCTGCTGTTGTTGCTGCTGTTGCTGCTGCTCGCGCGTTACCATTACAGTACTTTGAAGCAATCGATAATCATTAAAGGCCTGCATCAGCTCCTCTCCTTTCGTCACAATATATATATATATATGTATATATAACCCCCCGCGCTCCCTGCCGCTCTCGGCGCTCCGCGCATACCTTTTTTCTCCCATCTCCCGGGGAACGGTTTCACGCATACACGGACACGGGCACGCACACGCGTACGCGCAAGCGCTCGGTTTCGTGCGGCGGCTTTTTATTTGCCTGCGAATGAAATTCGTGCTCGGCACTGAAGCTCCTGCGTCCCGTCCTCCCCCTCCTCCCGCCCCTGTCCCTGTTCCTGTCGCCCAAGTGCATTCATCATAGAATTTTCAATGAAAAGTAGGAGACGGAGTGGAGTTTTCGCGACCGCGACCGCGGACTGCAGTACCACCACCACCACCGCACCACCACCACACATCCTTTCAACCGTTAACATTCATTGTGATTTAAAAGAAACGCTGCAACGAAAGGACGTTCGTGTCCAACGGTTTTTTTTAATCCTCTCTCTTCTCTCTCTCTCTCTCTCTCTCTCTCTCTCTCTCTCTCTCTCTCTCTCTCTCTCTCTCTCTCCCCCCTCTACGCGCTGTTATTATACAATACATGTGATGATGCATTGGTATCTACTGCGTGCGCTACGTAAGTGCAGGGACAGAAAATGCATCATCGTTGGGTGAGTGATCGAACGAGGGAACACGAGTCTCCGTGCGAATAATTTATTATTCGTTTGGCGGGGTCAGGAAAAGCTGCCTTTTCCCGTAAACACCGGGAGTAGTAGTAGCAGCGCTCGGTCGCAAGTCCCGTTCACAACGGACCGCGTATACCTTTCATCGCCCTCCCCCAATAACCCCCATTCCCGGCTTATTTATTCGCTGTTATTGTTGTTGTTGTCGTTGTTGTTATTATTATTTTCTTTTTTCCTCGGCTTGCTTGGATGCGTTCCTTGGCCCGGGCGCTCTCCCTCCCTTCGGCTCGCGCGCGCTCTTCCCCACTGCCCTCCCTGTCTGTCTATCTCCCCCCTCCCCTCCCCACCCCTCCCCCCACGCAGCTCCATTGTGCCGCCGATAATCCGGAAGACGGCGCGCCCCCGATGTCTCGCTCCGTCTGTTTTTTTTTTTAGGGCTCCCCAACAGGTGTTGCCATGCATCCCCGAGAGTTTTCGTCCCTCTGGCGCGCACCCGTGATCGATCCCTCCTGCTTTACCGACACCCGCTTACGGACAAAGGCGCTCGGAAACTAGTCGGACGGTAAAGCAGCAGGCTAGACAAGTAAGAGCGCGCTGGGCGGGGGCGGGGGGGGGGGGTTATGGAAGAGCGCAGGGATGTTTCCTAAACTTGTCGCTGCAATGGGCTTTCGTCGAGAGCTCCTCCGGCTCCCCTCCTCCGGCCCCTCCCCCCTCCTTCGGAACCAAATGACACCGAATGCTCCTTTGCCATACGTTAATTGGACCCTCCCTCCCCACTAGCCGCTCGTCGCTCAACGGCCTGCATCGCGGCGCCAAGTCGCTGCCCTCGTAATGTATCGCAACGTACTGTATCGCCACTTGAGCCACCACCACCCACCAAAGCGAGCATCTGTTTGTAAATAGAGATATCGCTCTCGGGCTTCCCCTTTCGCTTTTCCCCGGGATTCGAGCGACCGGCGCTTATCGCGAGCCCCGACCATTACTCAATGCGTTCGCGCATTCCCCCCCCCCTTCCCGCCTACCCTACACGCCACCGCACGCAACAACTCACGCTGTTGATACGTCGTCTTTTCGTCGGAAGTAACTGTATTTTCTTCTTCCTCTTCGGGCGATGGGGTAGGTGGGGAGGGGGGGGGCGGTGGGCGAGGGACACGACGTCGTCGTCAGGCCTTTTCTATTATTTATCGTAGCCTTAAAACGCTTCCCGTCTACGTCCCTTTGTATAATTCATCGAGGTCTCATTGTTGTCGATCCCCTTCGGCGCGGGCCGCTCCCATCGCAGCCCTCCCCCTCTTGCCCCTGCTTGCCCCGCTCCGCGTCGAGCGAGCGCAGTCCTCGTGACCGTCACCGTCTCCGGCTCTCGGCTCTCAATGACTCCGAGATGCGCCTTAAATTTCGAGAGAGATGTAAGAAAAAAGCGGAACGGTAAACGACACATGCCTTTTCTTTTACTCCCCCTCCTCCCCGCGGGGTATCGTCACCCTATCGGGAGGCTATCGTCACCCCCATACCAATGAACGAGTCCCTTTATTCTCCCGATCCCGCATGCTTTATATGCGCGACATATAAAGATGGCACACAAAATAGACTTTCAGTTCTCCCTTATCTCAATTATGCTACTTAAAAGCTTACTTTCGCCTCAACTCGAAGAAGCACTTGAACAAAGAGGGAAAAAGTATAAAAGACGAATGGGGGAACGGCGGGGGAGGAGGGAGGGGGGCACAGGAGGCCATTCATTCGACATCCATCCGCAAAGTTTAAGCGCCCGTTTACTACTTTGACAGGCCATTCATACGCAGCGGCTAGCTCCCCCCTCCCAACCCCCTCCCCCCATCACCCGTCCCCTACTAACACCGCCACCGCGACACGCCGTAGCGGCCAGTCGGAAGCTCGTTAAGCGTCGACTCCTTCATACCGCGCTAATTAATACCGCGCTCCGATAATAACTCCCCCACCCCCTCCTCCTCCTCCTTCTGCTCACGGGTCTCCTTGTCGGTTGCGGTCAAGCACCGACACGAATCTCTACACGACGAAATACATTGTTTGTCACGTTTGGATAATTTTAAGCGGCTCATCGGTCGCATTAAGGGAGGACGGTGGTGGTGCGCGTGTGGATGGGGAACGGGGGGGGGGCAAGGCTGGAGATCGTTGGAAATCGGTGACTACCGCGGGCGATTCGTAAATCGAGGATGGCTTTGGGGATCGCGGCGAGTCATCCCGATGGGGATCCCGGTCGCTCTCGGCAGCTGCAATACCACCCGAGCCCGATGATTTATCGCCACGGAGAATATTTTTGCGCGCCTCTATAAATTATTTGGTCTGTCAGTGAATAATTAGCCAGGACGTACCGAGAAGCTCTGGGGACTCTCGGAGCCTCTCGGAGGCTTTTGGAGCCGAGCGGCGAGCAAGGCCTCTTTCGTCCCGAAACCCCCTCTGGCGGGGGGGGGGAGCCGAGGCCATTTATCGTCTTTAACTCGTCGAGAGGAGGAGGCCATAGACGCCCGCGCGGCCGGCTCTCCCGTACCAGCGCGTCGCTACTTTCCACGGCACACTTACCGCCGAGGAAAAATGTCGTCCAGCCTCTGCCGATTTCCCGGCCTGACCCTCCCTCGCCTCCTCCGTCCTCGTCTCGCTCAGCGGCTACGCGTGCCGGATAGAAAGTCCTCCTCGGGGCCGTCGCGCCGCTTACTTTTACGCGGCCCGTTGCACACATGCGCTGCACTCGCTCGCTCCTACACACGTTTCTCTTTCGCTCCCCTCCCGCCCCCTTTCTCTCTCTCCGTCTGTCGACGGTACACGTGTCGGGCCCGCAGTCGCGAAATCGCCCTCCTCCTCGCTACGACCTAAAAATAGGTCGCGCGCCCGATTATCAGAGCCAGACCGCGCGGGCTACTTCCACTCTCCATACTACTACCCCACCCCTCACCCCCCTCACCCTACCTCCTCGCCCCCTACATCCACCCTCCCGAGCCGATCCGTTTCTCTTCTAAAATCCGACGGATCGCTCGTAATCGCGGCGTAAGCCTACACGGAGCTGCAGAGGAGCTCTTTCTTATGAGGCCGAGCGGGTCGAGGGTGTGAGCCTTACGTTCGCACGACAAGTGCCGGTCAGAGAGGCCTTATACTTCCTTAGACTACTTTTATCGTCCCTCTTGCTCTTGCTCGGCTCATTAATACCAAGCGTTACGGAGACCTTCGTCGCCGCTACGTAATCTCACGAAGCGGACCTTATGCCGTCCAGATCCCGATTTCTCGATCCATCCTCGGGCTGCCCGATTGTCAATTACATCTCGGATCCAACGGACCTGCGCCCTCGAAGCCTTTATTCCCCATGCGCTACTCGCCATGCGAATTTATTCCAAAGACACGTAATTATTCTATTTTTAGCTTCCTCCGCTGCTCGCTCTGCGTACTCGGCTCGACAACGCTTCTAAGTATTGTTCATACAATACGTACGATAAGCTTGGTGTACTTTACTCGGCCAGTTCCCTCGGGCCCGCTCCCGCTCCCGCTCCCGCTCCTTCCCGCTCTTCTTCAGCCTCTTTTCTATAGAATTTCTGCTTAAATTCATTTTCGTTGGATTTCTATTGTACGAAAGAAAAGCCAAGCGGAGCTCATCATTTTTTAGCCAACCAAGCACGCGCATACATCGCCACTCTCTCTCTCTCTCTCTCTCTATCTCTCTATCTTTTAAATCGTATTCGTAAGTGAAGTGGCGGTGGCCTTTGGAGCCGTGGCTAACAACAGCTGAGTTCGGTTTCGCTCCACCACGTGCGCACGATTTATCGATAAATTCGCGCCGGGATCGACGAATCCACTTCCGCGGCACTTGCAACTAATCGTTCGACCTTGGAGATAAAGTTGCCTCAAGGTCAAGTTGAACGTAATTTACAATCGTTTTAACCCAATTGCCGATTCTTCAGCCCTATTTGCTATTCCTTTATCGACTTGGATATGCATTTTTAAGTATTCTTATACGTAAAGAATCTGGGTTTTCATATCCTGTCACTCACTTAGAGATAAAGAGGATGATAATTTTCAAAAGCGCGATTACGGTACTCACGGACAAAATAGTCGAATAGTAAGAAAATAGTAAGTGCATTGGCTAGTGCAATCTCAAACTCATTTAGTTTACGGTGCATCCGGTGCATGTTGTCGTTTACTTGAATTCTTTAATCGATAATGGCCGTAATAATTTCGATTCATTTTTATCTATGATCTTCCCCGCCTCTTAACGCTATACATGAGATTAATACGGAATTATAGCGTTATTTATTGTCTGTATTTATAAACGCATATATTAGATAATAAAATGGTATTATAAGAAAAAGGACATAATTTTTACATATATATATATATATATATGTATATATATATATAAATACAAGCAATTAAAAAGTGAAACGGAATCAATATATAGGAATAGCTGTATTTGTGCGTGCAATTACGTATGTATAAATACAAAAATACACTTGTTGAGCGTGCTCGGGTCGAGAGTTGCGAACAATAAGTCGTTGCGATCACTCTGGGAATGAAAAATTGTCCCGTTCAGCCGTCGAATAGCAAGTGAATCGCAATTCCACGTTGTCAGGACGTATGTGTGTGTGTATATATATATATATATATATATATAGTAAAGCGAAGTTTATGCGACTCTGCGATCAACTCTGATGAGGCGTTTACGAGAAATTAAAATAATAACGGTTGCAATTACACATCGGTTATGTGGATCGAATGGCTAACACCTGCTTTTGAAATTTCAGGGTTCGCAGACAAAAGATGAAAAATGGAACAAGGTTTCGATAGCGTGGCCTCCAAGTCCGACAACTCGGCATCGATGGACGACCCTAACGATGGTGAGACGATTCGATCCTCATTTACGCCTCTTTTTCCTTCACTCCTTTTATTTTATACATTAACGCCCCTCTCTCGCTTATCCATTGCAATAACTGTAAAAAATCATGTACTTCGATTCCGTAAAACCGTTTACGCTCCCATTATTTATTATTATTATTATTATCATCATCATCATCATCATTGTTATTGTTATTGTTATTATCATTATCGTTATCGTTATTATTATCGTTATTATTATCATTATTATTATTATTATTATTATAATATTATATTTGCACTCGGTTAAAAGCTGACTTTAATTTTAACTTAATAATTATAGGCTTCGCTGGATAGTGAGCTTTTATTGTTATTCGGTGCTGAAATTATTAATTATTACCGCCTGAACGATAAGCTCTTACGAGTCGTGAGTAATATTTATTTTATTAACTTAATTTCTTGGTAAGAGTGCTAATATAAGAGAGCTTATTATCCCCTTCAATTTTAATGCGTCTCGATTGCCACATGTCAATAATCAATTATTATTTAATACACAGTTAAACATTAGTCAGATTGATTTAATGGATATGGATATAATGGACGCTCTGCACCTCAACGTTTATGCGTAAATGCTTTTGTCCTATCGCTTAACTGATGTTAATGATAATTATTTAAATTACAAGGAATAATGGAATAATAAAATAATAAATTTAAATCAATTGACTACCGTTCAACAGAAATGTCCAATAGTTTATTATCGTAATATTATGACGATACCTTACGTATTTAACAGGAAAATGTAAATTCTGAAATCGGTACGGCGAGACTCATTTTTTAACGCTATAATTCATAATATTAAAGAAGCGGTACTTTTTCAGTCTTGCCGGAGCGGACCCCGCGTAACGGATTTCCAACATATATCGCGTGCAATCTTCAAGGCTTTATTGTACATCGAATTATCTTCAAAGCCAGGCAATTTGAGATTTTTAGAAGAGCCTGGATATAATGATAATCTTTTACGTAAAGTCTAATTCGTTTCGTCGGCGGCAAGAAGTCGCGTATCGCACCTTTTTTTCTTTTCTTTTTTCTCTCTCTCTTTTTTTTTTTTTTTTTTAACATCTTGTTTCAATGATTCAGTAACGATCCAGGCGATGTCCAAGTTGAAAAATTACATCCAACATCGGTCTCTATCGGTTTCTATCGGTTCCTTCTTTCCCACTTATAATTATTATCTAAGCATTATATTTTCACCTTCTTCTTATATTTTACGATCCCAATCATATGCCAGTACCAGTACGTAGGTATCTCGTTTCTAATTACAGCCTTCCTATCGCGTAATAATAATAATAATAATAATAATAATAATAACGGCAAGAGAACGACAAGGAGAATTATTTTTGTTTTAGAAAGTCATTTGTAAAGCAAGTGAGAAACGAAGGTAACTCGCAGTTGGTTATGTGGGGCATATTTTCCTGGTACATCTTCGTGAACTAATGAAAATCCTTAAACGACCGTTCATCTGGTCTGCTCTCTACTTTCTAAGTAAGGATTTCAGAGCCATTGTTTCGTTATGCCGGTCTGCTGAGCCTCTTAATTGTCACAGTTGCTCGACTCGTCATACAAATCTTAAATACCATTTATTTACGTCTGCGAGTCAATTAAAATTCATTTGGCCATCATTTTATTTTCCAATGTATTTCCATTCATTCCTCGTAATCAAGATTCCCAAATCGTATATCCCCATTACATTTATACATTAGTTGCCGGCGTAATTAAAAAAAAAAAAAAAAAAAAATCCATCCTACCATACACTTAATGTATAAATAACAATGGCAAAAGGCCATTGTTTTCGATGTTTACGCGGTCACTTCGTTTCCCTCTTGAGAAAAATCGCTCCTTCTCCTTCTCCTCCTCCTCCTCCTCCTCCTCCTCCAGTGCTGTGGTGTTTTCAAAGTTGCCGTATCCTTAACGCGATCGCGTTTCATTATTTCCGTCTCGGCCGTGCTATCGAAGCCGAATTTATTGCTCTGGCTCAGCCTCGCCCCCTGCCATTCCTAATCCTCGTTAACGCGCGCGTTATTAGTTTCTTCCTCGAATACACCCGTTGCGGATTCCGATACTTTAATTTTAATGTCGATGCGAGTCGCTTCTGGCTCACTCGCGTTTCCACGTACTTGGGAAGGAGTTGGGGCCACTACGGCTCTTCTGCCCCGTTCTCGCTTATCTATCGTGAAATTAATTGAAATTTCCTCGGCATCGATGAGCGATGAGCTTCAACGGACAGTCGGAGGAGAGACAGATCGGCATTCTTAAGGCCCGACCATACGTAAATATCCAAATAATGTAGCTTACTTATTTCCGGCTCGTCTCCTTCCCACCTCCCTCCCCTCTCCCCACACAGACACACACACACCCGAGAGAATTGGGATAACATGAGCATGTGCTCGGAATAGAGTTTCCAGGCCGAAAAGGAGGGAAAACGGGGGAACGGACAGGTCGATCGGTGGCTCCGCGCTCCTTCTACGACCGATCCCACGTGAACTTTCTTTTCCCATTGTCATTTTTAAGCCCAATTCCCATTTAGAATTTCCAGCACGAAGTCACACGAGCCCATCGGCGTGTCACGTGTAAAGAATTCCTCGTATCGTTATTCAAGCTCGACGGAAGAAGGGGCGATCTTTTACACCTTCCACTTCGTCGATTCGTCCGAGATAAGATGCGGTTCTTCTCAACCTCTGTGTCTCTCTGTGTGTCTCTCTGTGTGCGTGTATATATATATATATATAGAATTAGCATTTCGATGTAGAAGGTGGGGGGGGCGGGGGAGCGGTTTTTTTTCAAGATCCACTCGAGGAGCCCGTAGTCTAACGTTATTTATCTAACAGTATTTCAGATCATTATCGGCAACGTTGCGGCAGTGCGCGTAAATAGAAAATACGCGTGCGAAGCCATACTCGCGTATGTGATATTAGAATATCGTTGCGTCACAATCGCGGACTGTCTACTACTACTACGCGCGCTTACCTACGAGGATGCTCGATAAACTGTACTTTCTCCGATGAACGGCGTTATTTTTTAACTTATCGGAAAACTTGTTCTTAGCCTATGTTAATGCGTTCGACCTCCGGGAGCGCGGTCGCCTGTCGGCCGGACAGGGACGGCGTAGCGGGGGGGGCGGGGCGGGTCGGTTAGGGAGAAGGAGGAGGATGAGGAGTATAAGGAAGGAGTATGAGGAGTATGGGGGAGGGGGCTATTCCTTCCTAAAAAGTAAGGCGCGTACCTGACGCACAACGGCTACTTTTAAGAATTTTTAAAAGTAAAATACCCCAATAACCCGCCGCTGCTCGGTAAGTCTATTTTTATGGCCCCGGAGCCCCAGGGGCCTCTTTATCACGGCTTGGCCGGCTCTCTTACTATATTAACCGAATAATTCAGTCGGGCCGAGTCGTGGGGCAGCCCCTCTAAGCAACACCAGCGGTTATCCAGCCATCCATGATCCCTTATCTCCCGAGGGCTACGCTACTACTGGCACGTCCAGCCCAGTCGTCCTCTTTATGTATTCAAATACCAGTACAATACGTCACGATATCGCTCGCTCGCTCCCTAGTCGTTTTTTTTTTTTTTTTCTTTCTTTTATTATTATTTATTATGAATCCCATACGAAAGGAAGAGTGTTGAATCACCGACCTTGGAGGCCGCCTCTTTTCGTATTTCGTATTTCTCCCATCGGAATTATGCATGAAGTTCTTTACATTTTATTGAGGATAGAGCTACGGCTTCATAATCGATTCGTTACATTTACGTAAATTCACCTACGCATTCGACGCGTACTACCTATACTACCTACAATGAATGTCACGGTGTAAGTATGGTATTTATTTTTTATTACTAATGCGCATCGCGGAAGCACGTGTTCGTACAAAGGTCCCGCTGTTAACTGCGACAGATAATTATAATCGGTAGATTGTACACAAATAAAGCGATACATAAATAAAGCTTTCGAGGCTGCTTGTAAAAAATTACTATCGTATTTCAGAGATAAAATTGCTATTTTAATCCTAAACGCGATCGTAAAAGCATATGGGGATAATGTCAATAGGCTGTTATAGTTTTCAGCATTAGAAGACCGGCTCGTTTTAGCCAATGTTTTAGACCTATTAAAAAGCCCAGTCGTCGTAAAGACTCGTAAAGACTCATTGTTCGTTTGTTTAAAATTGATCTATAAGCAGAGTATATAATAATAATAATAATAGATAATAGATAATAGATAATAGATAATAATAATAGTAGATAATAATCGATAATAATAGACTTTGTTATAATGAATTTAAGTTTCATTCAAATGGAGCCTAATAAGTATCTATTACGCTCTAACGTAACAGGTGTAAGGGGTGGGGCATCGATTAAGCCGAGTTATTTATTAAAAAACTGGGGTGCGGGTGGGGGGGGGAGGTCTACTCGTAAAGGGTTAATTGGCTCATTAGGAACGTCTTTTTTGTCGTAAATAGCAGATAGCGTGAATAAGGAGGTCATGAACACCCTGGATAGCCCCGAGGGCTCTGTTCAGCAACAGCAGCATCAACACCAACACAACCACCACCAACAGCAGCAGCATCAGCAGCAACAACAACAACAACAACAACAACAGCAGCAGCAGCAGCAGCAACAACAGCAGTTGCCGCACCGAGTACCACCGACGTACGTATACAGCACGAGCTCGGAGCAAAAGGGGCGCAACCTCGAGGACGGTGAACACCGGAGGATGGATCACGGACATCGAGGCTACCACCACCAAGCGACCGAAGACCAGTTGGGCCCGCTCCCGGTCAACTGGGAGAAGGCCTATACCGATTCCGGCGAGGTTTACTTCATTGAGTACGTTCTCCCCATATTCCTATTGGCCTTTCATTCTTCTCGCTTAGCAATAAAGGATAAAACACCCGAGGACGTGGATCATTGCAAACGGCATTATAATCTCATAGTCTCATTTATTTGCACGCAAGTGCACTCGGGCACAATTGACGAATCCGTGGGCGCGCGAACGATGACGCGAACTTCCCGTTCGTATTTACTTTGAGCGATTGCTTATTTTTGGCGTTACGACCTGTGCTCGGGAAATAGCCTTTTCGTCGACGCCGTGGCTCGGCAACAAAGACAACCGGCTGATGACACCGCTCCTTCCTTCTCAATTGTACACTCCGACTTGTACTAATTATTCGTCCACGAGAGAGCGCGCTTGTAACGATTGATTAATAAAATAGAAAAAGAAAAGAAAAAAAGAAAGTGGAAGCCGACCCTCGAGGACGTCTTCCTTCGAGGGAGCCGGCCACCCGAGGTTCCCGAGCAAAATAACGTGAATGCAAATAAACTCTTGTGTGTACCTGCAGCCACAATACCGGGACATCGCACTGGCTCGACCCTCGGCTCTCCAAGTTCCAGAAGCGCTCTCTGGAGGAGTGCCTCGACGACGAGCTGCCCTACGGCTGGGAGAAAATAGACGACAATCTCTACGGAACGTACTTCATCGATCACGTGAACAGGCGCACCCAGTACGAGAATCCGGTGCTGCAAGCCAAACGCGCCCAGCAGTCTATGGTTGGTGTATTATCCTCTCCCTCTTCGCTCCGCTTCCGCTTATACGTTCTGCTTCTTCTTTTTTTTTCTTCTGGCGACCTTGACGTACCGCGCGCCGGTCGTTGAGCGGTCGTTGGGCGGGGTGGGAGGGGGGGCACGCTTCTTGGAAATCCCAAGAGCGACCCTCTCCTTATCAGTAGCATCTCAGTTCCGAAAGCCATCCTTTCGTGCAAAGGAGCCCTTAAGGTCGCAACGACTGGGAAGGCTGTCTGAATCTTAAGCGGCTCTGAACTCTTAAGACTAAGACTTTTACCGGTATTTTAACACTGACAGCCGTCCTTCTCCTTTCGCGCTGTAACGTATATAATAAATAATACGGGAAACCTTAGTTTACCTAATAAGACTTTGGAGGACGAAAGTAGAATGCGAATAAGGATAGTCCTCTTCACCGAGGCGAATGACGAGATCTAGAGCGAATGCTTACGTGTTTTTCTTCTTCTTCTTCTTTTTCTTCTTTTTGTTGTTGTTGTTGTTGTTGTTGTTGTTGTTGTTGAATGTGGGAGGGTGAGGTTCGGTTGGCGAAGAGCCAATGTCAGGGCGGGTTTTAAAGATAAGACTAAGCGCATCGTCCCCTCCTGTCCCCGGCTTTAGAGTTCCATGGGCGAGCGGAACAAGAGCCCGAGCTTCACGAGGAACCCGGACGCGCTCAAGGGTCAACGGATAAGGACGAGTCTGGTGAAGAGCTCGAGGGGCCTCGGCTTCACGATTGTCGGGGGCGACGACAGCGTTCAAGAATTCCTGCAAATCAAGAGCGTCGTGCCCAACGGGCCCGCCTGGCTCGACGGCAAGCTCCTCACAGGTCTGTATTGGTGAACTTGGCCGCCGGTCTTGGAGCGAAGGGAGTAGAGATTTTATCAACGGCTCCTTTATTTATCCGCGCGACAGGTGACGTCCTCGTCTACGTGAATGACATATGCGTGCTGGGCTTTACCCACAACGAAATGGTCAACGTGTTCAAATCGATCGGCAGCGGGGAGACTGTCTCCCTCGAGGTCTGCCGGGGTTACCCTCTGCCATTCGATCCCAATGATCCCAACACCGAGGTCGTCACCACCATAGCGGTCAACGCACCAGGTAACCACTACCACGGTACTATCGCTACCGCTACCACTACCGCTACCACTACCGCCACCACCATCACCACCAGGTATTCGTAAAGGGAAGTAAGTGCGTAACCTTGGCGGTCCTCGGCTGTTGCAGATATCCTGGCGGAGGAGCCGAGCTTATACATGGATCTCGAGCGCTCGGGGATGCGGCCCGCCGAGCGTTTCGATTTCCTCGACTCGTCGTTTTTGCCGGTACAAGAGCGAGTCCAGAACGGCGAGAACCTCACAGCCACGGCCTCGGTCAACTCCATGCCCGACCTCTGCATATCCGAGAAGCTCAGCGCCAGCGCTGCTGCCATCAAGAGGCCGAACAGCACCGACATACTCCTCTCGGACAGCATCCTCGACCAGTCCTCCCAGTAAGCTCCCTCGTAACTCTTACTCGCAACTCTCGCGCCGTCGACCATAATAATTACGTTTAAATATTTCCAACAATAATGGCGTAGCATTCACGAGGACACACACTCGCCAGTGCCTTCGAAGCCGCCCGAATTCCTCAGCATACCCATAATCAAAGGTATAACCGGCTTCGGCTTCACGATAGCGGACTCTGCGCATGGCCAAAAAGTCAAGAAGATCCTAGATCACGACAGGTGTAAGAATTTGATCGAGGGTGATATTCTTGTGAATATCAACGATGTCAATGTCAGGAATATGTGTCATCCAGAAGTTGTTCAGGTAATTTTGTTTATTGTGCGTGTGTGCGTGCGCGCGCGCGCACGTGTATGTATCTGTCATACAAGGACTTGTGACCTGAAATGTGCGATTCTGTGACGGAATAATTAGCCTGCCCGATTCCATAGGTATTAAAGGATTGCTGCCGGGACCAAGAGGCATTGATTTATGTGCAGCGCTCGTTCGGTAAATGCCCAAAGTCACCCCTGCAGGATAAGGACTGTTACAAGGACGAGAAGGAGAAGACGGCCTACGATTTATTCCGTAGCAAGACGCCGACTGCGGATATATATAGCACACAGACCAAGGCTGTCATGCCCCAGCGTCCAAAAACGCCTCTCATTGACACGCGGGTCAAGCCGAGGTCGCCACCTCCGTCTGTCACACAGCAGCAAACCTCCATCGACCACGAGAACGAGCTGCAAAACGTCCTTGACAATCGATACAAGTACAACCAGGATTTCAACCACGTGATTTATGGTTACACGGACATGCCCTACAAACCCAATATATCCCATCTCAGTGACAACTTCAACACGATGAACCTCTCTGGTAGGGACCAGTGAATTCACACCTTCTAGAAACTATGCGTTCCTACAAATTTCTTTATGTTATTAATTACGGACATAAATACGGACTTAATTCTTTCAGAACAGCCTCGAGTCCTTTCTAATCTTGTATATCTAAAATAATCGAGCTTTAATAGCATTTAGTAGTAAACTAAATTACTATAAATTTTTTGCGGAGTAGGCATGGATATGGAGGATACGCTGCGCGATGCGATGAAGCGCGAGGAATGGCTCGCAGCCAACAATGACAAGCTCAACTACAGCAGCGACATGTATTCGATCGATGTTTCGCAACAGCAGGAGCAACAACAGCAACAGCAGCAGCAACAGCAGCAGCAGCAGCTTCATCATCCGAAGCAAAATGGCATACACCCGATTGGAGACTATTACAAGGACATCTACACGGTTCAGTCGCCTGTCTTCGACGGCGAACAGGGCGACTACTCGTCCTACAGTGCTATGATCGGCCAGGAACAGAACGTCGACACGGGAGAGATTTGGGACAAGAGGAAGGAAACGACGAGCTTCGAGCACGAGCAGCCGCACTCAAGCTCCATCGTATCAGGGTGAGTTGTTTTCTTTTATCACTTTCGCCCAGCAATGCATTTTTTCTTCTCCTTACATCTCTCTCTTTCTCTTTCTCTCTGCAGGTATCCGCAATATGGCAGTGACATAGGAAACGATTTGGTCTGCCCCTATATTCCGGACATCGAATGGATCGAAACGTTGGTAACTCTTGTGAGGCAAGACACCGGTTTTGGTTTTCGAATAGTCGGCGGTACCGAGGAAGGATCTCAGGTTAGTATCTCATATTCGAGCAATCGCTAGCTTTATTTAGCCCCTGGCTCGCTCGTTATTTCCACTGAATAAATATTCAAGAAACATTTTCACGTGTCCAATACGCGTATATAAACGAGAGTGATAATTTAGTGTAAATAAATGTTACCGTAATAAAAAAAAGAAAAAAAAAAATTGGTACAATCGCGAATACTCATACTTACCAAGTGTAAACGCCCACGTAAATTTGTAAGAACTCATTAGTTTGTACTGGAGGGAGAGTGTAACCTGTACGATAAAGTAAAAGATCCGAAGCATTTGATTTTCTAATATCCAAGTGAAATAAAATTGAGAGAAGGAGATGGAGCGAGTAATGGTAATGAAGGAACGGTTGCGTTAGGCGACTTAGACGCTCGCGGTCTCAATTATCTGTGTGCATTTGCTTGGCCAGCAGGTCTCCGTAGGGCACATAGTTCCCGGCGGTGCGGCGGACCTCGACAGTCGCCTCAACACCGGCGATCTGATAATGTCCGTCGAGGGCGAGAGCGTAATGAACTCGTCTCACCATCGGGTCGTCCAGCTGATGATTGCCGCTGCCCAGAACGGCCGCGTCACCCTCGGCATACGTCGGCGAATCGCCTCCCAGGACCACCATCACCATCAGCTACGCGACAACGTGCAATCCTCCTCCTCGTCCTCCTACAGCTGTCGTCCTGTCGGCCACAACCAGTACCCCTACGAGGTGAACTAGCTTTTCTTCTGCCCTTTGACTTTATTCTTGTAATCTCTTATTCCGTCGTTCTTTATTTATCCCGACCGGGCTCTGTCTTTAAAAAAAAAACAGGTCACTGTCACCCGAATGGAGAACGAGGGATTCGGATTCGTGATAATCTCCTCGGTTAACAAATCGGGCTCTACGATCGGACGGATAATCGAGGGCTCGCCAGCGGAAAGGTGCGGTAAACTCAACATCGGCGACCACATCCTCGCCGTCAATCACGCAGACATTACCAATGCCTGTCACAAGGACATTGTAAACCTCATCAAGGACTCGGGCTACTCGGTCACGCTCACCATAGGCTATCCCTTGGATGACTGCTGCAGCAACGCATCGCTCTCCCAGAAGGTAAGGTTCAATCTTTCGTTCTTTCGTTTGAAAGAATTGTTGCCTGCCTCCGAGCACGAATATTATAAAAACTTTTCCCCCGTTTCGCAGGACGAATTTCCAGGAGACGGGGATGGGGGCCAGTATCACGCCGTAGAATTGACTAGAGGGACCCGTGGCTTTGGATTTAGCATCCGGGGTGGTCGGGAGTTCCAGAACATGCCACTTTTCGTCTTGCAAATTGCTGAAAACGGCCCAGCCTCCATCGACAATAGATTAAGAGTAAGAGACGCGCTCCCTTGTGCCCGGCCTCGATACGGCCAACCGGCAGATATTAAAACAGAGCGAACCTTGCTTTCTAGGTGGGCGATCAGATCATAGAAATCAATGGCATCAATACCAAAAACATGACTCATACGGAAGCGATCGAAATTATACGAAATGGGGGACCAACGGTTCGGCTGTTAGTGCGACGAGGCTGCCAAATGCCGTCAGTGGTAGGTCCTTCACACCTCTACGACATGAACATTTAAAGCCAGAACTAAAAACAAACAAAAAATAAGAAATGAAAGAATGAAAAAAAAACAAAAAAAAAATGGAAAAGGACATATAACAAAGCTAACACTAATAATTCTCAGCCTCTCATCGTTATTTTGTCTCATCTTCATTGTTTTCTGTTGTTTTGTGTATTTTTCCTCATACTGATAACGAGACGAGCTGCCAAACATAGATATTTCTTATGATAACAAAGGATCATAACAAACTCTTATTAATCCTGACCTTAAAACTAGTCACGTTGCTCGGGGGCGGGGAGGGGGGGTGAGAGCATAGGACTGCGCAGATCGTCGTCATCTCGGTCCTCTCTGGTGTCACCACGTAACTACCACAGTAATTAATTAACAAACACCATTTGACCCTCGAGGTCGACGACGCGCACGTATGGCAATAGGTACGTGCGGGGTACGGGCGGGTGGGAGGCGGGGCCGCGCGCACGTTCGAGCATTGCATTCCCCTTAAAGCGATAAATTTTTTTTACTGCTTCGTATGTAGAAAAGTCATAGTTCGCTTGGTAAAGTCGAGAGGTTCATTGCTTGAAAGAAGGTGCACGAGTTATAAAAAAAAAAAAAGATTTCAATTAACAAGCATTTGTAAAAGCGCTGAGCTGATAACGTTGTCTTTCCATCCACTGGTTCCCAGTAGCCGGACGATGGAAAACTTAAGCTCGTATGCAAGCCTTGGCGGATAAGCTTGAATAAGAAGCTGCTCGAGGCCGTAATTGGATCGCCCTTACCCCCAGCAATAACACGATACTGCAGGTGACACAGAGAAGGGATAACGCCACACTACATGTGAAAGCCGAGCGCGCGACACCGATGCTGCTTCTGGTATCAGGCGGTAAGGCGAAAAGAAGGCGACGATGAGAAAACCTTGACAAACTTGTTTGGAATCCCTGTTATTACAACTATTACTATTATTACTATTATTGCTATTACTGCTATTATTGCTACTACTACTACTACTACTACTACTACTACTACTATTATCATCGTTATTATTATTATTATTACTATTATTACTATTATTAATTATTAATTATTAATTATTATTATTGCCGCTACTGTTATTATCACCGTCATTATTATTAATAATATTGTTACAATGCTCGAAAGCCATTCGCAGAGCTGATTTGGCTTTCATTTAGAGGATTTTATAAAGCTCTCAAGGTCGATAAATAATTACGAATAATCATCAGTCGTCGTCCTCGTCGGCACCATGACATCCCTGATTACAGACCGGGATTCGCGACACTCTAGGACACGAGAATGTACATACAAAATAGTATACAATTCCATTAGCTTTTTCAATATCCAAATTTTACATTTCAATGTCGAGACTCTTTTACTCTTACTTTTATTTCTTTTATATTTTTCTTTGTTTTTATTTTATTTTTTTATTTTTTTTATTTTTTTGTTGTTGTCAACACGTCGCCATGCGCGAGCGTCGTTCGCCCATGTATCCGTATAATAAGAGAAGCGCTTCTGCCTCTGCCCAATAACGAGGTAATTGCATTAAAATGAATTTATCGCTACGACGACGAAGCATACACGAAGGAAGCATAGATTAACGGACAAGCCGAGTAAACAGAAGACTAGATAGAGAAACACGCATTAACTCGTCTATCGCTATGCTATGATTATCTATGTTAAACGCTCGCGATTAATATCGAGTAACAGCAGAGGCTCATTTTGCAAATTAATCGCATGTCTTTTAAGCAACCGCATACTAGTATCGATAATCCTTAATATAATACAAGAGACAAATTCATTATAGAGGATGTTTCGATGATTCGTCGATGATAATGTCGATGATAATGTCGATGATTTGTGCGTTAACGAAAGTCATGAATAACCAATGAGGAATGTAAAGGAAGGAATTTCTTTGTCCGTCGCATCGTCCTATCGAATGTCTCTCTCCCACCCCTCCGCCCTCCATCATCCACCCTCCGCCCACCGCCCCCCCCTCCCATCATTTAATCTGTCCAGCCCATTACATTAATCATCTTTTTATTCATTGTATTAACGATCGGTTACGATTAGATTGTGAATTTTTGCCTTGGAAAAGAAAAAAAAAAAAAGAAAAACAAAAATATTAATCCCGACTAACAAGTGTGATAAAATTATTATACATTGTGCCTTGCGCGTGTTCTGTTGTATTAACATAGTCCTTGCGTTACGTGCGAAACAGTAAGTGTTTTTCATGTGTGTGAATTGCAGGCGTTGGCTCAGCCAGTGAATAAAGATCCCTCGACGAAAATTACTCGTTAAGCTCGTTGTTCACGTAAACAGTCAGTGTGAGCGTTCGTTATTCTCAGGAAGTTTATTATTACCACGTGTATATTATAACGTATAAGTCTATAGGTGTACGTGTATTTATGCTACGCAGTTACCCCGGTTTAGTAAATCATCCGCGTTTCATTATCCGTTAAATTTTCTTGGTACCTGTTCTTTTTACGACGGAAATTGTTAAAGTTTCGAGGGCTCTTTCTTATCGAGCTTAGCCGAGCTCTTTTTTAATTACCAGTGGTTTGGGTATGTAAAATTTCATAAAAAAAATTAATAAATTATCGGCAGAGGGCCCACGGTGGCCCATTAGATCCGAAACCTCGGCGTTGAAAATGTTCGTTAGCGCCGATTAGTCGCGATGGGATCGGGGGTGAGGGAGGGGGTGATGATGTTCAAATGAGTCCAGGGTTCCAGGGTTGCAGGGTTAACGTTAAATTAAGGAAACGATATTAAAGCCGAGGGCGCTTTACGAGACGACAGGGTAGATTGGTAGATTGGTAGATTGGTAGATTGGTTGGGCAGGAAACGTAATGTATAAATACGCTATGGTTTCGTTAGGTTATTTCGCCGAGGGTAAGATTTTCTGGCTGAGGCCAATGGCGTATTGTGGCGTATGTCTCATTTTTTTGAATCCCGATGAAATTCAAATTTATAGAATTATGTCAGGCTCGAAGAAATAAGCAATCGTGGGGAGGAGGTGAGCGCCACTACGGGATCAGGAGCACGAGAAAGGCGCGCAAAAAAGAAACGGCTTTTCCTGTCTCTAGATTACTGCTGCTGCTCCTCGAGGGCCGACGCCCGTGCATGATCAACAACGGCCTCGGATTTATAATAATCCTCTTATACCGAGCCGTCCGCTGTCTCGCGTGGCCTGCCTGCCTGCCCTCGACCTTTCAACGCCCCTAAAGTCTTAGCCACGTTGGTTGATCCTGACGAGCGATACCGGCCCGGAGACGATGGGCATCACCCAAGCACCAAGAGAGTCGGACACCGTCGGCCAGAGGACCTCGGCGCCCTCGATAACACGGCTCTCCAGCGCTTATTCTTTGGGCGCCCGGCCGTTTCCTTGCGCCCCCAACATTAACTGCGTTTATTTATTTTTATCCCCATACGAGGAGTTACGTTTGCTTTCGAGATCAGGGTAATTTACGAAATAGGCATACTATTATACCTTATAAGGATTTAATTTATTTTGTTAACGAGATCTTTCATTTTCTCCACCCTCCACCCTCCCCTCCCCTCTCTCTCTCTCTCTCTCTCTCTCTCACTGTCTCACTGTCTCACTTGCGCGCTCCCGGTTAACTCGAAGCGGCATTTGACTGTATTTGTTCATGTACACCTTGTCGCGTCGGCGGTACATTTATTTTGTTTACGCGTGAGTGAGCTGGTCTTTATTGCAAACAATTTCAACAATTTCTGCTGTTTTCAAGCAATCGAGGGATTTTCTTTCTTTCTTTCTTTGTTTTTCTTTCTTTTATTTGTTATCAGCTTTCGATGTATCGCGTTTATTTGGAGAAAATCTTCGACCGTTGACATTCGCAAGTGCGCGTGAATTTTTTTTCTTGCCTGCATAGAGGAGATGGTGAATTGCGCAAACCAACCTTCGTTTAAATGTATTTACATGTTTCTAAGTCTAGGCTATCTAAGAAAGAAAGAATGAAAGAAAGAAAGAAAGAAAGAAAAGAAAAGAAAAGAAGAAGAAAAGAGAGAGAGAGAGAGAGAGAGAGATAAACGTAGCTGTAATATAATGTATTAAATTTATAAAACTCTAATTACGACGTCCGTTCTGTCGATGTAAGAAAGGAAAAATAAACTAACAAAAAAAGAAGAAGAAGAAGAAGAAGAAGAAGAAGAGAGATAAGATAATGAAGAACGTGTAAGTAAATCGAACGCTACTAATTATAATATAAAGCACACATATGCTTATGATACCTTTATTGTTAAAGATCTTCGATTCGTCAATTTCAATGTATAATGTATGTAAGATCTACCGTTTAAAGCATGTTATTATTGTTCATCGGATTCATCGATCTATAAGTATTCGAATGAATAACTCCCGTATCAAGAATGACTCGAGGGTTCTTTAAAGGAGTACACGGGATCCAAAGCGAAAATTTGTTACATATGTTACGTAAATGTATACGTGCACATGCGCATGCAGACAAGAGACACGGAACCGCGTCTGAATTATGCAATAAACTGTGAAATGTACAGCAGATATGGAAATTTATAAATTAATGAATTAATATAATGTGGTAATTGGGCGTGCGAATGAATCTTTCATCTTATCGTACGACTGAGAATAAGTAAAAGATAACCGTTGCAGATGATGATGATGATGATGATAAGGATATTTCGCGGTTTCCTTGATTGTTATACGTGTGGGGAGGATCGGCTTGGTCTGGCCTCCTGTTCGTGATCTGCTAACATAGTTTTTGGCACGTATTTTTTAAGTAGTTAGTAATTACGTATGTTTATTAGCGATTATTAATAGAGACTGGCCGGCGAGTTATGTGCGCGTGTAGAATGCGAAATGAATTGAATGAAGTGATTAAAGCAAAGGGTTAAAGTTAGGTAAAAAGTTAGGTAATGCTGACGCTCGCGTCAAAGCGTAAATAAACAAGGCCGTTGATGCATTTACATGGACGAATTGCACTCCTTATGGCAATCGATGACAGTACTGCGTATTTATACGACGAATGATTAACGTTGAATTAATTATTTTATACGCTGCTCATATAATGCTTATATAATAATATATAATTGTATATAATGAATGAAGAATTTACCAGAACTTTGCAACTCCATTGTAATACGCGTGACTGTAATAATGCGGTGAACTTTATTCTTAGCGTGTTTCGTAGTAAATCGTGAAAAAATCGTGGAAAAATCGTGAAATGTTCTTCCTGCAATGAGGTAGTAGAGGGTGGAATTGAAACATCGTCTTTCACGTATTGCTGACGCTCAAGGTTGAGAAACTTACGTCGAAGAAAGATCCCTCGATACTAAACTGACCAAATAATGCATTCGTTGTTGCTTACTTATTGAGAATGCGACTGCTTTCATTTCGGTATAGAGGTATTTCTGTCAATTACCGTAAGTCGTAAGGAGCATCTTTTTTATTATTAACGTTAGACAGAAAAATTTATATTTTTGTACCAGTTAATAGGCAATGAAGAAGAGCTTAAAAAACGATAATGCGCTTCTGTTGGAGCGCGACTCGATGGAAAATGTATTTTTAGATCTCAATTATTAAAGGTATCATCATAATTGTAAGAATAAGCACCTAAAAAAATATAATTATTACTTCTTTTTTTTCTCTCTCTTTGTATCGATCACTTTTGTTATTTACCGTCGACATATTTTATACGAAATAAAGCTTAATCAAGAAATACGTGTAAATACGAACCTTTTATATCGTATGTAATTGTAATATGCTTAATAATATCAATAAACAAAACAAGTATTTGACGTGACCATTAAATAAAACGTGTCCGAGTTGACAAGATTTGACCATGCCTAATATCACCTTCTTCAAAATATTACCCCTGCTGAATTTGCAGATCCGTGTACAGAGAAAAGGCTTATATTTGTATCTCAATCAATCGTCACGAATACCCTTTATGAATAATTCACTATATATATATACATATACATAAATAAATAAATAAATGTAAATTACGAATCTGTAGATATAGTGCACGTAATGTGGGCGCCAGAGAGATAAGTGAAATAAGTAATACATCGATTATTGGGGCCTGCCTTTATCCAGCGCTCTCGATGTTTTTTTTTTTTCCCAAGACCGTTATCACCTGCGCCATGAGCAAATAAGAGAAAAGGGCGCCAAGCTTCCACTTGCTACGATTGATTTAAAAATGATCATTTGTAGGCGAATTAGGATTCGAGGGAAGGACGAGGACCATCTTACTTACACTCTTACAGCGAACGCGACTGAATAAGCATTGGCCCAATAACCCCAAGATATTGCCCGGCGACACGGGTCGGACAACTCAAAAGCTTTTATTAAGATAACAAGTACTAGTAGTGGAGATATTGGGGGGTGGGTGGGGTGGGGGAGGCGCCGTAACCCCAATGGAATTTTAAGGAAGATCTTGCCTTTAGCCTTTGGCATTGTTTGTTAAATTGAGCCGGCTATTACGTGACTCATGGTTTCAGCGCGTCGAGATTCAACGACAGCTGGTAACTCCGTAACTCGAGCTCACAATAAGAATTTTAGCACAATCTCCACCCCCCGTGACAATGACGAGAATACAAATGGTTTAGTAATTATTTCGTTGGCAGTTAGGCAGTTGCAGTTTAGTTTGCAGCTAAGGTTTCGTGGCCCCGCGCATCCTACGGTTGACCAACAAAATCCTAATGACTCGTTACTATTATTCTTTTTATTTGCCAAACTTATTGATTATTCTCCGTTCATTAAGCTGAATAATATATTTCTGGCGTAATATGAAATTTAAAAAATTAAAAAAAAGGGTCCTATATATATAACGTGCTATTACTCAAATACGAGGAAATCGCTAAGGGAAATGCTAAGAGGAAACCTTCCTATCATTACTTCTTATTACACGAATCGAACCGATTGCTAATTCTTTATT
Source organism: Ceratosolen fusciceps (assembly GCA_018883505.1). Classification (NCBI taxonomy): domain Eukaryota; kingdom Metazoa; phylum Arthropoda; class Insecta; order Hymenoptera; family Agaonidae; genus Ceratosolen; species Ceratosolen fusciceps. The sequence goes on from RCIC01000002.1 coordinate 8,256,150, forward strand.
TATTTATTTATTTTTTTTTTTTTTCCTCATTTTCTTTTTATATAATCCTGCTGCTGGGCTTGGATGTTGCCGACGCCTCTGACGGCAGACTACTCAACTATCGACTTGGATCCTAAGCTAACTGTCGCATAATTTGAAATTCCGATGAGTGTTATTGAATTCCTTATTGCATTTCCGTATTTTTAATGAAAATGTCCTCTATTAAGAAGCTAATTGATCAACTGGAACTCGAAGACCTCAATCAAAGAAAATATATTAAAAAACTAACTGTTGAGAGAAGCAAGGTGTATGAAAAACTGCACAATGAAATGATCTCACTTAAAGGTTAAAGAATTTTATATGTTTTTAAAATAGATCCATTGGATTTTACATTATTGTGATTTTATTGTAGACGAGTGCTCGACGTATATGAACAATATTGTAAAAAATCTAGAACAATTGTTATCTAACAAAAGCACTATAGAAACAATCCTTGAACAAACGGACAATCTCAATCTTTTAGGACTGCCAATACCTTACCAACATCATGAGTATAAGAACTTATTTACAAACTTAATGAATTTTATATATTATAAGCTTATATAATTAATGAAGCAACTCTTACAGGGTTACTGTCGATTTAGTTTCTAAAGTCACAGAATTCATAAACAATTATTCTAAGAATCATAATAGATTAAATGATATTTCACCAAATGAAATACAAGAGAATATTGTAAGTATATCAAATAATATTCCTTGAGAAATAATAAATAAAATATAGCTTAATTTAACTGCATTAATTCTATTGTATTTATATATTGATCAATATATAGTATTTTCATACTTATAAATATATATATATATGTGTGTGTGTATTTGAAATGTTACAGATAAACATTACTGAAAGTGTAGCTACTAATTTAAAAGAATGTCATAATGAGGTTTCTCAAGCGCAAACTCTTTATTTTAATACAATAACCTTAAAAAATTTAGTCGATAATTACAATGGTAATTAAGAAAAATGTCTTTTTAATAAAATAGAAAATAAATTTGTACAATAACTATAAGAAACAAAAATTTTTTTAGATAACGACGACATTCAAAAACTTCAAGATTTAAGTTATGTTCCAGTTATTGATTGATTGTTGTCTACCAAATTTCATATTGATTTAAATATCTGTTTGTAAATATAGTAATTTTTAACAGCACATAAATGTAGGCCTTACTTTAAAAAAAAAAAAAAGAAAGAAAAACCATTTCTAAATATTATTATTACAATATAAATATTATTATTAAATGTATACATGTAAATTAGAATATTGTTTAACAGCGGATCAAATGTTATAAAATATAAAAACTAGTTTTAAAAAAATCAGTTATTTTGTGTCTAAATGTTTTGTAAATTATAGATGAAAAATCAAACGTAATATAGTATACAATGAAAATGATTCTTCAATACAAAAAATGATGTGTTGCCCCCCTTTTAAATTTCATTTAAGACTAATTTAGAAGAAAGTTTTTACATTATCAATTATTTGATTCTTTAATATTCATAGAGCTCATAAAAAAATATATGAAATATTATTTTGAAAAGGTAAGTAATACACAATACAGTACATTACTAATGGGGTAACAGCATTCAGTCGAATTCGGAGTAATTGATTGCTTTAAACTATCATTGGGACCTTTTTCACGATCAATCATCTTAAATAAACTCGAAAAAAAAAATATATATATATATAAACAAATAGCATTCAGCAAGTTATTATAAAGCAATGAATAATTTTTTTATTTTCAATGATACTTTTAAGTTTTTATTATTTATTGCAATGAGCAGGAAATTTCTTAATTGATAATTTGGTAAATACTAGGACGACTTGATATTAATGTCGAATTTAGCGAGGATACAAAAAAAACGTAAAATATTTAATATAACGAAACTATGCGTTGTCTATATTAATGAGTTTAATGGACGAGATAGCTAAGAATACCTATTTCTCTGCTAACATTGAAAGTTTCATAGATGTGTATAGGTCTGGTGTATAGGTAATGAAATGAAAATAAAAATAAAAAATGTAGATATAGATAAAATTGCAACCTGGATAATGTTTATTTCATTTAATTGGAATAGTTGTAACAATTTGTTTTTTTTAGTCATCATTTTAATTGACGAAAATTTTACACTTTTAAATGTTAGCGCAAGAACATTATTACTCACTTATTTATACGTTTCGTCAAATTAACATTAAATTATCATGGGTTAGAAAGCCGTAGCAGTTCCATAATATTTTCCTTAATTTAACTTTTCAAGTATTATTAAATATAAGTTTGTTAACTTATACGATATTATAAAATTCTATTGGTAAATCATTCACAGAAATTAGAATATAAAATTCAGTGCCGCAGAGTACGCTTTCGAATAATATGATCATTCTTTACGTATCTCTAATATTTTAGGGCCATGCTGTTTTTATTTTCATCTAAGTGTTTGATTTTAAAGCACAATGACATTGAATGTTATTGTGAAAAATGTTTAAAAGCAATAAAATTTTATACTGTTTACACAGGACATTCAAGTAAACTAAAGCTATTTGAAATCTCTCTCTCTTTTTTGTTTTTTTTTTTCGAATTATTGTACGAGGTCGTTGAAATGATTGAATTAAAAAATAAATTATCTCAATCGAAATTGATGCAGACAAACACATTTAACATGTATAATTTAAATTTGTTCAATAAAATACTTCACAGTCCTGGGTCATCGTTAACTTGTCATTTATGTATAGTCAAGTAAAATTCAACCGGCGTGAAGATCTTTAAAATACTCGATTCGGTAATCATAATTATTCATAATTCTTCTTTATATTTTTTTTTTATATTATTTTTTTTTTTTTTTGCAAATCACACTATCTAAAACGAATACTGTTTTTATTATGCTGGTATTAAGTGGTTTCGTATGTTCACTCCTGTTTCTATTAACTAATTTTGATTATTGAATAAATTCACTGCCTAAATTGCCGTATTTTTTTTCATTTTCATTTTTCTTTTCCTTTTACTTTTCTTTTTAGAACGAAAGCTTTTGTTTTTATACCCTTTAATGACTAGTTTAACAAGCTCAGAAAGCGAGACCCGCCTCGGAGTAAGTCGTAAAGATTTTTTCGATCGAATTCACGTAAGCCGCCGTCCTTAAATCCAGTCCTAAATTGAATTTCATTGCAGTCTTCATGATCGCCTGGAACGAAAACATAAGTCATCATCATAAGTATATTAAAGAAACAACGAATGCGAGGAAATCAAGCAGAATTAATTTTAATTATTTATTATTTCCCTTGGCTTCGTTAAAAAAAAAAAAAAAAAAAAAAAAAAAAAATGAAGCAAATTTTTTTTCGATAATTCATTCGATTTTCTTTTCGTTTTGTGCTCGGGATTTTAATAAAATAAAGTCATGGAATTTATTGCTAATTTCTTCGTATGCCTAAAGTTCATAAAATTCCTGTACATTGTCAATGTTACTTTACGAGCTCGTGTATAGGATCTTTTTTTCTTTTCTTTTTTCATTTTATCATTACACGTGATATTTAAATAATAAATACAATTTTATTACGATTGTTACGAATGACTTATTTGCATAAACAAATGTAATAATGTAAAAACGACTTCTTGTTTATCCGAAAAGCTCTTTTAAAGCTGATCGAATGTTATCGATCAAAACAATAATTAAACGCATTCAAAGTGACATGTTTTAATGTAAGAAATTCTAATAATTATTGATAAGAAATTTTTTTTTTTAAAAACATTCGCGATTGAAGATTCTTTAAATGAAATAAAAACGTCGTTTCACTTACTCTAGCCGATCTTTCCATGGTATAATCTAA
>RCIC01000002.1:10062500-10287500 GCA_018883505.1 Ceratosolen fusciceps
GGAAATAAATACATGTGCGTATATGTATACTACAATATATATATATATATACATATACACGCATGTATACATATTTTTTATATTTAATAAATATTTTTTACGTGATAAAAACAGTGTTGGGTAGGTTAGTGGAGTATTTTATTGTTTACAATGAATTAGTCAAAAGTACAATAATTTATTAGCGTACTTGCATACATGTTATGATCTGTGGGGATTATGGGAGTCTATTGTACAAAATTAGTACCTGCAAGTAAAAAATTTTTGGAACTCGGGGTGGGGATAATACATTTTAACAAGGAAGGAGTTTGGGTTCATAGTACATAAACGGCAGCTTGCAAGTTATTCGTTAATATAGATTCGTCATCGAATGGTGAACCAAGCACAGTTTATAAAAATTCTTCCAAGGGGAAAGAACTTGTCCGCTCTATACGCCATCGCGCCTCACCCTGCAAAACCCGTTGAGCTTAATATGGTAAGCAATGTGAAAGGTTTGAAATTTCATCTCATACTCATTCTAATATTCTAATTGACATTAAAACAAAAACAAAAAAAAAAAAGAAAAAGAAAACAGAAAACAAGTTCTCAACTTGTGCTTGATTTAATAATATTCGCCAGCAATAATATCTCGTAATGATTTAATCGAACGCGGGTGTATTATTCCTGGCCTGTATTTATATAGAATTTAATTAACTTCGGTTTGGGTAAACAGGAGAACTGGGAATATCTGTACAATCTTCTCAGACTCGGACAAGTGCACTCCATGCACGAGCTCCTGGAGAATGAATCGATACGGGAGTACCGGGACCACAATAACAACAATCTCCTCCTAATCGCCGCTCACAGTTGCAATGAAATTGTCATCCGACAAATGGTGAACGCGGGCCTACAGATAAACGAGACGAATTTCTTCGGGGACAGTCCACTCATGTTAGCGGCCCTATCTAATTCACGGATCGTCAAGGCCCTCCTCGAGCTCGGCGCCGACGTCCACATAAGAAGGTATTTAAGACCCGTCCGTACGTTTATCATATATTAACTTCGCGATCGATCGAACGCGCGCCCGTGCGATTTACGGGCGATCGTCGTATCAGGCCGTATGTACTAACGAGCTCGGTATTATTATCATTGTTTAGCTGGGACGGATTCACAGCCCTGCACTTAGCCGCAATTAACGGGGACGTTGGCGTGGTGAAGGATCTCTTGGATGCCGGTGCGAGCTTGAACTTGTTAGACGACTCCGGGCGCACGGCACTGCACATGGCCGTGAATTTCTCCAGCATCGAGGTGGCGCGATTGCTAATCGAGCGCGGTATCGAGGTCGATCTACACAAGGACGCGAACACGGCCCTGAGCTTAGCCGTGAGAAACGGCGACGACAAGATGGTGCGTCTGCTCCTCGACGCCGGGGCTACGGACATGAGCTACCACAGCAACACCGGCAGGACTTTGCTACACGACTCCATGTACATGCAGAAGGAGGAAATCATACGGGATTTGATAACGAGGGGCGCGAACGTCAATGCCGTCGACGCCGATGGCTTCTCGCCCCTCCACGAGGCCGTCCTCTGTCGGAACGTCCCCCAGATCCTTCTGCTACTCGACAACGGGGCCAAAATTACCACCAAGACCACTGAGGTACGTCAAAATAAAATTTACATACATACATACATACATACATACGTACGTACGTACATATAAGGAGAAGAGAGAAAAAAAAAAGTAAACTCCCGCGACAATTTGCGAGCGTGACATTTTCATGGCTTTGATAATAACGGCTGGCATCTCTAGGGAAACACGCCGCTCCATTGGGCCATTATCGGCAAAACGTCAGAAATACCCCAAGACATAATCAAGATTCTTCTGGATAAAGGGGCGAACATAAACGAGCCGAACGCCGACGGCTCGACGCCCTTCCACTTCATTCTCCGCAATGGAAATATCGAAGACATACAGCTCTTTCTATCGTACAATACGGACATCGTCATGCAGAACTACTACGGGGAGAATATACTGCACTGGGCCGCGGCCAACGAGGACCCCAAGGTCATGAAATTACTACTGAACTGTAATCTGCCGATAGACGGCGTCTGCGCCCACGGGCTGACCGCCCTCCACATCGCCGCCAAATCCGGGAGGAGCAGCACGATCTACGACCTGGTGAAGAAGGGCGCGAACATCAACGTCACCGACATACACAAGAGGACGCCGATATACTTCGCCGCGGTCAACGGCCAGAAGCTCGCGGTGAAGCTCCTCCTGGACCTAGGGGCGGACATCAACCGGGGCACCCATGCACGCGAGATGATAATGTACGTCGCGCTAAAGCGCAAGTCGCGAATCATCACGAACCTGATCATTCAGCATTTGGCGAATTTGGAGGCCAAGGGGCGGACGATCAACGCCCACAACATCGCCCTCATCGACAGAAAGGACGAGCTTAGGAATCACTTTGAGAATTGCAGGCTCGAGCTGCAGAAAATGAAGGACTGCAAAGTGTATAATAGCGTGTCTCACTTCCGAGTCCTGAACAGCAGCACGAACGTAATCGCCGGCCTCGCCAGGAACGACGACATAAGGAAATGCTTCGAAAACAACAGCTACGGGAGCGAGTACAGCATTTACAAGTTGGCCTTGAAGAACAAAGTACAAAAGGGAATCGAGCGATGCAAATTTTTGACTTCCATGGGCAAATTGCTGAGCGAGGCCTTGCCCTTTCGGGATCCCGATCATGTTATTATTCGAACGATTTTGCAATATTTGCATAAAGACGATGTGCCCGGACTGTGCTCCTAGGCTTCGTCTACGCTCAACCCTCCCTCGCCTCGCCTACCGCCAACCCAATGTAAATTGCGTTTCTTTTATCCCCCGTTCCTGCCCCGACCCCTCCCATCCTTACCATCACCGTTACCACTCTGTATATTATTATTACTATTATTATTACTATTATTATTACTATTACTATTATTATTATTGTAAAATTGTACATATGTTAGTTTGTGTAAAATAAACAAAATTTACCATTTACAACTGTGTCATTTGCATTTATTTCACATGCCCTGTTGCGACAAGAGGGAAAGGGGAAATATTTTAACGGAATCACAATTTAATAACACGATAAAAGTAAATTACAATCAACAATTATCTTTTTTTTTTTTTTTTTTTCATTTTTCAAACAACTTCTTCCATTACCGTAGAGCTGTAAAAAAATATTATTAGAATTTTAATTAATTAATAAGTGGCAATTTCGGAAATACTTTTCGTTATTTCAATGTATTAATGAACTCGAGTCTCTTAGTTTTCTTATTATTTGGTTTTGTTTTGTTTTATTTATTGTTATATATATATAATATATATAAACGACTTAATAAGATCATAGTCGTAATGCCGATAATTCAGTTATAATCCGCTTATGTCACGTGAGAATCATTTTTCAGGCTGACAGAGTGAAACGGTAGATGATGAAATTTTCATTTCGTCGATCTAATCCATATTGTTCATATGGGCACAGGAAAGAATCCTGGCAGTTAGGCAAATAACGGATATTTATTATAGTCACTCGATACGTTTGTCTATTTAAATAAAGGGCATAATACCGCCTATACGATATCCAATACGGAAATTAAATTTTATCTCCAACAATCATTAGACAATCATTTCATATAATTGTTATTTAAATCGAATTTAACTTGCCGTCTAAGCTTCGTATTTATGACAAAAAATCACGTTTTATTAATACGTTTCAATTAAAGCAGATGATACATGTTTTTATTCGCGTATAGAGCATTTTTATTACGTATGAGAAAAATAATAAAAATATTTTAATCAATAAATAATTATACCTGCATATGGAAAAGGCAACTTTTTCTTTCTTTCTCTTTTTACTAATACATTTCGCATTAGAGTATTTAGAATTGTAAAAAGAATAAACACAAGGGATAATGGATGTTTGCGTTTCCTGAAAAATAAGCTGTGGGTACATTTATTAAACCGTAATGAATAAATTGGAAAGCGAATCGACGAAATCATTTATAATAGTTAAGGCTGTATTAGTCGTCATAAATTTATGTGAAATTTATACGAGAGGGCACTATGTCTCTCCAAAGGCTAATAAAATACCTAATAAAATAAAAGATTTTGCACTTTGACGGCTCAACGTATCGATTGATGTTAGTATTTCCAAAAGTAAATCGAATCACGTTCTAATTAATATATAAAATTACTTAGTATTATCATTGGAGTGTGAGTACTGTTTTGGAATTTTATTGAAATTACTAGTACTAATTATAAAAAAATTAAAGTTCATTTATCCCTCATAGCTTTAACGTGTATAAAAATTGCTTTGTGAAATGTTATTTAAAACAAATAATGTTAAATGAAGCTGTGTCCCTTGAAATTTTAATTCCCCCCCCCCACTCCGATGGGATTTCGCTAATTTCTAATGCCTTGTAAAATACATGTATTTGAATACGCGAGGATTATATAAATAGGTGTTCCAAAAATTAACCTTAGAATTGGCTGCTCCGTGCGCCGCTCTTTGTAGAAATTATCACTCTAAGTGGATATAATGTGATCCGTGAAACTATTATTGTTAAATGGGCCTTATCCGAACGCGCGCAATTAATTTTATATTCAGGCGACTCGAGGCTTAGAGCATTGCGGTTGCCACATTAAATTCTACGAATACCAGCTCTTCTTCAAATCGATATAATTATTATTATTATCATTATTGTTATTATTGTTATTATTACTATTATTATAATTTATAGGATAAGCTGAGCTTGGATGTATTTAAATGGAAACGCAATACATGCATGGCCCAGTTTTATTGCCGGCTTTACTGGTGGGAGTTTTAAGAAAAACAAATGAAGCACCTGTACAGGTATAATCGGTTAGCGGAAAAGCTCCCTCGTACGAGGGTAATTAATATAAAAGATCGTCCCAAGGGCTTGATCGTGCAAGTCCGTACCCCCACCCCCGGTACCCTTTCAAAAATTTTCGATACTATTACCTGATAAAATTAAAAATTCTTTCCGGAGTTTCGACTTATTTCAGTTGCAAGTATCCCACTGTCGAGTGAACCTGGAGATCGTTAGAGAACTTTTAATAACTTTTTACTCATAATGGTACGTAACCTTACAAATACTTTGCATTTTACAATGCTACCGACGGCTAATACAGAACATCGATAGACATCAATTGCTGACGCTTATTAGAAATATCGTTTTATAAAAAATAAATTGTTAAATAATAGCAAAAAGATTTGTATATGCATATACAAATGTACGTGTATATTCTTGAATAATTGCTTATATATAATTAAAGAGTTAAAACGGCTTTAGTAAGGTATTGAATTGTCGGAGCGTCCAACGAGACTTTAAACAATTAAAGAGGCATTTTTAGAAGAAGACATTTTAATCATTTTATAAATATTCATAAGAATAGCAATAAATTAATATAAGTCCGTCGTGGCAGGAAAAATCTTATGATTTTCCTAGATATTTAATAAATTATCGATTTATTATTCAAACGCGCTGTCAATTACGGTCAAGTAAGTCGAAAAATATTCTTCCAAGCTTATGTTTCACTTGAATAAATGATGGGATAAGCGCAATGATAAACGCTCCGGTAGACCGAGCCGTAGATCATCTATCTATCAGTAGTTATATTTTAAATATTCGGTCTTCTGAACGCATTTCCCAGGCATTTCCCCGGGAAACGTCAGTTTCAGCCTGTTTCATAAATGTCCGCCAAAGCCGCAAAATACGAAAGTAGGAAAGGGAGAGGCGGGGCGGGGCGGGGCGGGGTATGCGAGGAGGAACCCATCGTAGCGTCATTTGAAATAATGATGGATCGAATGAATTTTTCAGCTTCCGATGCACAACAACAATTACTCGGCGATGATCAACTGGCGGGATTCCCAGGGCAGCAGCCTCCTGCACGTCCACGCTTGCGTGGGCGACGTCGCCCTGACGAAGACCCTCCTGGAGTTGGGCTGCGACGTGAGAGTTAAGAATGACCGGGACGAGACGCCCTTGACCTGCGCGGACTTTGACAAGCCCCGGCTCATCGGGCACCTGCTAAAGGCAGGGGCCGACGTAAATGCCATCAACTGCCTCGGACAGAGCGCCCTACACCTGGCGGTCTGGGCCCGGAACGAGGACTCGGTGAAGCTGCTCCTCGATGCCGGGGCCTACATCGATGCCGTCGATCGCAACGACAATACGCCCCTGCAGCTCGCCGTCGACGCCGGTCTGTGCCACATCGTCAGGATCCTCGTGGAACGGGGCGCCGAGATTAACGGGTCGCGATGCGATCACAGGTAACGACCTGGAAAATTTACTTCCTTCATCGCAAAAAGCCGCATTCTCATTTTCTAAGCTTAATAGGTCAGCCAAGTACCCTTCCTCCTCCTACTCCTACTCCTACTCCTCCTCTTCCCCGCCCTTCTAGCCCCCGTCCTTCTGCCAACGCTCATTTATGAAGCAATTTAGCTCTCGGCTGTTTTCCCTAATGTTCACCTATAATTTATTCTTCACGAGCATAATGTATGCGAGACAATCAAAGCCGCTTTTTTCTTTTTCCCAAAGCTCCCCGGCAATTATTTAAAGCTTTATTCTTCCCAAAAAATATTTCCCTATCGATTGCTGTTTGTATAACAGTTCCTCGACTCGCTTAAATCCTCATTTCCTTCCCCCCTTCTTCCCCTCCCCGCCCCCTTTTACCATTTTTCTTTCTAAAATACTTCTTCGGATTCAGGTAATTTAGTGGCACGCGGAGTAATCCATTATTGTAATATCGGTATCGATAAATCGACGCCATAAAAAGGGACAAACGATGCCGGATTCCAATGGTCGAAAAAGATAAGCGAGAGGCTTTTGAAATTGGAGGAGGAAATTAAATTCAAAGGAGTAACCGATTGAAATTATTATTTTCAGTATCCTGAGCTTGGCTTCGCGAACTCGAAACGAGGCAATAGTGAAGATCCTGTTGGACGCGGGGGCAGATGTGATTAAGGAGAATATCGACGGTACGACACCCCTCCACTTCGGGGTCTGGTTACCGAGCTCCGAGCTGACGCGGGTAATGATCGCCCGGGGCGCGGACGTGAACAAGCAGGACGCCGACGGCTTCGCCATCCTCCACGAGGCCGTCTACGAGGGCAACATCAATCAGGTGCGGCTTCTTCTCGAGCACAATGCCAACGTCTCGATCAGGACCCTGGAGGGCGACACGCCCCTGCACTGGGCGGCATTCGGCAACACCGCCGACAGCTACGAGATCGTCGAGTACCTCCTCGGCCAGGGAGCCAACTGCAACGAGGGCAACGTCGACAACACCACGCCCTTCCACTTTGCCCTTAAGAAGAGCGACCGGAGGCTGATGGAGCTGCTGCTCGAGCACGGCGCCGACCTCGGGGCGGTGAACTTTAAGGGCGAGACGGCCTTACACTTTGTCGCGGAGAACCACGACTTGGCCGTCATGGAGCGAGTCCTCGAGTTCGGCTTCGATCTCGACGACAGGAACATCAGCGGATTCGGAGCGCTGCATTACGCGGCCGAGTCCGGGAACGCCGAGGGCTGCAGGCTTCTGCTGAAGCGCGGCGCCGACATCGGTGCCAAATGCCACATGGGCAGGAGTCCCCTCTATCTGGCCGTGCGTATGCAGCAGCAGGAGTCGATCGAGCTTCTGCTCGAGCGCGGGGCCAACGTCTTCGACAGGACGAGCAGCGGGGAGAGCGTCCTCGAGGCCTCGATCGAGAACGGCAACGAGATCCTGAGCAACATTCTCGTCCGTCATATGGCCATGATCCAATCGGCTGGGGCGGTCATCGGTGATGCCGACCGGAGGACGATCGAGTTCAACGAGGACCTGGTCGGTTACTTCCGGGTCTGCAGGATCGAGCTCGAGAAGCTCAGGGCCAGGCTCTTCTATAACAGCGTCTCCCTCCTGGACTTGCTCGTCGCGAATGCCGGGGTGCTGTCCGGCTACGCCAGGAACGACGAGCTCCTCATCGCCTTCACGAGACTGGAGTACGGGAAGATCGAGTTCCCAATATACTTCGACTCGGTGGCCAAGCGCTTCTACAAGGAGGCCAGGAAGCAGCATTTATTATCGATCGCGGCCTCCATCCTCAGCGACATCTTTAACTTTAACGATCCCCTCCACATAGCCAATCAAAAGATCCTCAGTTACCTTACCGATGACGACCTCGAGTATTTTATCCAATGATGCGCCCAGTAAGCTTGGCGCTTACTCTACGCGTCCTAATTTCTATCCGGCCTACCGAATTAATTGCATTCTCGTTCATTAGAACCCCAATAACACCAATCGACGGCTCGCTCGACCTCTGCCCTACGCCTTTCACATTCCTCCCGTTATTACGTAAGCCCGTAAGGCACCGTAGCTTCCCCCACCCCACCCCACCCCATCTACCCGCCAATTACTTACCACTATTATCTTTTATACCTGCGCATAAGTACACGTAGCTCTTAATTGTCAAATTGTTAAATATTTATACCATCCGCGCACGAGTTGACTAGAAATAAAGATATTTTTTTTAAAAAAAAAAAAAAAAAAAAAAAAACAAAAACAAAACACTCGTCCTATTTATTTAGAGATTTTCCAAAAAAAGTCCCCGTCCGTACCTTCCTTCCATCACGTCATTATTCACGCGGGCATGACGAACGTCATGGACATGTACGTGAAACTGCTCTCGTAGTCATGGGACGTCCAATGAACTGAAAATCGGGGTATATCAGGGATGCCAATGCTTACGAATCAAATAATAACGAAGACATTTTATCGATAAATTAATGAGTATTTTTATTCAATATTACGTTTTAGCTTACATCGAATTAATTAATTCATTTCATAGTTGTTAATCTATAGTCTATTGTTAATAATATTGTAAAAACATGTACAACATCTAAAAACTACGTTACAAGCTCAGCCAACAACTTATAATTCAGATGTATTCAGATTCACTTGGCGATCTCGCGAACGACAATGACATTTACTATCTCGTTGCGGACATTCGAACATTCGAACATTCGACCAGTCAATGCCTTTCGATTACCGTTTACTAATTTCAGTCATCGTTATTGTAAAATATAGATCCTTGAGTGATCTATATTTTGCAGATACGCATCTGTGTTTAACGGAGGTGTAAGTGTAGCTTATTGACAACGAAGAAGGTTTTCAGCTACGTTACGTTCGACATTGTTCGTTTACAGACAAAAGCATTCTCATACTGATCATACTGATTTACAAATTATTTCCAAGCTATCCCTCCGAGTATTGGAATCCATGCGTTTGCACGGATCATCATTTCTTATGAAAAATTAAATTAATTGTCCACGTAGTGCTCTTACGTATAAATACAATAAATAATATGTTAAGAATACAGGTACGGGGCACTATGATATAAAGACTTCAATCGTCCTTGTATCGACAATAATGTACAACGTCGAATTATTCTAAACATTCTTTTCGTAACGATTGAACCTTATTCCTTAGCTCATATTTTGCGTAAACGAGTCTACACGTCGACAATATTAATATACCGTAAGTACATAAATTCAAATTCATTGTAATATATATATATATATATACCGCTTACATATAACGCCTCACTCTTATCGGTATTTGTTCATTAAACTAATTGTTGTTTTTAGTTTAGTCCGCGTAGAACGTAGGCAACGAATTTCAAGCAGAATATCCAATGTCCTTATTATCGTGAAAATATTTCTCTTCTCATATTCCTAAGAAATTTTTCTAATTTCTTTACGCGGCTACAGTTTGTCGGCCATCGGCCAAACAAATGTTTATTAACGTTTAACGATAAGAAAAGGTGCTGCGTGCCAATGCGCCGATCTATTTGCATAATATCTACAGGAATGATTGATCGAAGAAAAATATTTTTAACGAGCAATGAAAAATCTCGTAAGGACTGTAATTAATCGATATCCATGCACATTAAATGAGATGAGAATAGGACGTATTCACAATACTTAAATAATACAGACAATTAGTTTCATTATTATTAACACGTACAAAAATTGCATACATACATGAATATATTTTCTTCAATGAATAATCAAATGAAAAATGAATCTACTGGAGTAATGATCGCGAGAATGTTATTATTCATGCACTCGACGGTCCTTGTACGTAACGGTAACAATTTATTAACTACGAATACGAAAACTGTACAATGCAAAGGAGGGGCGAAGCTACATTATAGAACAATGATTATGCCTTTTGCGTTAAAGTAAAAACGTAAAACTACCCGTGAAATAAGTGTCTTTTTGATAAAAAAAAAAAAAGTTCCCCAACGATCCGCGGATGGGGAGGAGGGGGGGGGCAGTCATCCAAAGGTAAAACCGCGAAACGTAATAGGAATAATAATAATAATAATAATTAGAATCGCGTTTGTTTTGTAAAACAATGTAACTTGATCGAAACTCCAATAAATTAATTTCTCACCAGCTAATAAATAAGCGTAATTTTGCATAACACTTATAACAAACAGTCTTGCATCGAAATCATGCATTTGTGAAAATTTCATTAGAAATAGATTTAGAAAAGTAACGCGGAGATATAAAGTAGTAATAAATTTTTTTTACAAGTTATAACTGTAGACGATCGTTCCCTGGAGATCGATTCCAATAATAATGATAACATTGACGACGAGGATGATGAAACGGATGATGAAGTACGCGTGCGCACGTATAATGGTAATTGGAGGTGACTTGTATGAATTAAACGGAACAAATGATTAGCGGCGGCGTCGATCAATCAATGGTCCCATGTAGTCCTGGCGCAAAGGGTTACGAAACACAGAGGATATTCCAAATATAATGATAAGAAAAGGTTATTGGGGTTATTTGGGATAAATGTCTTCAAAAGCGGATGTTAATGGTGAAATCGACGGAGTCGGCAGTCTTAAGGCTAATTTTGTGGGTCTTGTGGGTTCGCTTCTCGGGGATCCGCTGTGTCGCGTCACCGGGACTCTTATCGTTAACGAGGGCCTGACTGCTCGCCCATTGTTTTCGCGCCTCACTAAAGCCAATGACACGATCGAACATCTCCCGGAAGCTCTTGCTTTTGACCTGACGCCCTGGAAAACAATGCGACGCAGCGCGTCCGATTCATGAGACGGTGCGACCAGACTCGACTCGACCCTCCCACCTCCCCGCCCCATCCCGACTCCCCACGGGACCTGAAACCCCTGAAACCTTTGTCACCGAAGAAGACCTTTTCGTCATAGCCTCATGGGTATACTGAAATATCAATGTCTTTTACTTTTTTTTTTTTTATTTTTATTCTTTTTTTTTGAGCTACCGATAGCGAGCGGTTACCGCCCCTGCCCCTCCAGCGACCCCCGGCTGTTTTATAAGATCAAAGGCCCTTTCGCCGTTATTTACAAGTTTAAAACTATCGGGGATTATCAATAACTTTCCGATTCCTTGATTTTACGGCAAAGTACTTTAGGCCACTAAGACATTTATCGTTATTATCATCATTATCATCATTATTATTATCATTATTATTAATATTATTAGTATTATTATTTGGAAAGCTCCTCGTCGAACGGCGCCCCTCGCTTCACGATCGTCAAAATCAGATATTAATTCCCTTTTCCCTCTTTACGATTGCTCGCCACTCGGAAAGTGGCTAAGAAAACGCGTTCCATAAAGCATAATTCCAATCCTCTTTATCGAGAAATACTTTGGACCTTTAAAAAGATTTTTAAAACCGATACACTTTCCTTATAACTTCTTTTTTTCTTCTTTTTTTTTTTCTTTTATAAGCCTTCTTCAAGTGAAGAGGAGCCTTTCTCAGTCTTTCTCAGCGCGACGAACTTTTTTAGCCTCGGAACTACACTCGGGTAAATAAAAAAATAAGGTCACCTTTACCCTTAAATATTATAACCAGCGCGATACAAGTAAAATCATCTGCATAATTTTATATTAATTCGGAACATTACGTCCCGACTATTTAGCCAGAGTTTAATTCTACTAAGAACTTTACGCGAATAAAATTCGTTAACTTTTAAAAATTACATTTTTAATTTCTATAACTTTCAGGCGGGAAGGCCTGTTAAATACATTTTCTCCTCGCTCACTAGCTTTATATCTCGTAGGCATTAATTAAATAAATCTAAGGTTAAAACTATTCGTACGTATTACCTAACTTCTTAACGCATAACGTCCTTTTAAAATTAACTCCTTCATTACACCGTTGTAATTACATTAGTAAATAAGCGAGAAACGTTTAACTTTTGTTCCAATAAAGACCTTTCAAACTTTAACACAATAATTCATAAGCTAATACATCTAATAGACGTGTACAACGTGACTAAATAACTTTGGCAAAGGCTTTTTTAATAAACCATGTTCCATTTAATATTTTTTCTTATTCAAACTAATTGTTTACTATCAAAGTTTTTGATGCAATTCGTACAGAAATTTACATTTCAGTATACCCATTGTCCATGATATTTTAATTTTGAAAATGTCTATTGAAGTAATTGGTAAATATGTATACGTAATATTTATTAAACCATTGAAATTAATTATGTGTATGATTAACATAAAAATATTATCGACTAATTCGATATAATAAAAGACAATTATTTAAAGCATAATAGAACCGGCCAAATATACTGCATACGTATATAGTTTCAGAAGATTTTTTAAATTTAGCTTTTGGTAAATATTAAAATCATATTCATGAGGGTAAAAAAGCTATAACCGTGTGAATTAGATTGAAGAATTTATAACAGAAACAAAGAGAGCGTCGTCGATAGAGATAACTAATACATTATACATTATACATTCATACATATATGTATATACGTATATATTTCGTATTGAATATTTTGGTGATATCGTACGGCTTTGTTATTATTTCTCTTATAAACATCTTCTGTATTACATTAAATATTTTTATAGTAGATAACCATTTAAAAATAAAAACCATCCTTGTCTAAGAGACAGATATTTTGTATAAGCTATTAAAAATATAAACATTCAGTTATATTAAAAACATCATATATAAAATGACAAGCAAAAATCAGTAAAGTTTCATTCGCAAAATAATTCTAATAGCACAAAATAAGTCAAAAGGTCATCCCGTACGGAAAGCACCAGTTTCTTCTTATTTTATAAATTAATACACTACTTTGCTTTAAAAACGCCGTCGATTAGCTAATTTTTTTCTATTTCTTTGCCTTTCTTTCTTTCTTTCTTTCTTTCTTTTTTTTTTGCCCAAAATACGCATTTATAATGGAAACCACATTAGATTGCACATTCCTGGCAAGCCATTTATATGTATTTAAAAATTAAAGTATTAGCGGTCAGAATGTCCATGCAGTTAGAGGAAATAAACAAATACACGGTATATAGACTGGTGTATTTGTTTAAACAAGATAGTTTGGCAAATTTCTAACTCTCTTCGCGTGTACATAGAGAAAAAAGCATTGAGTCAATATCTGTGAAAATGTTTTATATGCTCAGAAGCCTTCGAGGTCAAACTTTAAATTTTGAAAATAACATTGGCACTTGTATGAAGTTCATCATAAATTTAACGGAAGAACTGAATATTTGTTTCATCGATTAAATAATGCAGGAATTTTTTAATAGAGTATACATTCTCCTGCTGTCAGTTACAATTTTTCATAAGGAAGTATCTAATAATAATAATAATATATATATATATTTTTTTTATACTTTACATTGAACAAAAATATATAAATTACCTGCGTTCTATCAACATTATTATTCTACATTGCAACATTTTAAACATTATCTACATAATATACATTCTGTAATAACGTGCAATAACTGTTCTAATTTACCTAAGTCACGAAACTTACTTGATTATATCATTTGCAGTCACTTCCGCATTCAATAACGATGTATACTTTATTACTATACATACATACATACATACATACATACGTGCATGCGTGCATACATACGAATGTATATTTAATATATAACTTGTAGGTATTTCACGACTTAAGACGCGTATATTGACATATGTCCAAGATTGTCATTTAAACTCATCGTCGATTCGGAATATAATCCTAAAAGTTATTCATTCGCTTGGAAAAAAGGTTTGCAGTTTCCACAAGTCCGACGATTGGCACAAATTCATCAATATTTATGCGACACGTAGATTCTTGTATCAATTATTTTTCAATTACTCTTTACTACAACTCTTGAGTAACGTTGAGCTTTCGGTTAATAATAATAATAATATCGAATGAATTAACTGTAATCGTTATCTACGCGTACTTCCTCCCGGTACGTGAAAAGTGACATTTCACATTACAAAACTTTCTTATTATTACGTCATAAGAATTCGTTTATTCATAAAATAAAATTTATTTCTTCGTAGAAAACGAAATAAATAACAAGTAGTAACATTTATTATAAAATGCTTCAATCACTTCTTAATTAATTTTTTAATATTTTGACTTCGTATTGAATTGTTTAAAAATGTACAATAACGTTCTCGTTCAATTGTTTTAAATCTTTCATTAACTGTAGCTCGGTATTAATTTTCAGCGTTTTTATTGTATAAAATTTCGCTAAATGAAGGATCGTAATTTTAAATTATTAAAAGCCTTTTTTGTACTCATGCATCGCATTTAAAACAATTTAATTAATAACAGTAACTTTTAGGAAACAATCTAGATTATTATTATTATTATTATTATTATTATAATTCTTATTATTTATATGTTATATTCTTTGTACAATGCGTTATAATTTCATTTCGCAGTCCAATGCTAAAAAATAGACTTTGAAAATTTGGAACATTTAGAATTGGTAGCTTATTATTATTATTATTATTATTATTATTATTATTTTAACAAGACTTTCACGCTCGAATTAAGTTGATTTACTATTTGTTTATATTTATCTATGGGCAATTCTTCGTTCAACGTTCTATCTTCAATGATTAGAAATAATTTTTTTCAGCTGAGAATCAATTAAATTTGTGAGATTCCTGATAACGTGGCATTATTAAATTTAACGGTTAATTGTTATTATTAGCCTTTGAATGCAATTCGCCCGGTACAATGAATGAAATAATTAAAGACTAATTGGCTCAGTAAATTATCAGTCGACGTATACGTGTACGGGTTGATAAGTTCCGAATAAAACGCGGTCAACGTGTACGAGTACACAGCGAAACAGATTTAAAAATAAAGTGTCTCATTTCCGTGTCTGTATGCGTGTGCATATAATGATTATCTGATAATTTTTTAAAATAACTGATTTGCTAATTGAAGTTGTACAAGGCGATTGGAACAGATGGTTGTTGAAAAATTTTGTGAACATGAATTTTACGGGAAGAACTTTATTGAAGAGTCGCGATCAACGACAGCGAATATAACGTAGGCATGGATATGTACGGATATGTATTAAATTGAATTGGATGAGCACGTATTGCGCGTAGGAAAATTTTGTAAAATTTGTAAAATCGCGAATCGCGTCTCCTCAGCTGAATATCGATAAATTTAATTGCGAACGCAAGGAAAAGGAAAAGGGGTTAGAGAAGTAAAGGCTACAAAATAATCTCACGAGTACTATTGCCCATGTCCTCCTCCTATAAAATAGTTTCCTTCTGACTGATGATTTTAATACCGTGCTTGGTGAGAATCATCTTGATGGTATCGCTGTCCCTTGTACCGTTAGCCCCGGGACAATTGCTATTTCCGTGAGCGGTAAGGTGATGGGTATCGTCGGTATCGGCGCCCTCCTCAAATACATCTAAATTATCGCCGGAAGAGTCGAGTCTCTTGACGTTGTCGGCCGATCTCCTTAAGGATTTGTTCCTGGCGAGCCTCGGATGCCTTACACTGTCAGCCGACGTAGCGAACTCGTTGTCCCTCGATTTCGATAATTTCTCATCGGCCGATTTAAAAAACGTCCTGTTCTGCAAGTTGTCGACCGAGGCGAACCGCCTCTGCTCTTCCGTATCCTCGTCCACGCTCTTCTTTACGTACGAGCCCGTTCTGTTTATGAATTTGTTGTGACTCGAAGGGAAACTCCTCGACAGTCCCTCGACCTCGTCCCTGCCACGGCCGCGCTCGAGCTCTCGATGGAATTCGGAATCGTAGCTGCAGTATTGGGGCTGATCCCGGTCGGCTTTTGACGACGGCCTGTTATCGATCTCGGAGACGAACTGACGGTACTTTGGCATCAGGTTCACGTAGAGGGGCTCCGGCTTCTTACAAATGTCTAGGGACGAGCGTAATTTGAAATCCTGGAAACCGCAGTTGTCGATCTCGAAGTGCTCGTCGTCGAAAGTCGACGTTTTATAGGATCCCCTGCTAATCTCGATGGTCGACTTGGCTTTGGGCAGACTGAGCGGCGCGGGTTTGCTGTCGATCGTCGGCACGTGATGTTGGTCAACAACTATCGACGATCCGTCGGTGATCGCCGCCGGCTCCCCGCAGATCTCGCATATTTCTATCGGCTCGCTCAAGCCTTGCGCGGGCGCATTGTCCTTACAGTCCAACAGGTCATTCGAGTCTTGGAGGTTGTACGAGCTGCATATGTCACATTCCGTGGAGTCGTCGTCGTCGTCGTCGTCGTCGTCTTCCGAACAAAGATCCCCGTCAGCTGCGCGATCTAACGAGGCATCGGTGGCGTCGGCTCGCGGCCTACGCTCCGAGTTGATTTTCGAATCGGGATCACAGTAAAAATCTTCGTTAATCTCATACGGCAAATGTGCGTTACGTTTTATTGACTCGAAGCTCTTTGATTTCTTGGCCATCGACTCAACGCCGTTAGCCACCGTCCCCGCCTCCTTTAAATTTATCGAGTCCAGACTACCCTGCAACTGTTGACGCTGGTTTTTATTATTCTCCCCTGATTTATCGTTTACAATGAGCCTCAGTCTTTTTACGTAGCTTATGTCGTCGAAGAGCTTCCCGTCCTTTTCTGGCTCGTTCTCCTCGGCTTTCTCATCCACGGACTTAATATTTTCGAGCTTCGGCTTGCTTTTAATGCCAATGGCCGCCAATCTCGATTCTTCCCTGCCTAATTTTGTACTTTCATTGTCATCCACTTTCCTCGGATACTTTCTCGAATTAACCAAGGATTTCAGATACTTGCCGTCGATCTCTAACTTAGTTTCGAATCCCGACGTCTCGACATCCGACTCCTCGTCCTCCAGATCATTCATCTCTATCGACAGAGTACTCCTATCGACCTCTACGTTCTTGCTGTCCCTGGAATCCGCGCTATCTTTAACGAAATACTCGTCGTCCTCCAGGCGATCTTCGTAAGCCACGGAGAGGGCGTCCTCGTTAATAAATACATGATCGTATAACGTCGCTAATTCGCACTCGGCATTGTCCTCGAAAGCTAACAATTCGTTTCGCGCCCGCGCGCTACTCGGCAACTCTATCGGACTATCGCTACGACTGAAAAGGCTATTGCTGTATTGCAACAACGACGAGGAGGACTGGCCTCCGAAATTTATCGAGTCGAATACCATGCTCCAAAGGAGCTTCTCGCGCTCCGAATACATGTTCACAATGCTATTTTGCGACGATCGATCGTCCGAATAAGTCGGGCTGCAATTATTCTGCAGGTTCTTTTGTAAGACAGTGTCCGTTATCCTATACATATTGCACGGCGTCCTTTCCTGCATATTTGTGTCGCTAGGCGACGGCGTTAAAAAAGCATCATTGTGCTGGTACTTGGCCTCATCGGCATCGAGATAATCAATTGACGAATTAATAGAAGATAATTCCAACTTACTTTTTTTTTTTGTTTTTTTGTTTTGTTTTGTTTGGTTTTGTTTGGTTTTTTTTTTGTTTGTTTTTATCCAGATTACGGTGTTTTTATCAATGCAGCAGCGTGAAACAGATACATAATGTTTTTTAAAAAAAGGATTTAGTTAATTGTCTGACGGACACGAGCAACTTCTCTGTAATTTATACTCTACACCCTGGCGAAATATTTAAATTCATCACGACAAATGTTCAACAGTTATTTATAAAAGAGTTAAATTTTTATTTTAAATTATAAATAGGGAAATTACACAGTTACTCGTGTCAGGTCATTAATACGAATAATTAAACAACACACATAACATAGAAATAAATAATAACTTGTATTTATTCAAAATATTTTTTTTTTTTTTTTTTTTGTTGCTATAGCTAGGAATTCCTTATTATACGTCTTAAATATAAGTTTTATTGCATATAGTATTGAAGCCAACAAGTGAAGTTTAAAATAACAAAACTCAATCCGGATTTCTAGTTATTTCCCTTTATTCCTCGTCCTTTCGGTTTAAATAATAACGAAGCTCATATTTTCCTTATTACATAATTAATCTACAATATCATATATATATATATATATGATAATTATTGAATTAAAAGTTAGGAATATTGTTTCTTTCGCACAATTTATAATAACGTATCACAAGTTAAAGGGTTAAGAGAAATCGACGTATCCGTTGCAATCCACATAAAAGCTTTAAAGAGAGAGGGAGAGAGACAGAGAGAGAGAGAGAGAGAGAGAGAGAGGTAAGAGAGGGGGGAGGGATAGTGAGAGGAGGTTAAGATTTAAGGGTTTCGGTTTTGGACACGCGTTAATTCGCCTCTTATCCGTTCGCATCAATGGCGCCTTAACGAGTTACGTCGGATTCTGCAAATTGTACATTACTCTCCTTGAATACAACTTGGATGTTCGCGAAGGCTCAAGCTCGATGGATTAATTTGGAAAGTTTTGTGATTTGCGGTTCGCGCTTCTATTCTATTTATACGCAAATGACTAGTACCTTATATCCACTCGATACTGCTATCCGCGACATCCGTTCGACGCTTATGTGACAATAATTAGCTCTTTACCTGAGACGGAAACTGACGATCAAAAAGCAATTTCGGCAATCGACGTTTTTGTAAATGGAAACTTTTAAATTTGATCGAGTAAGTGCTCCATAAAATCTATTATAAATCATTTGAACTGAATTAATTCGATATCATATATTGCTTGTTAAAAATGCAAACGTACATATATATATATATATATATGCGTGTGTGTGCGCGCGCGCGTGTGCGTGCACATAGGGGCGAGTTTATTTAAGCAATTCGAGTATGATTTATACCGGCAGAAATTTACTGTTTAATAGGCGAAAAGCACTTGGGTGCGAGCCGTACGCGGTTACAACTTTGATATCACGTGCAAACCAAGCTGTCAAAACTGAATTTCAGTCGTACTATTACGAAATCCGAAACCGGACGAGGCACAGGAGAATCATACCGCCAAACTAATGAACATTATCACAAAGCTAATTGTTACGCCCTAGGAAATAATAGGACGCTAGAGCAATTCGATATTAACAAATAATAATTTGCCATAACGCATTGAAGATGTCCGGAGAATATTGTACACCGACTTAGTTATGTAACACGCATACGTGCATAAATAACTAGTCGACGCGAGAGCTGGTGGATCGATGTACGTATAAGTTTTGGCGGCCTACTTGACGAACTTGCAGTAGTAGCAGTGGTAGTGGTAGTAGTAGCAGTAGTAGTAGTAGTAGTAGTAGTAGTAGTAGTAGTAGTAGTAGTAGTAGTAGTAGTAGTAGTAGTAGTAGTAGTAGTAGCGAGTAGTAGTAGTAACAAGTAGCCTTGTTTGCCCTATGTTACTTAGGGAGAAGATATTAATGCATAGTTTTATCACCGATGCTTTTATGTCTTGTTCTCTTACTTTATTCATTAGAAACTTGTATCTTAGTAAACAATGTCTTTTCGGGAGCGGATTATTAAGTCACCTATTCGAATCGCCTACTACTCCGGTATTAGTTTTGTAAGAGCTTTACTTATTCAAAATATACTCCGTTAGGCTAATTGAATTTCAAATATCCTCCCTTCCTTGGCATTTATTGTCATAAATTATAATTACGAGACGTATACCGACTATACCAATCATCTTCATGCCATTGCGAATAAATGTAATTGTAGGCGAAGCTCGTCTCGATAATTATTAAAGTACGTTATTAAAGTCAATAGAGCTCCGAATGAAATAAAAATGACCTTTAAATGAGATATTTCGTGTGGATAAATACGCGACGAAGGCATTTGTATTTCCGATCACACGAGCCAAGTACAGAGTTGACAGCGTTTTAAAAGCAGATGCCGTTCGGGCTTCGATATAACTGTTATAAATTTATGAAATTTCATGTAAACGAGGAATCGTACGATTCAGCGAAACTCTAAGCGGTAAAAAATGAGAGAAAGAAATAAATATTTTTGAATCAGACGTACACCGAAATTATTATTGAAAATAAAAATGGAAATGATGCATGGATCCAAGGAGAAAGCATAGAAGCTTAAATGCCGAGGATAATAATATTTGGAGGAGAAACAAGAGCCTCGTGCAGATAATATTATTCCAGATAAAATTTATGTATATGGTACGGAAAGAAGAAGGTGTCAAGTATTATTAAGCTGAGCTGAGCAAAAGTTTGGATTAGAGGAGAAGTTGGGAAAGTGAAGCTGTGACTCTTGAATTATCATAAATTCAAAAGATCCTGTAACAGAGGATCTCCGAGGAGTAGATCGGCAGGATTCAAAGAGAAAAAAATAAATCAGGAGAGTCGCGTGCCACCGACAGACAAGGAACATCATGTCGGATATAAATAGTCTGTATATTTATCTATTACGTGATCGCGTTAAGGCGGAACGAGCGAGTTCTGTATTATTATAATGATTTGTCGATCGTAGCTCCGGATAAGATTCGGCGGGCTAAGTTTCGACTTGGTGCGATATCAAACTTGTGATACGTAACAATATTTATTATTTAACTTTAAAAACTTTTCCAGTCAGTTGTAAAAAGTTTATTTTTGAAATAAATTCTTATAAGAGAAGGCAAGAGGAAGAAGAAGAAAAAAATAATACAAAGATAAAGAATATAATTTTTGCCGGTACAAGGTTTTCATTTAGAAATGAGATACCCCGTGAAAGTTTTAAATCCAAATATTTTCTTAAAAAGAAACTAATCTCATAGAATTTTCTCCTTATACGTGTATTTTATGTTTTTAAAAAACATAAAACAGTTATTTGTTTTTCGATTGAGCATTATAGGAAAGGTTGGAAATTCCTATTTTTTTCCTCTTCTTCTTTTTCTCCAAAAAATCGATACCACGATTTTTTAATAAGAATTCACTTTTTTGTTAAAAAAAAAAGGTAAATTTACAATTAAATTGTATTACTCGTTATCATTTAAATTTATTAAAATACGTAGGAATATGTCATACAATAAAGTTATAGTAAATAACCAGAAAGAATTATTTCCCCGTTCCCGTCGAAATGCGAAATTTGAATGTTGTTTTTTTTTTCTTTCCTTTTTCTTTTTTTTTTTTAACTATAGAAAATACTCGTTTTTCTAACAAACTATAAACTTCACTTTTGGCGTTTTGAATAATATATTGTATAAAACATTGAAAGATACATGAGTGCTCGGAAGTATCGCGTAGCTGAAAAGTTTAATCCTCTAAGTCGCTCGGCATCACCGCATCGCCGAGTACAGACTTGCTTTCTATGTTAAGTATCCGGCTACGCGTACCATTAACATTTACTATACCACAGAGTGTGCCAGACTTTTGTAAGGCATGTGAAAGGCAATAAAAAGGTTTTAGCAACAATCGAAGGTGAAAGAATCGAGAGTGAGAGAGAGAGAGAGAGAGAGAGAGTGACAGACAGACAGACAGAGAGATGACCCAGTAAAGTAATGTTGGTTTTTCTCTGGTTGGTCTGGTGCAAAAAAGGGACTGAGGCGATGATGTCCAGATCGATACCACTGCGAGTCCCGCAGAAAATTGTCAACGAGAAATAGTTCTTGCTGTCACTAGAGGCTTCACGCAATTACAAACATATCAGCCATATTTGTCAATTTAAAAAAGACGAGGTTGACAGGATTTTGTAGAAATATCAGATTTAACAAAAGCTAAGATCGGCTACTTTTCACTTTATATATATATATAATAAACTAAAAGATCTAAATGACTATTGGAGCTTGTAGTCGGGGCCGAGTGATTTGTTGAACAACTCGATTACTCGGAATAAAAAAAGCTTGCAACAAATCGTTCCCGTTATTCCGTAATGAAAATCATCGGTTGAATCGATGGCTTAGCAAGCAAATGGATGAGATTACCCCAGTGATGGATGAAGTATTGACGTCGATGCTCCATTTAATCCCTCTTAGAGGAGTCCAATTATCTGATATCGCTGCTCATGAGCAGCTTCCACGAGATCTCGAGACATCGGATGAGGATAGATCGATCTTCCGCAAATACAAATCATCACTACCGTAAAAACATCAAATAAGAAACTTCCTTGTAAAGTACTACGCTGGTGGCCCAACCCTTCGTCGGCTCCTCGCCCTCACGCCTCCAGATACGGTAAATGAGATATCTTTTGTTACACCCGTACGTTTAGTTTAATACGATATGTGTTTTCTCTCTCTCTCTCTCGGGCGCTCCACGGGCGGCAATAGGGAAACGCTCACCCCCATCCCTCATCCTCGTCTCTCTCTCTCTCTCTCTCTCGCTCTCAGGAACTTCAACACGGTCACGATTTTCTTTGTAGCGTTCGACCGTATCGCTAACAGCAAGAAAGACTAGTAAAAACTTGTGTGCTAAACTAACTTGAAAAATAAAATAAATAAAATAAAATAAAATAAAATAAAAACAGTTACTATAGCAATAAGGTGGTCCTATAGTGAGCTTTATCTTAACATCTTAAGTCATCCGCTTAATCGAGTACGTACGTAGTTTACAAGGAAACTTTAAATTTCGATAAATTTCTATTAAATATTATTATAAATATTATTAATAATATCCCACCGGATCAGGTGAATTGAAATCTATACCACATTTGTCATTTTATATTCCATCTGAGCTGTATTATCGCCTTCTCTCTCTCTCCCTCTCTCTCTGCCCCTTTATCATTAGAGATGAATACAATAGTAACACAATAGCTTTTTATCAGGAATAATTTTACTTTAATCCTTTTAACGTTATCTGAGCAGTTCATTATAAAATTTCTTAAATTTTTAATGACGCGTATATTATCGCGAAGCAGTTGCCATGTAATAGATTATTTATTTCATTAGACGGCCATTGAGGATAGGTGAAGCAGTCGACATAATTTTACGTTTTCACAATTAACGATAATGTTACGATGATAAAAACAATTAACGGGGTTGAATATAAAAACGAATGCATACTGAATGTATCGCATCGAGATTGTCTATTTTAAAATGCAGAGTACATTTAAATATGAATTGTGAACAAGTCAAAGGAGCAAATTTATATTCGAATTCTGATGTTTCACATCCGGTTTATCGAACGACCACCAATGCATAAATAAAATATAAGACCCGAACGAGCGAGGGAGCTTTGACCTTAATGAAATTGATACTTTGAATCTTAATCAGAGAATAGATAAATGGGTCAAGTATAGATATTTTTGTTAAAATAAAAATGGCTACTCCGTCGAAAGATGGCAAGTGCGTATTGTGATACAATATCCGTATTATAAAAATTTACACGATCTTAAATCGCTTGAGAGACTTCTGCGATTCTTGTGAGCGAACGGATGTTTACAAATTTTCACCCAAACATATTTTCAGTTTCCCTTATGCACTTTAATCATCCGTTCGAAGTGACTAGTTTCTTACTGAATAATGAGCTCCGCATTTATTTGAAAGTAAGAGCAGCAGCAGCAGCAGCAGCAGCAGCAGCGGCCAAAGAATCTCTTTAAGCCAAAATAATATCGAATATTTTAATTGGAACGTGAGACGAACGTACAAAAATCCATCTGAGAATCGCGAAGCTTAATTACATTAATGTATTATTTACCCTTAATTAGGAATTCCGTTCTGAATAGATCAGGCTTCAAATTCATACTATAAAATTTATGCTATAAATACATCTTTAGGTACTTTTTCTTCTGATTGTTTCCGTACACAAAAAAAAAAGAAAAAAAGAAAAAAAACAGAAAAAAAAAATCAGGGATGAATAGAAACTTGTTTTGTAATGAGAATATTTTATGCTAAGAATACGCGCTTAAAGAAAATTCAGCGTAGGAAAAATTTACTTCTAACGTATCTTATTTAAATATTTCCCGATTCATAAGAATACTTAATGTGCACACGAGGTATATTGAATTCCGTCCCGCTATTGTCGGCAATTCCGAGCTAAAGATCTATTTCCCAAGCGGCTCGAATATTATTATTTTGTAATTACATCTAAAACTCGTATATCTCACTTTAGGCTCACCTTAAGCCTCCACCGATCTTCGGCATATCACCGTTACGATAAAAACTTAATAAATAAAAACAAAAGTCACTGGAATATATTTCGAAAGTACGTTCAATTTCTTTAGCGAAACTGATAAACATGAATTGTGAATTATAATCGAAAGCTTAACCATTAAAATTCTCTCACAACACTACGTATATATAAATAAAATATACAAAAACAACAACTTTTTAAAGGCTCTTGATCGTTAAACAACAATAAACTCGATTGTTTGTGCTCACTCACATGGCGGAGGGTCTGTTAGCCTCGTAAATCCCATTCGTATAGACGTAGTCGATGACAGCGTCTTGGAGGAGATACTTAACACTTTCGCCACGTTTGAGAGCTCTTCTTATTCGCGTCGAGCTCACTTCGTTCGGAATCCACTCGGTCACTATCTGTATGTTATGCTTCACAAAAGAGTATTACAATTAATTGGACGAGTCCAATTGAGTCCGGTATCCCGATTTCCTAAAAACTTTCGCTACTTACCAAATGCTTCGACAATATATCCGAGTCGTAAATAAACTTGTATGGGTTCGAACCCTCCCTCGTGATCACTATTAGACCATACTGACCCACAATTTCCGCTATCTGCACATGAAAAACACATAATTTTCATTTATACAGAGCAACTTTCTGTCCGCTACCAACCACCAATGCAGACTTGTGATTACTTTATTACTATCGTCTATCGGCCCGATCCTTTTTCACTTTTCAATGGAAGCTCGCTCACCAATTGTTTACACTTACGCTCTTTCCCCCTTTCCACCTTTAGCGTGAATATAATAATCCTCGATCGACAATAAATAATTGAGAATAAGCAAATAATTATATGTTCCATACGTAATGGCTTGGCGAGAGTGCATTTCCAATTAAATAATATGAATTACATTATAATTAAACAATCAGCAAGTACTTTAACAATTAGTATTTGGCCAATAAATTATGATTAACGAGTAAACAAATTTACGAACAATAAATTGAATAAATTTCCATAGCGAAGAATAAAATTTATAAAGTGGCTAATAAATTTATTCGAAACAAGCCTTTATTTATTATGTAAATGACATATTATCTGTACGGTAAGTAAAATCTCAATCAAACTAATTAACATTTGCAAGCTGATAGCGGCAAAGTATGTTTAATTAAATTGCTTCATAAAGTGCTCGTAGCATTGATATTAAAAACCATATCTTTAAACTTACTTCTAACGTTATTGAAAATAGTAAAAAATGTTGACTACTTTATCGTTTTACATATAGAAATGGATTTATCATTTATAAAGGCTTTTAGTTTATTAGACCAGAAATATATATACATATATATATATATATTATTTGAAAAATGATTCGACTTTTCGTATATTAAAACTAACTAACCCGTACGAATAAAACAAACGCTGTAATTCATTTCTGCTATATATATATATTTAGCGTTATTTGTGGAATAATGATAAAGAGGCTAATTTCATCAGTAATTTGGCTCAAACTGGCGCGATTATAACATTACGACATTATTTTGAATTGAATATTTTCGAACTCGAGATAAGTTTAATTCAATTTTCAATTTATTGTCTCATTGTTTTCTATTCTGCACAGAATATTTATAAATTAATGCCTATTGCAGTAAAGGGCTTTGGACAGCAGAATTTTATGAATATCACTACAATATTCATGGATTTATATTACATTTAAGCATGGTTATATATACATATATATATATACTTAGGTAGGTAGGTAGGTAGGTAGGTAGGCAGATAGGCAGATATGTGGGTGCATGAGCTTGTAGTAGCTGTAAGCTCGAATGCCGTGACCCAAAAATTTATACGAACCGACTTTTATGGGGACAAATATGATTTTACGTAATTGGCCGTTTTTCGATGGGATTGATCTTGATCGTGAGAGTGTAGTTTAAAAACGCTTTTAAAACTTAATACGGTAATAACTTGCGAATATGTAATCGGAACTTTCCACGGAAGGAAATTCCTTAATTCCAGTACTTTGGCGTCTTTTCCAATATATTTGACAAACCTATTACTATGGGAAGAAACGTTTCGATAAAAGCAGTCGCGCGTATTGGCGTAAAGAATGCGCTTGACGTTGGTCGGAAGGCGATGGAGGGGGAGGGAGGTAGAGGAAATTGGCCTTATAAAATAATGCTCCGAGGGTCATTATGTTTCCCGAAGAGGAAACATCTCAAGTTCTTCCTCGGCCCGAAACGAAATTATTGATGCTATTGTAGGAAATCTTGAAATCTCGAGATTTTATGTGAAAAGGAGTTTTATTATTGATTTTAGGGGTAACGGGCGGGCGGGGGGGATGGGAATCGCGCTCGTATTCGCCTCGTGAATAAAAGGCGCGGATGGGGGCGAGGAGGGCGGTGAGGGTGGCAGGGTAGGGTACAAGAGGGAGGAGGAGCGATAAACACGTTGAGTAAAGAAAAAAAAAGAAGAAAAACGTATCAACTCACGTCGTCGTCGGCCCACAAACCCGGAGTAGCAAAGCTCTCGAGCAAATCACCCCCGCAGAGGAGCTTCACGTGAATGGGCAACTGATCGGCCATTTCGTTATTCCTGACACTCTCGGGTATCCAGTCGAGCTCCTCGTTACCGATGCTGTTCCTATTGCTGTCGTTGTGTCCCTCGACAACGGAGTTCAGCACGCTCTGGTGATGCTGGAGGCACGCCCTCGTCCTCGTCCAGGAATCCTGGCGTATCTCCCAGGTGCTCAGTCTTATCCAGTCGCTGTTCTTAAGGGCGAGGTTGAGCATCTCGCACCTGTGGCTGCCGCTGGCAAGCTCCTTCTTCGCGTAGGCGTCGTTCACCGGGGATATGACGCCTCCGACGACCTGGTGCGTCCCAAGGTTGTGCAAGTGATCCCGTGCCCTTTCTGAATAAAACGAAAACAGAAAAAAAAAACACAATCCCAAGGGTCGTTGCATCGCCAGCACCATCGTCACTTATACCCATTCATCTTAGTATTAGGGATTATGCGCTTTAACTACTTAACTAAAAGGTGGCTGGCTTGTAACTGCATTTTCTGCTTCCCTGCGGCTTTACAATTACACTGTTCGCTTATGAATTCGGGGCTGTAACGGGGCTGTAACAGGGCTGTAACAGGGCCGTAAGCGTCGCGAGCGTTAATTAAATTCTTATTGTAATTTGATACGTGATCCTCGATAATCTGCCGTTTCATCCATGCAAAGAGATTTTAAAAAGCTTTCTCCACTTCCTCGATAAGCCAACAAATACGATCAATTACTCCTTGCTCCCGCCCCGCCCCTTTTTTTTTGTTTTGTTGTTGTTATTGTTTAAATTCAATAAGTTTCTAAACAGTTCTATCTTTACTCTTAACTTTATTTAAAAACTAAAAAGCTGCAAATAGTTATTATATAATTATTTAATATCCCGCAGCGACTGAAATATCGTAATTTCGTAATCCGGCATTACTAGAATTCAATTATTTTAAATCAAATATTATATTCGCTAACGAACAACTTTACTAAATTATGTTTCTTCGTAGTTCCGTATTGCTCGTTACATTTTTGATTTACCGTTAATCGATACTCCGTAGAGAAATACGCGCGCACACGTATGTATATTAAATTATAAATATGAGCTTTCGTTACACACTTATCGCCACTTCCGATTAGAATTTACATAAATGATAAGAGAAAAAGTTTAAATAACGCGACGAACTGATACGTATACTTTTAAAATTAATCATTACCATTGCGATTAATATAATTTTACGGTTTATTTATTTATATTTCTTATTTTACTTTTCTTCTTATTCGACATTTATTCACAAGCTTCCTCACATTTTTCTCTTTTCATTACCATAACGAAATTCCATAAAGCATAAACTTGCTCTTCCTCATGATTATGTAATTTTCTATACTTCCGTATTCCATCGTTCTATTTCCTTGCAAAGGCTTTTATTTTCACCTACATTCGCTTATTTTCACTTACTTTATTTTCAAGCGTACTGAGTTCAATTTTACCAATTTTCTTATCTCCCTTATAACTTCCGCGCTAACAGAAAAAAAGAAACGCCCTTTTCACTTGTTATTTATTCAAGAATAATGCGCAGACATTAAAAAAAAAAAAAAAAAAAAAAAAAAATACACCTTTACATGCATTTTTAAACGCTAAACATATTTTCATTTAAATATACTATCAATATGAGTCTAAATACTCGAAACGTCGTACACTCGGTGTATTAAAAAATTAGTGGTTTTAGTAATTAAACACAAAATAAATCTACAATATTGTCGGATTCATTTAGTTTATTAACAAAAATGGCTATGTACAATATGTGTCTACGAATAACTTTTTTGTAATTAGTAAATTAATAGATAATAAATGATTGATACGATGACACGAACTGACCAAAGCTTTTTCCACGTTTTAAATAATATTTTGACGTTTTAACTTTATCTTTCACGTCTTTGCACCCTCGCGTTATTTATACAGAGTTTTAAAGAAAATAGGAAGATTGCCAGCGTTATAATAGGGGGAAAACAAAATTGTTACAGAGACAATTTCAACGATAAGAAAATCTCGGGTAAAGCGGATCGAGATTACGTAACATCCACCTTTAGCTGATCATCAACGTTGAAACACTTTATAAGCGCTTCAGTGAACTTATGTCCTTACAAACCACAAGATTAATCCAAGTTCCTCGACACTAAGATTATTTTTAAGATAATTTTTAAGCACCCCTTGCACGGTAATTATAATTTAAAAAGGTATTTTTTATATCCTTGATTTTTTGATATATTAATAATAATAATAAATCATCGGGTTTTATGAGTAACATAACGATCGACGTTTAATTAGTTCATTAATACGTCCGGTTCTACATACATTCTCACGAGCTCCGCGATATTAATAAATACAAGCAAGATCTTATTAGGTATACCGAAAATACGCGGAGGTGAAAAATTCCCAACGAATGTTAAGGCTATTAAAATCACCGTCACATCCGTTAAACAATGTCGCCGATGCTCCGTTTTCCCATACGTAACAAGGAAAAATGATGAAAATTAATGAATCTATCTCAAAATGGATTTATTCCGAACTTTTAGCATTTTACGTTTCGGCGGAAAAGTTAATTGACAGCTGCGTTGCCGAGAAAAAGTTTCGATTAGTAAAATTGCCACTAAACCGTAGTACCGAAAAATCTGAAATATCAAACAACAACGAAGATAAATTGATTATCCATACTGAGAATGCGTCCTGGTCCAAAGGAAATTTCAGCCTTTTTTTTTATTTACCTAATTTAGGAATTAGCCGAATCAATCAAGTTTTATTTGTTTTGCTATTAGATTTTGTTGGCAATTAAGTCTAAGGGTGCGCGCTAAAACTAGTTTAGTTATTACGTAAGAAATTTACATTTATAAATAAAAACTCCAAGGTAATTGAATTAAAAGTTTTCCAACTGATAATTTACTGTTTCAAAGCTATAAGTTATAATAACCTTCGACTGGAAAGTTAGGATAATTAAACAAACTGTTTTAAACTGAATTTACTTCGTCATGATATAAATTTAATAACAACAATTATTGGTATTAGTCTATTCAAATTTCAATATTAAAAGAAACTGATACGCCAACGTGTGCAGCTTAATTGAATGAAACAATGTAAAATAACTATTTTATCGAGATGTTAGTTATGTTAGGCATTACTCTGACTTCCATGTATCATTGAGGCCAAACTGTCTAATCTTACATTTCCATTACATTAAATATCAACAACTACATACTTCAACGATAATATCAATCCATAAAGCAGCCCCGTTCCCCGTACACAAGCAAATACCAATAATTTATAATGGTAGAATGTTTAGTGCAGGTACATTAGGTGCCAGTTGCTTTCTATAAAGGCTGAATAATTTTCGTTTGGCATAGATAAATCGACATTGACGGAATCGTGAATTGCATAGAGAAACGTTATCGTGACTAATTTGTTCTGCTGCATTCCTCTCTTGTGTGCCGCCTTCTAAGGCAAAACGTAGCAGAGGTGCAAATTGAAAATCAGCGCATATTTGTCTTATAATTTAGAGCCATAATTATAACTTAAATGGCCAATTAGTCTCTGGTTTTACTTTTTAATTGGCATTCCATGAGCAATGGGGCTATCGATTTTATTTCTTTTTACTTTTACAAAAGTCTATTTACTTATTGGTAATTCTTACCTTTGCATCGTGTATTTAAAAGTATTTATTAGATTTCAAAATTCCCGGCTCGTCTCTAATAAAATTATTAAGCGCCCTTATCTTTTATCAGAGCGTTTGCATTGAAAAGAGAGAGAGAGAGAGAGAGAGAGAGAGAGAGAGAGAGAGAGAAGAAAGAAATTATATTACACCTCTTATTTATTAACTTTTGAACATTTTAAAATTGTTTTTCCAGATCTCATATTAAATAAATTTATTATACTTTTGCGTTTTTATCTAAAGTGATAAATATTACGTGAACATAAATATCTGCTTTTTCTGGCCCCACACTCAAAGATCTTAAGTTCGTTGCGCGATAATTTTTGACGATAAACAATAGTAAACTATATTATTTTTAAGTCATAATCAATAAATTGTTTTCCGCAATAATTTAATTCGTTTCATCGGAATTGCCAAAGGACAAGAATTATCTTAGTACTTTTCCTTTTTCGGTTTAATTTATTAATGTACCCTTTACTTAAATTGAGAGCATATTATATTGAATTGATTTTTTATTTATTTATTTTTTTTTTTTATAGAAATGTAGAAGATACAGCAGACACATTTGAAAAGTGTAAGTATAAGGGTAAATAAAAAAAAAAGTTATCTTCTAGAAGATTGGAGTTGAACCGTTGGGAAGATTATTTATTAAAGTGCAAAACAATAGATAATATGAATTTACATTATATAAGCATTAAAAAGAGAAATTTTTTTATTGAAATGAAAGTTGTAAGAGTATTAAAGTATGATAGAATGATCTATGTAGTAAAATATGTATATATTTTTATTTTACGAATAAAGCAGCTTTCTGATCGATCTTCTATGGCTTATTGTATTTTATATATAATTTCCTTGATTTTTATAAAGGAAATTGTTGTGCAGAGTTTATCGGTAAGGCAAGCGATTTATGTATGCACATATATACATATATAGGTATATATACGTAAATTAAAATAATACGCGAAGAAAAATAAATTTCAGTTTTACGATATTTTCATTGAAATATCAATTTTTTATATCATGAATGTGCATTATTTCGTATGAATGAGAATTTTCAAAGTTTGCGAATCGTATATGATATGAATTTTGTATAAATTGATAATAAAAATTTCTATCAAACAACTTATATTAAGTATTAGCTCGTGCACTTTTTTAATTTTTTATTATCTATTGAAGAAAGTATAATGCCGAAAGGTGGAATAACAATAAGTGCTTTTAATAAAATCAGAAAATGAGTGAAAAGGGATGCAGACTTAATTTGATATCGAATAATTAAGCCCTTTGTTCCTTGTTATGACACTCGAATGCAAAAGCAATTATTTCTACGACATTATTAAAGTAAGAAAAGTTTGGGCTTATTCTTTGCGAAATGACCCTTAGATAAATCTTAATATAATATTGATATTATTGTTGTTATTATTATTATTATTATTATATACGTACATACATATATATATATATATACGTTAGAAATATTTATTAATGAAATAATCGCGAAAGAAATTGTAAAAACAGTTTAAAGAGAGAAATATTTATGTCATGTTTACTCGAAACTTTGATTAAAGTATAATTATGATATTAATGCATTATGACAATATTAGTAATAATTATTTAACGAAATAAAATTCAAATACGTTAACAAAACGTTTAATTATATAATGGAAAAGTTAGAATAGCATTTCAATTTAGTGGAATATTACCTCAGAAGGCGCGTCTTGCACTTTGAGAGAAAGAGCAAAACTACAATTACTTTGTTATGAAACGAATGCGCAATTGTTGGGATAAGTGAAAAACACATTGTAAAAATGATTATACATTTACGGTAAGAATTTTGAAATATCCTTTGTCTGACCTACATTAAATGAGTTATGGAAGTTGAAAAAAAAGTATAGGCAAGCTTAAAAATATAATTTCTTTGGTTAATAAATCATGTCTAGAGTAAGAGTAAATGCGGGGAAGTTTTAAGAGATCAAACGCAAAGATTTTAAGCAAATAATGAATAAAAGACGCTGATATTTATAATCGATTTATACTTTTAAAAGAAAATTCCCCCCTTGTCGTAGAAAAAATAGCCAACTTTCTCTGGTTACTAAAACAAACGTTTTTGTTAAGAATTAACATCGCTTCGGTACGTTTCATTTCGTTAATTTACGCTTGGAAGTAATTATATATACCGATAAGAATAGGAGCGGTATGTCACATCTACAATGGATCACGTATGACGAAATAAAATACATTAACAATAATTAATAGAGCAAAGAGCATGTTAGCAATGTCACATGGTTTGAAATTCCCGAGTGAATGTCACTCTCTCTCTCTCTCTCTCTCTCTCTCTCTCTCTCTCTCTCTCTCTCTTTAAAAAATTTGTATTTTCCACAATGAACGGGTGCATTAATTAGAAATGAAGAAGCCCGTTAAAAGTATCGCGGCAATGGGGGGAAAGTCTCCGCGATAATTCATTGATTTTATCTAATCTTGTAAGAAGATCTGTCGGTCATCGGTGCGAGTCTCCGCTCGATCCGCATAACGAGCCGAGCCGCTTGTATTGAATCGACAGAGCGATGGAAAATACGCGCAGGTGAGAGAATGCCAAGCCCTCGATTTCCGATTCACCCGATAAAAGAATCAATCTTCGTCACAGGTATCGAAACTTCTTGGCAAATGGAAGCAGAGGAAGAAGAAGAAGAAGAAGAAGAAGAAGAAGAAGAAGAAGAAGAAGAAGAAGAAAGAATGAAAAACAAGCGTGCGATGGTTTGAGGGATGAGATAGGGTGACGTCATCATCGACCAACCTCAAATAGCCTCGGCTCTCCCCTTCACCCCTCGCGAAACTAGGCGGCATGCATAAAGATAGAAGGCTTTTCCTTCCCAAGAGATAGGAAATCGAATCGCGAGTACGCGCTCGATGTCGATGTCGTCGTCGTCGTCGTCGTCGTCGTCGTCGTCGTCGTCGTTTCTGCTTTCAAACTTTCATTAGGCTCTGTCCTAATTCGACTCGGGGACAAAGTTTCCTCCGTAGCCTAAGGAACGCGAGCTAATGTGGCAAATAGAAGGCCATCAGATCAATCTTGTGTAATCAGGCTTCATGATTTCAGCCGAAGGCCCGTAACACGAGAACAAATAGTTTTGTTTGCCATTCCTTGTAGAAGCGCTCCACTCCACTTCCCATCCCCATTTGTAATCCTAAATTAACGTTTGTTTGTTTCTTTCTTTCTTTGTTTGTTTATTTACGCTTAACCGATAACACGAGGTGATTCGTCGGTGCTTTACGAGTGTAATTTTAGTGGGCTCGGTGGGGCCGGAGAGGGGGGGGGCAGAGTCCTAGTGCCAAACTAACTGCAATTAGGGTTGTTTAAAGTCATAAGGAACGCGGCTGGAAGAGCAGTCGAGGAAGCAATACTTGCCAGCGGGTTATTAACGACTAATAGCCATGAGTTATGCGTTCGCCGGGGTTGTTTAAAAGCGCCCCGAAAGCCCGCGTGGGACTCTCGGTGCCAAAAGTGCCGCTTCTGTCCCACATGAGACCCCCGGGCTCCACGAGCACGCACCAACGCACTTACATGCCAGCTACGTACAAGCCTCGTTATCGATCAGGGCGGGTGAAACGGGTGTGAAGGGACGGGAGGGAGAGGGTGGCGGGTGATGATAAGAGGTCGAGTTGGTGTGTGTTTGCCAGCTCTGACCTTTCCACCGTCGCCGCCGCCGCCGCCCCCGCCGCCCCCCCCTCCGTCTGCCGGCATCGTGCCATACTCACCAAACATCCGCAGGTGCATATGCGTGGGTGGATTGTAGCTGCCACAGGACAAAAGGATAACCCGGATCGGGTTCCTCTCCGAGCTTCTCGTCGTCTCCATCTTCGCGATCGCGGCCCCTCTGGATTGCTCAAACTCGTCGCCGGCGACGCTGCTGCTGTTGTTGCTGCATTGTCCCCAAATAATCCCCTGTCAGTTGTTTAGCAACGCTCCGGCTGGTCGAAGAGGACGAACCCGGGGAACGTGGACATGAGCGGTCGGGCCTCGGGCGCGCACTGCGGAGTGCGGCTCGACGCCGTCGCGAGGGACGCGACGCCCTTGATGCCAGGGTGCGCGTGCGCGTCGTTGTCCGGCTCCCGCGCGACGAAACCGCTGGCGATCGCCGCCAAAACCGCTGTCCGATTGTCGAGGGGGCGGCGATGGCCGAGGAGCCGAGCTCCGGTGCCGATTTATTTTTTATTATTATTATTTATTTTGTTTTCACCACCTGTAGTTGCTTCGGCTCAGGATTGAGCTTCTCCTCAACTCGACCGTTATTTTTCTTTTTTTTTTTTATTTTCTTTTAGAAACGGCAAAGGGTAGATCTTACTATCGAATTCAAATTTCAATATCGCGATTTGTTTTTAAGGATTAAAATAAAAAAAAAAAAAAAAAAAAGTTAAAAGTTAAAAATCAACCGCTATACATGGCTTACAGTTTTAGTTTTATCTTAAAACGATCCTTTCTACATTAATCGAAAACGTACGTCCCCGCCTCCCCCGCCGATCAACGGAACGTTTGATTGATCCCCCCGCGGGTTATCCTCTACCGACCCAAACGCGATGATAATTGTACTACGATATTATGGTTGTTGATAAAACAGGAATCACTGTTGGTACGCTTTAAATTCGTAGGGGCTCCTTACCCTTGTGATAAACTCAACAAGGCCGGTTTTATTATAAACGCTAATTATGCTAGACTGCGACTTCCTGTTATACACGTTATTTATTATCCATTAGCGGGTTTTCAACAATTTTTTTTTCAATACGCGCTAGTAAAAGTTACCGAATAAAAGCTTTTCTGTCGGCTCCGTGGACACAAATGGGCAGTAACTTTGACCATTTGCATAAAGCAATAATCTACATAGCCGATTATAATGAATTTTAAATGTTTCGCTATGCTTGGTTAAATACTCACTACTCTCGTGATTTCCATTCTACAGGCTTTTTTAGGTGCAATTAAAGAGAAATAAAAAAAAAAACTTTTCCAAAGAATACTTAGGAATTCCAAGCATTCGTTTTAAATTAACCATAAAGTTTACATACGTTTACGTCATGCTGTACTTATTATATGAATAATAAATTATTTTTAAAGAATATTTATAAAAGGATTCATTTTTACTGCTATATTACGCTGGATATTACGAATGGATTTTTCATAATGAGGTGGTAAAATACGTGTACCAACGTGATCCCTACTTTACCGAGATTCCAATACTCCTATACTATTCAAATTTTATACATTTAAATACCTTTATTATTAATGCAATATACGACTTGAAATTCACACACTTTGCTGACAAGTTCTTTTTAATTTACTAATTAAATAACTTTATATAACATTTATTGAAAAAATACAACTAACAGAAACTTTTCTCCATGAGAATTTTACGATAATCTTGAAAACTATATCTTAAATTACAATACTTGATTTCCATGTTTATAATTTTCTCAAAACTATTTAATAACATTTTAAATCTTCGAACGTACATTAACAAATGATACAAATGTAATTGTAATACATTATGTTATTGAAATAATGTAATTCTAAACCTTTATACAAATTCTAAATATTATTTAAAAAGTTTTAGTGCAATATAGTGTATCGTACTGCATATTATTATATACAGTTTCTCATGAAAAATATATTCATATTAATTTTACAATTATTTTAAATTTAAAATACTGTTAAAGCGTTACCTAAACCGTTTGTTTGTTAATTATTTATTTATATTCACTGCTCACGCGGTTATTTATTAGTCGGTTCATTTTATTAATTCATTCGTAATCACTTATATTTTCTCGACGAAACAGCACTATAGTTGTCCTATAGTATTGTGTTCAATTGCTGTATATCTTTTATTTGCGATTTACAGAACCATTTACTTCTTGATGCTGCATTTTTATAATATTTATATTGGTTATTTGTAGTTAAATCCTTTGTTTCGGGATTCCATTTTTCTTCAATAATTTTAATTTATTTTAAATTCAATTTATTTGTCTTTGTTGTCGAAAAATTTATTTATTCGTTGATAATTCTCTTTGCGTATGTTTAAATATGTTATTGTTACTAGAGCCTTTTTTCTTTCGGGATCTTATTTGTTGATTTTTTTAGATTCTACTTGCTCTATCGTTTATCACGTGTATTTATTGTATTTACTTGTTCGTTGACTGAAGTTTTATTTTTTCAGACTTGTTTTTGAATTAATTTGATTATTTTTCACAGCTTATTTATTTGCACTTTACTTTAATTTCACTTTAACTTGTTATTCTTCGTGTTTTAAGAATCCGGCTCGAAGGACCAATTTTTCGGGCGTGTAATACTTTTATATTCTTTAAGTATGTAGACGCAATGCACTCGTCAAACTAATAAGTTGTGCCTTCGTTAAAATGTTGAAATAAGTAATAATTCAATGCTTTGAATATCGATTTAATTTATTTTCAATCTCTATATACAATGTTTACGACTCCATGAACAAATAGCAACAACTGATTTACACTATAAGTTTTGCTCTATTTATATTTGATTAAATATACTGATTTTTGCTTTTATGGTAAGGATTACATTTAAACTTGACATTGAACTTGACGCTATTATTATTATTCGTGCAGGATAGATTTTTTGGAAAAGTAGTTAGTTGCGAAATCCGTTATAACGGAAACTAATACAATATTATTTTAAATATAATTTAGGCAACGCCTCAACAAATATGTTATTTAAACTTGTTCGGGTATTTTTACAATAATTTAAAGCTAAATTTCGTAATACAAGAAATACTAGAGTTGATTTTGTTTTAATAAATTTAATGAAACTATGAAAATCAAGCATAAAATTTAGTGTTTATGTAGAACTTGTTTTTTTTTTTCAATAAACCAAAAGCTAAAACTGTATGTAGATAAAAGCAGGCTTAATATAAAAATAAAACTTACGCTAGAGTCCTTTTTGCACCATAAAGTTCTCTTTGATATATTACATCTATAACAGGGTCATGAAGAAGATATTTTACACTTTCACCGCGTTTTAAAGCTTTTCTGATTGTAATTGAGCTTATATCAATCGGTATCCATTCAGTAACTACATGTATATTTTGCTAAAATAAAAATTCAATATTAAAAAGCACAAAAGCTACTTGTTACAATGCTTAAAAATTTTTTTTACAAGTTATTGTAACTACAATACAGCATTTACTTACTATATATTTTGAAAGAATATCAGAATTATATATGCATTTATAAGGATTTCCACCCTCCTTTCCAATTACTACTAAACCATAATTACAAATAATATCTAAAATCTAAAAAATAGAATTGTATTAAATTTTTATCAAATCTAAAAATATAAAAAAAGTTAGTTTAATATCAATTAATTTCCAAATAACATACATCTTCTTCAGACCAAAGACCCGGAATCAAAAAGCTTTCCAATGTCTTCATATCACAAAGTAATTTTATTTGCACTAATGATTTATTTAAATTATTCTTTATACTTTTGGGTAACCAATCTATATCTTTTGTATTTACATTATTGTCCATATTATCACTAGTCAAGCAATTTATTATATTTTGGTGATATTGCAAGCTCTCTCGAGTACTAATTGAATTATTTTCCTTAAATTCCCAAGTACTAAGGCGAATCCAGTCGCTACTTTTTAGAGCTAAATTTAACATATCACATCTTGAAGTTTGGTTTGCTAACTCCCTGTTTGAACAATTGTTAATTGGTGATATAATGCCACCAACGACCAGGTGAGTGCGTAACGAATGCAGATGATCCCTTGCTCTCTCTACAAATAAAAATGAATTGGTAGGAAGATGAAAATTTTCACATGTAACATGTACTTTGAAAAAAATATTCAATTGCTTGGCACATTGTAATTATATAATAATTTAAAATTCCATCATTATAACGAAGATAGATAATAAATAATGTTGTGTTGCAATTCATAATTTATATAAATCATAATGAATTAAATGTGCAAATGTACAAGTGGCTTATTATTATTTATTTTATTATTTATTTATTATCTATTATTTATTATCTATTATGCTTATTATCTATTACCACGTAAAAATGAATTCTTGAATTGAAAAGTATAATGAAAA
This sequence comes from Ceratosolen fusciceps, assembly GCA_018883505.1. Taxonomy (NCBI): domain Eukaryota; kingdom Metazoa; phylum Arthropoda; class Insecta; order Hymenoptera; family Agaonidae; genus Ceratosolen; species Ceratosolen fusciceps. The sequence goes on from RCIC01000002.1 coordinate 10,101,173, forward strand.
GAAAACAAAAAAAAAAAAAAGAAGAAGAAGAAGAAGAAACCATTGTGAAATGATATTTGTGATAAATAAGTGATAAAAAAAAATGTTGATCAATATAAAATAAATAAGATTTGGATAGATTTAAAATTAGTTATTAATAGCGCGATTGTATTCTTTCAAAACATCAACATAACCACGAAATTTTGCTGAGGCAGTTCGAGCCTCGGAGTAAATAATTCCCGATAATAAAACTCGACTAGCAATACGACGCATATTCGAGTACCTGTACCGGGATTTACTCACCGAACATCCGCAGGTGCATATGCGTGGGCGGATTGTACCTGCCGTGGGTCATTAAAATCACACGGTTAATGGGCATATTATCAGTCTTCGTGTTTCTCGTCTCCATCCTGGCCTTATTAACTATCGTACGTCCTTTTTTTATCTTTCTCACTCCAGAGTCCCTCTTTTTTTTTCGCTCAAGCAGACGATCAAACAAGTAGAGATTAGTCGGAAGTAATTAATTTATTAAGCTTATTTTATTATTATTGTTGTTGTTGTTGTTGTTGTTGTTGTTGTTGTTGTTGTTGTAATTGTTATCGATCACGTGCTGCTGTTACTCTTTAGTTTAATCGAATAGCGAGGCCGAGGAGATTAAGAATGAGCGGATAAAGTCTCGCGCGGCCGCGAATCACGTACCCGCGGATGTAGCAGAGGCTCCGGGTACTGGGCCTTATTTCGCCTGAGACGACCGTTTCTCGAAGGCCGAGCACGACGGCGCAATATCAATAACAAAGCTTCTCCGACGGAGCATCTCCGAATCCGTCTAAGAAATGTAAAATTTACGCAAAGCCTCCTCCCTCTCCTCCCTCTCCCCTGACACCGCCGATACCGCCGATACCGACGACACCGCCGCCGCCGCCGCCGCCGCCTCCCGCCAATTCCGTATTACGTGCAATTGTCCGGCGAACCTCGACGAGATGCCGAAAGGGGGCGACCCCCTCGTCTCGCCGACACAGACTGTTTTTAAGGTTAGGTACGTCCGCTCAGCCGCGCTTTTCGCGCTCTTTCCACGTTACTCTTTCCCGTTACGCAATCGAGCTTAAAGCGGAGCGGCGGGGCGTTTTTTAATTGCCAGCCCCCGACGTCCTGTTATTGTCGCGCGATCATTCCGCCCGCGCTCCTCTGCTTCGAATTCTTATTCGCCGCGTCTTCGGAGCGAGATACTTGAAAGGGTTAGAGACATTGTTCCTCTTAATAATTCATCAAGGAGATTCCTCAGTCTAAATCAGTGCTAAATGGATGCATCCTGCCCGAGTGATCGGAGAACGGGTTAACGTGAAAAATTGATCGGGTGCGCGGAGCTCCAGATGTTATACGTTATTACGACCAGTCGATCTGTCGTATCAATAAATGCCAATGTAGCTCCTCTGCTTGGACAACGTGTTACGAGGGAGCAACAACAATGACATTGTAAATAGCGGTGAATTGCTGCACTTTTAGCTTAAACCCGTTCTCTTGAAGATGGCGCCCGAAGTCTCTTGTTCTCCGAATTCTCTCGAGAGCTTATTTATTTTTAAGTAAGTGTGCCGACCGGTCCGAAACGAGCCGAAACTGTTTGGAAATGACCAATTGTGCGCCACGACCTCAAGCCCATTAAATTCTTATTTAATTTCTACGCTCCCCCTAATGATTATTAGAATAGAAAGCATCGAACACCTTTACACGCATTTGGGAGAAAATCCTTCAAATTACCTCTATTACATTTTATATCAAGACTAGCCGAACAGGATATTTGAGCTTATTTAATAATTGCAATCTTATCGCAGGGCTCGAATTTTCTTTTGTAACAAAACCGTGAGAAAAACGACGACCGAAACTTTTCATTCAAAGCACATAAAACGTATAAAATGGACGTTAAAGTCAATTCTCATATATATATATACAAAACACACGCGCGCACGCACGCATGTATACGCTTACATAAAAAAATCATAAGGACTTACGTATTATATGAGGGGAAAATAAAATAAGGCATTGCATGTTGTGAAATTACCTAACGATTGATTCTTCATTCGTCTTTTATATAATAAAGGACTAAAATATACAAAGGACTTATGTAATATTAATTTAAATACTGCGAATACGGATGAAACGAAAAAGCTAAGCCGATTAAAGGAATAAAAAGGAGAAAAAATATGCGTAAATGATATTATATAATTTTTTGTTGGCTTACGGGGGGGGGTGTTATCAAGTACAGTTAAACCTATTTATTATTAGTGCAGTTTCTAAAGTTGTATTAGCGTAAAATGTATTAAAAAACAAAACAAAAATAAAAAAAAATTAATATCTTAAAAGCATAGAAATTGTCGATCAGTGTGATCGATGTTGCCCATAATTTCATAAAATGGCTAATGCGATGCCGATATAAAAATAATTAGAGAAGCCTCGCCACTCGATAAGTCAATGTGCGTTGAAGCACATGTCTTTCCCCGACACGTTTCTGTCCCGGGTGTGTTCGATTCCTTTTTCCCGTAGAAATCGCGCGCGTTAATGGGATCGTGGATTTTGCTTCAACTACCGACTCTTCAATGTTCGACTCTACTTTCCGAAGCTTCGCGTATTAACGTAAAACTTTTCCAAAGTATCGTAATCGCCGGCACTTATCGGTATACGGTATACGGTATTCCCGTTTACCTCGTGAACCCGATATTCCGCCGAAAAAGCTCTTACACGCTAGAGAGCGAAATCTAGCCGAGGATCAAGGATCCAAAGCCGGTAGTCGAGCTGCCACGAATTCATCGCGTTAACGAATATCATGGCTATACTCGCCACGAGAAGACCATATGAAACCAGGTGATTAGCTTGAATCCGAACTTGTCCTTTTCGATCCCCTTGTCTACCCCTATAATTATAACCCTTGCGGATTTCCTGTTCGTCGCGTACACTTGCCCAGATCCATTCACCCACATTGTGCATCTGAACAAAAGTAAGGTCTCGCGACGCGCTTATGATTCCTATAATTGTTCCCGAGTTTTTTCTAACTTAACGACGATTCTCGATCCTCAATAAATCGCGATCATTATTTTACGTATGTTATTGCAATCGAAGTCTTTTTCTACTTACGATGGATCACCGATCCATCTAACACAGCCTCGGATAATATCTCACTCTCTCATAGCCACCTTATTTCCTTAGTTTCTAAATAATGAATAACTAATACGCGCACGTCTCCGTTTTCAACGCCATATCCATAATAATAATAATAATAATAATAATAATCAGATTTATATGTGATAAGTTTACAGTAACGTAGCATTCAATAAAATATCCAATTACATGAGGATAACATTAAAAATTGAGCCGCTCTTCCATTTCATTATTGATTTTCAACTGAATTATGGAATAAAATGTATTCCATTTATCCTTTACAGTATTTATTAAATATATAACAAGTAATCAGTCAAAATTGTAAAAATCTGTGCGTATTCTAAACTTATAATTGTCGTCAGAAAAAAAACATTTCTCAAAAGTACAATTTTTTTTTTTTTATTATGAAGATAATTGATGTGTAAAAGAAAGGCTTACATTAGCCATTGAATGATGGTTTTTTTCAATAGTAAATTTATATGTAATATCAGTTAAACCGTCTCGTCAATTTTTGCTGATTACGTCTTCATTTTATATTAGTTCATGAATTTCCTGTAAGTACTACTTATTCTTGATTTGTATCCTTATTTTATTGAATATTAAAATCATTTCATAACGCAAGCGTGCAGTTAATCAATAATGAATAATATTTGCCTTATATTTCACCGTTTAATAATTTAGATAATTATACAATAGTCAATACAATAGCCTTTGGTTTCAAACGAAAAAATGCATGTAAAAGTTATTACTGCTCGTTATCCATTGTATTAAAAAAAACAAATTGTAATAAAAATAACAGAGGAATATGAAAATTATGTAAATTGATTTATATAGATTGAATAATACGATATCTTATGTCTGATTCTAAATAATTATGAACTTTTACCTGCAAATCTTCAAATTTGATATTTACATAACTTTAGCTTGAATAAAATATATTCATTTAAAAGCTCATTTATCATTAAAAACTTGTTTTAATATCGACATTACATAATAGACTTCAAAATATGAGGATAATAGCATGTAGATATAAAGACATGTCATATGCATGTGTCCATATAAATTATTTACTTTTAGAAAAATACTATATTTTTTTTTTTAAATAAAATGTTTAATTATGAGATAATGATAAGAATTGCTTTATGTTTAAAAGTCACCATTTTACGTAGCTATAATATTTTTAAAAAAAGATAAAAAAGTATAGTTCGTCCACAAAATTTAACGTCTGTAGACTTAATTAGAAATTTTTTTACGTAAACTGGAAATTTTTAATATTTTTCTTGTGATGATATAAGTAAAGCAAAATAACTTTTGCAATAAGAAGATTAGTAATGATATTAACAGAATTTCTATGGCTTTACTAAAAATACTTAATACGGCCATTCAATTTTATAAACGGTAGTATATATTTTATATAAAATAACAATAACTCATTATTTTTGCGCCCATGACGTAGTAAACTGATAATCTAGAAAATATCGATTTGATTCAACACATATTTATCGAAATATTTTTGTTTGCATACATTATCTAAAATTGTTTTTATAACTTTCTTCTTCTTATTGATCATTAATGTGCAAAACATTTCAACGTAAAATTTTTTTTGTATTATATTGTAATAGTATAAACCACGTTTAAAACGTATAATCTATATCGTATAAATAATAATATTAGAATAATATTTGTCACAATAAATAAAATTCATGTTTATATTTGCATTAAAAACAATTTCTAGGAAAATAAAATTTTTTAATGATATACTTATTTGTAATATCGTTATATATATTTTATTACAAATAGATGCAAGTAATAAAGGAATAAGAAAAACACAATAAGTTATACGTTTTTCCTTACATTAAAGGAAGATAAAACAGCAGATGACATTCATGATCCAGTTCCATTGAAAATATAGCCTCAAAAGTGGATTTAAGTGAAAAATTGTAATAAACTATTTTAGAAACTTCCCTTCATAAAAATAAATCATTAAACAATCTTTTATAATTTATTAAATATTGATTTAAATGGCGCCAATAAATGTGATTATTCTGTTATTTATTTACGTTCTAACGTTATTTTATTTTTTATATCGAGTCTTTTTTAAATATTGAATATGTAATGCTTTCAAGTAAATATATTAAATTTTTGTTTAAAAAATTGAATTAACTGCCTCACGCTATAAAAATATTTTTATTTTAATATTTTACTTTTGTATTTATCTATATAATAAAAAGTAATATTCGGTTCACCTAAAATTTTTTATAAATTACGATATTTGAAATTGTAATATTAGGATATAGAAGTAACTACAATGCGTAGCATAATATTATAAATAGCCTTTATATTGAAAACGAAATATAAAATTGTTTTCAATTGTGCTACAATTATTATTATTCAAGCATTTTAGCACGTTCAAAGAATATTAAAGAATAATAGTTTAAAATTTTTTTATACTTTCATTAAATCGCACACCTGGATGAGAATAATTCAACTTATATTCAAAAGTATAATATTTGATATTAAAATTAGGATTTTTATAAAACAAAATTGAATTCATTCAAATTGTTTATTATTTTATGCATTCGCTTTTATTCTTATGAATTAAAAATCGTTTGTTGATAGAATGACAGCGCATATGTTGGATTTATATACGTGGAATTGTAATTTAGAACATATAAACGTGGATTTATTTCGAGAAATATATTTAGAATTTACATTTGAAATATATTTTATTTACTAAAAAAATGGCATTCGAAAGTCAAAATTCTAATAGAAAATTAAATAATTTATAAATTCTTCATATATATATATATATTTATTTTTTTAATTAATTGTGTCTTACGTGGTGAGAGAATATGGACAGTTGTATGTTATTAAAATAATACATGTAATGAGATTTATTGATTACAATTTCCAATTAATAAAAGAAAAAATTATTTTTAACGCTTTTAATAATGATCATTAAGTATCTAGATAAGAGCGTATCATAAATACAAAACATTTTATTCAATATTTTTCCAATATTTAACATTAAAGAGATAATAAATTAAATCCAAAACCAATATTATATTTCTATGACTTAAACGCGTGAAAAGTAATTAACGTATGCAATTATTAAAAATTACTTATTTATTTTAAAAACATCTTTATATTATTAGAGCATCGAATTGGAAATATTATAATTAAATCCCATGCATTTGACATCCGAAGGTCAATGAATTCGTTCACTCGACGTTCGAATCGATCAAACTTAGTTTGATAATAAATAATTTTAAATTGTAATGGGAAACAAGTAAAATAGTTTAGTAGTCAATAACAATAGTCAGAGAAAGAGCGAAATATTTTCAAAATTAAATAATAAATGTGATCGTGACGAGAGAGAGAGAGAGAGAGAGAGAGAGAGAGACGTGGTGCAACATATGGAATAAATAATATCAATAAAATATAATTTAAATTGAAAATGTAATAATAATTAAACTGGAATGTGAGTACATTGCAATAATTCACATTAATTCAATATATAATTAAACGTTATGAAGTATTGGAAATTTAAAATTCATACGTAATAATATTAAAATTTGACTGATAAATATTTTAAGACTGTAAACATAATTTGGGAAGATCCACTTTATTACTTAAATTATTTTTTTACGTTTCTATTGCACGTGAAACAATTAATGTGTTCTCGGATACGTAAGCTAAAATATTCTCTTAACGTTAATCCAGTGCATTACGAAGATCATAATGGAAATTAATCATGTAAAATTTTAATGGCTAATAGATTACAAAAAAAAAGTAAATCTCACATAATAGATTAAATAGCAAAAGTGTATCGTTGCTAATTAGTTGTAAAAAATGTGTGCACGTCTGTGGGTCGTCGGGACTAAACCGAACGTCAATAATGACACAAATACTCGATATTGATCTCCTCGACTTGAACGTCCGCAAAGAACTTAAGGATAATAAGTTGCAGTATTACGTCTAGAAGCGCGCATACAAGATTTCGAGCCCCCCGGTAACGTTTGAACATATTTTTAATTCAAATTAACAAACAGCGTTAAGAAATTAAAATTTCCGCAGAGATATCTTTATTCCCGAAAAGCAATTAAATATTTTATAAACTTGTGACGCTAATTCATAAATATCATTCGTAAATGCAAGCGGCTCGACGTGCTTTTTTCTTCCTTTTTCTTTCTTTCTTTCTTTTTTTTTTTTTTTATTGTTTTAAATCTAAAATAAGAAGAGAGAAAAGCGTAGAAAAAATGTTCACATGCGCGGAATAAACGAGCTTAGCCCCACGGGTAAATGTAACCACGTAAATTGTAAAATAGTTTATGGAGGAAGTGAGGGGTCGAGATGAAGGAGAGGGTGGAGAAAAATGAGAAAAAGCCGTAGGAGGAAAGCAGGAAAGCACGGAATCAAAAAACTTTGTACGCGCTTAAGTACAGACAAAGACGGAGGAAAAATATGCAATATTTTTCAATATCACTGCTCTTTATTGTAACAAATATTTTATACGTATTCGGAAATGTGGGTCTTGGCGTAGAGCATAAAAGTCAGTGACGATTCGGGACAAAATATCTTTGACTAACGGAAAAGCATTGGAGCGGCGGGGGACGGGGTGGAAATGCACGTGGACAAAGCGGCTCAGTAGTACGACGTAGCTTTGGATTTACCTGGGCCAGACACAAAGGACAAATTATCCACGTCATCTACGGGGTACTTCATGGATTCGCACCTGCGTTTTTCCAGAACAACGAAAGGCATACTGGGAACTTTCCAGAACAACGGGATCTCGGCTTTTCTTTTGATATGGCATAAAATCTGAATCCCTACTAATGTAACGTCAGTCCCGATGATTGTTCTCTCTCTCTCTCTCTCTCTCTCTATCTCCTTCTTCCTCTCATTCGGTCACTGACGGATCACATCTCATCCCAACAGAGCCGAATCTCTATTCGATAGCAATACGAGTTGTCCTCTTTGTGCAATAGTACCTCCAATTGTAATTTGTACAACTTTATAAATTAAAACGTTCTTGCGATCTTATTATATCATTTTATCAAAAAATTACATATACTTTCTACGCTTCGGAAGCTTTAATAAAATATTGTGACAGAACATAGTTAAGTATATTCAATTTTTCAAAGTTGTGCCTATCAAATTTATGTTAATTGTTTGCTCTTCCTTACCTGTCGAGTCTTTCCTTATACTTTTAATAAAGTATAAATTAACGAGAAGTTCCTTCCTCTTCCGTGCGCGTTTTCCTTGACTTTTCACGGTTTCATGGCCATTAATACGTAAACTACATTTCGAGTCAAAATAAAAATGAGAAACAACAATTATCACTAAATAATAATTTCATTAGTTAAATCACAAAATTAAGGATTAAACAGCTCATTGGTTAAAGTATAGTCGTGTTTTATACTGTCAAGCTTATGAAAATATAATTTGAAAATAATAAAGAATTTTATCCGAGCTGTGCACGAGAAATTAATAAAATTGTTTTATTAAAGCAAGTCAAATAATCACGTGGAATTTTATTAGAATTATACGCTAATTAGATTTTATAACTTATAAAAACACAATAACCGTTAATCCCACACACATATATAATAAATAAATTTTAAAATAATTGATATTGCAGGGAATAGGAATGGAGGATGGCTAGTAACAGATGTTTATGCATACTTTTCTAAATTAAATATTCTTAAATGTCAAGTTAATTACATAAATAAACTGTGATTACGTTGAGAAGTGCGTTGATTGATTGATTGATTGTTAAAATGACTTTTACTCGAAAGAAAATTAAGAATCGTAAATTTTTTATTTATATAAGAATTAGAGTGTTATTTACAACAGCCATACATAATAATTTAGTAAGTTATTATTATTAATATTTTTTATTATTATTATTGTTGTTGTTGTTGTTGTTGTTGTTGTTGCTATTTAATTGTATGAAATAATGCTGGAATGATGGTCAGACAAAACGAGTAACATTAAGGGAAATAACATAGACAACACAGAAAATCTTCGCTTAATAATACACAAATTTTATTTGAATCCGCATAAGCAGAGAAAATCATCATCATAATCATCGCCATTGTCATTAATTATGTTCGATGAACAAAGTTGCTCTTCGTCATATTCGCGACAGTCATACGAGTATACATGCAATTATATAACGTATGTACAATAATAAGTTTTCTCGCATTTATTTCTCCCCCCTCAGTTTTTTCGTTATTTTCTTGTGTCCTGTATGTTTATATCTTTATCACTTACTTACTTTCGCAATTCGTCGATCCACTTTTACTCACTTTACAATCATTATCATCTCATTTGTGTTTATGTCAGTCAGTCTGTCTGTCTGTCTGTCTGTCTGCCTGTCTCTGCCTGTGTGTATCACGTATGTACGTGGGCACGCGCGAGCGTGTGCGTGTTGCGTGCGTATGCGTGCCACCGTGGGCTGAGGATCGCGCGCGCGCGCGCGCACACACACCTGTATACGTGTCCCTATCTCCTTCATCGTTTACATCAAACCTTCACAATGTAATGATAATTAATTAATAATAACCATAATAATCATAAATGATCAATGAATCATATTAATAAAGATTTTTTTTTGTTTTGTACCTTTCTTTCTATATTCTTGAAAGTCATATGCTTGTAAACGCTCGAATTAATAACATTCATTGATAAAAAGGTCAAACTGTCTTCTCCTCCGCCAGCATTGCCATCGTCTTTCTTTCCTATATTTATTACAAGAGTACTACTCGCATCCTGATTCGAGTCATTTAATGATTCTGTACTCATGGCGCACGGGGCGGTAAATCTCCCCCCCCCACCCCACCACCTTTCGCTCATATACTTTTCGTCCTTGGCCCTTTTTCTCGTTATTGTTCTATATAATCCGTTTGCTATCTCTCTCTCTCTCTGTCTCTCTCTGTGTCTCTTTCCTTTCACTGTGATTCCGATACACATCATTCGTCCTTCCTCAATCAAATTCTCGTAGTAATATTATATAATAACATTATATTCATTTCCGTTCTCTCCTTAAATCGTAGTTATGACGTTTTCCGCCTACAAACATGAAACTGGTATAGTTTTTTTGTAATTCATTTTTTTTATGCCATTTTTATTACTTTTTTTTCTTTTCTTTAATATCTCCACTAAGCATTCTTCTACCATTGATTAAATGCTCTTAGTGCCGGAGCCTCTACATTGTTGTTCGTACCCACTTTTATCTGTCCCACATTCACTCTCACTCTCTCATACTCTTTTCCTCATTCGCTTCTCGACGAGATCTCTTAATGTCTTCCTACTTCTCTCGTAATTTCTTCTCTCCTCGCGCTCTCGCGCTCCCTTTAACCCCTCCCTACCACCAATCCCCGATCCCCCATAACCCCACCCCCACTACCCCGTTCCGCTATCCTTCACCCTTTCATCCGTTCTCTCACCTCTCTCTTTTTCATTTCAAAACGAAGTAAGGCGGAGCAAACGCATAGATAAGGATAGCTCGGCTACATCATTGAAGAGGTTCGCACTTTTTCTACGATGTAGTGTATTGCCATCATCTCCGACTCTCCGTTCTTCCCTTGACAGGCGAGCTTTTCTCCTCCTTTAACCTCTTTCCTCTTTCTATATGCTTTTTTTTCTCTTTCTTTCTTTACGTATATTATCGATTGAGTTATTATATCTGTCTCTCGCAAAAACACGGCTGTTTCGATTTGTTCGTTTTCAAAGTGAAGAGATTTTATTTATTTTTTTTTTTCTTTATTATTGACGAAATTTAGGAGAATTACGATTAAGAATCAGCACCTGATCTAAGGCTCTTGAGATATTTATACGCTAGATAAGTATATTTACAAAGCCAATTTCATTTTCGAAATACATATGCTATGTTAAAAAAAAAAAAATTTTCCACGTTTCTAAATACTTTAAAATTTTTAATACTATCACATAAAATATAATCAATATAATCAATATAATGAAGCGCGATAAGAAATCCATGAAATTCGCTATTATTACACATCTGACCATAAATTAATCGAACTTTACATTTACACATAATTATTACAGTTCAGAATTTTCTAATGAAATTCAACATAAAGATCATTTTCGTTTAAAATTTATCAGATTGCCTTCCTAGTCACGTCTTAGCAAAATAGTCGCACAAAGCACATTGTTCATGAATTATCTTTTTGAACAAAACGAAAACAAACAAAACAAAAAAAATAATTCATTTTTTACATTTACAAATATTTTTCTTTAATCACACGAAAACATTTACTTACAGAATACAGAATTTTCGGTACAGTAATAAAACACTTTTCTTTTTTTTGTAACTATATAAGAAACAGCTTGTTAACCTCATAAATTCACTGCCCTCAACATCTTAAAAACTATAATCACACACAATTATATTATAATTCGTATCAGTCAATTTTCAAAAATACTTAGAATAAGTTTTTCTACCTAATGAATAATTTCCACAATACATAATAAACTTTATTTTATACGAAAGCGCGACTATACTTTAATTTAAGAAATTCTCTTTAAACTTTAATTCAGAAATTCAATGTAATTTACTAAACGCATAAGGCAAAATTTTATTAGTCTTTATTAAATTCTTTTTTTATTTTAATTAAGAAGATCGAAAGTTTTTCACCTTTTATTTTTTTACACATATACTTTTTTTTTCTCTTTTTTTTTTTTTAATTAAAGACTCTCTGTAAGCTTAAATAAATAATAAAGACATTATCCTATGCTTTATTGATGAATAAGACATTACGTATCGTGGACATCCTTCCATAATTTCATAATTTCTTCTCTCAAGAGGCTTTTAAATATAAATTTAAATCAAACAATAATAAAGAAATATCGTCGAGACTAATACATCACAAGCACTCGTTATTCTCACTCACTTATCTCACACCCCTTATACGGTCAATTTGCAATTCATATTTTTTTGCATACTTTTTTATAGTACTCATCTAAACAATGAAAGCAGCAAAATGTTTTGAGGAAAAATTGTTCGTAGACGGCGGATAGGAAGCGTGTGACTTCGCGCCCGAGACTTATTTATTTTTCTTTTACATTTTTTATATTTTTATAAGCGCTAATCGCTTCCTCCTTACTCGCTTCATATAATCTTAACACTTTTGAATACCCTTACGTCTTTTTTTAAGTTTTTTTGGTAATATTTTTCACTTTTCGTACGCGTACTCCATCTCTTCATTAATTTTCCCTCCACTCCCGCCCCTCCTTACACAATTACGGATCGATTCATTTCTTTTTATTATTTCGTGATTGCACTGAAAACTTTTTATAATGTTTTTCTCTCCTACGCATACAGATCTATGTATACACACACACATGCGCACGCACATCCACCCACCCACCCACACACCCACCCACACACGCACACACACACACACACACATATATATATATATATGTATGTATGTATGTATATATTATATATGCATATACACGTTATTTGCGTGCATTGATAAAAGCCGAGTAGAAAAAGACTACAAGATCACCGTGTATGCACTTTTTTTTTTATAACAATCTTAATAGCATATACTTCCGGTCATGGTATCATCTCCTTTTCACCGAAAACTATTTCTTGTAATTTTTATTATGCATCAATTATTAATTAATATTATTATTAATTATTATTATTATTATTTATTATTTATTATTTTTTTATTATTTATTATTATTATTATTATTATTATTATTATTATTATTAATCAAGAAGATTTCGCATTCCCATAATCGCTCGTTTACTTAAATCCTTTGTCCATTATTACAAATTACGGTAGTAGCAATAGGTATTTTTCGCGTTTCACGTTTTTTACTTCCACTTAGTTTACTTACTGATTCTGATAATCTAATAGACATCTAAAAATAACACCCATTTTTTATTATGTATTTCAATATTTTTATTTTTAGTTTTCATTTATTCCTTTGCGATTGCATATTTTCAGCTCTTTTCATCAATTATTATTCGCTTCTTCCTTTTATTCGTCTTCTTCTACTTCTTCTTCTTCTTCTTCTTCTTCTTTTTAAATTACTTGCCGCTGAATTCGAGGACTTTTGTTATATTTTTTCTATACATTGTTTCTTTGTTTTGACTTCTCACGTTTTTCTACTCTCAATCTATTACAATAATTCTCATTCTACATATAGTTATTTATTTATTTTATTTTATTTTTTTTTTGTTTCTATTTTTATTTGTTTTTCCTTTTGGGTCTACGTGAAAGGGCTTTTAAACGATATTACATAAGTAAGCGAAAGAAAGCATTCTACAAAAATTATTTTCACCGAGTCTATCAAATTTTAACATTTTTCACTTAAGAAACCAAAGGTACTAATTTATTATTACTAAACTTTATTTTTATACAGATAAATAATTACAATACATCGACGAATAATTAAAGTGTGTTATATAACGAACTGTAAATTCCTACTATTTTTCAATATAATAATTTGTAATAAAATTATATTTTCCAGCGGATTCGATCGACAGTTAATTTTTTAGCGATAGTAATGAAAATATAAAAATGATTGTGTTATTGATTGATTTGAATTAAAAATGTTATGCTTAACCGATGTCTTAAGAGAAACTATGGCAGATAGGAGTTAGTGACCCAAAGTTCAATGATTGTTATGCTTTAAACACATTTATGATATGGATTTATTGATAGAAATGGGATTATTTAAGCGTATATGGATAACTAATAGATATAATTATATGTTACAATTCTCTAAATAGTACAATATTTTGAAATATACGACGTCTATGCCTATTTATGCATGTATGCGTGCGCGCAGTTGTGAATATATTTATAGATCCAGTCTAGTTTTTAATAACATTCATTCATAAAATATGAAATATACTTTAAGTTTCCGTTCTGAATGCATTTAGTTAAAACTTTTCAATTAAAAATAACGTAGATATTATGTCTCTTCAAATTCATAAATATAATTTGTAATAGAAATACTTTGAAGGATCGACGTTTAAAGTCAACAACAGTAACTTTCTAATTAAAGCTCATTCATCGCAAACTTTAAGTAGGAAGAAATGTAATATCTCGAATCCTATGAATCATTTAGCTAATACTTATTTACATTGTACATAAAATTTACCGAATGAACGATATCTATTGATATTAATCATTTAAATAAGATACGTCGGAAACAAAGAGTTGTATATTTATAAAACAGTGTAAATTAATGAACGTTTTAAATAAAGATGTGATATAGTATCGTATATTCGAAGTTCAGTAATTTATAGGAGTAAGAAGATTACGAAAGATTCAAGTACAGAGATTATAAGGAAAAATTATGTTGAATTGAAAGAATACGAGGTCGACGCTCTCCTCTTTTAAACGAACAAAACATAAATGCACAAATATTATTATTGCAACGACAAATAACATATTTATACAAGCGTATGTTTTATGTTAGTAAATACGAAAGGATTCTGTTGGAACAAGTATCTGTAAACTATATAATTGACCAATAAGCAATAAGGCCAGTTAAGCGTTGTTTTTAATTAAAAATTAAAAATGTTGTTAAATTTTGCGCGTAAATAAGACTTTCATTAACAATTTATAAGTTTAAATGAAGCGATTCATATTTGACATGTAGTATTTGGATGTATTAAAGTGTAACCGTCCGAGGCTTAACTATAATGCATTGGAAATTTCTTTTTCATTGTTTCTTAGATGAGTTGTCGGAAAATAATGGGTAATTATCGTTAGATGCTTGTGTTAATCGATAGGTTAGTTCGTTAATCAGTGTCATGCGGGACCTTGTATATTACGCACACATGTCTCGATAAAATATCGAACGTCATTTTTCGAAGCACTTTTACTCTATTTGATGTTGTCCTCTAATTTCAGCGGCAAGAGCATTTCCAGCGGTAACATGCAATATTGAAAAAAATCATGACGTATTCAAATCCTCTAGTGGCTCAACGAATCATGCCCCTTTTAATGCGTTCCTTTAATTGCTCATTATTTCCTTCTTTCACAAGTATTCGCTCGATTGTTTCTATCTCCCTTTTAACTTTTACCTTTAAATTCTTTTACGAAAGGAGTTTTCACCGATGCCTTTTTTGTTTTATAAAAATTTAATCTTATAAAAAAACCGAGTCTTCTGCGCGAATGATAATAATAATAATGAGTACATTGTTTGAATCCTTGTTGAGATATTGTGCCGATTCGTATGTATCTGTATATATATATACATATACACATACATTGCTGTTGCAACGACCATTCTTATAAGTAACGAAGATACCATTTCGATTGATTTTTACCATCTGTTATCATTAATTTTTAATCGCCATATTTACTTTTTCTCAGATGGAGCTATGACTTGTTGTACGCCGGAAAAATTTATTCCAATGAGAGAATGATAAGGTTCGATTGTGATTCTGACAAGCATTTTACATAAATGTTATAATTGTCACGGGCTAGTCGTTTTGATGAAAATGTTGCAGGAGCGATAATTTCGACAGAGAACAAAAACAATTACAATTAAAAGTCTAAGAATTATTTTATTTTATAAATTCGTAACTAAAAATTCTAATAATTTATCAAGTTTCTTACTGGCTTGCGACTGTTTTAAGAATAGTATCACAGAGGAAGCAGACTTGCCCAATGTATCGTCAGATCTTGTTCTAACACGTATCCGTAACGGTTCTCCCTTTTCGCTTCTTTCCGTTTCTTTTTTTCCTTTCCTTCTTCTGTTCCTTTTGCTCTTTCGAGTAATTAATAATAATAACAATTCAGAGGACTCTGTTGAGCAGTTGAATGTTTTGCTTTCGACAGGATACATCGGATTTAATTAATATTATGGCAACGGGGCCGCCGCCCGTAATAATAACGTCCGAATAAATAATTTCGTCATTGTATTCTAAAAGTAGAACTGCACTTAATTTGCGAGACGAGCTTGTTCAAATGAATAAATAAACGAAAACTAAAGGCGTCGTGAATGTTGTATAAGTCGCTCTTATAATAGCATGTATGCCAATCCAAAGCTTGAGTTTTAGGAAAGGAAGTAGAGGAGGGGCCAAGAAAATGAATAAATGGGGGTGTGGGGGGGGTGGTGGAAAAATCAAATCTATC
Organism: Ceratosolen fusciceps; assembly: GCA_018883505.1. Classification (NCBI taxonomy): domain Eukaryota; kingdom Metazoa; phylum Arthropoda; class Insecta; order Hymenoptera; family Agaonidae; genus Ceratosolen; species Ceratosolen fusciceps. The sequence goes on from RCIC01000002.1 coordinate 10,117,441, forward strand.
GTATCGAGTGGTCGGAAAGGTCAAAGGAAAGTGAGCGACGAGTGGGAAACGTCAAAAGTGCCGTTGCTCCTTTAACAACGAAGGCATAAAATACACACCCGCCCTTAGCTCTCTGTTAGAGAATACGCGAGAAATGCCAGTGTAATAACATGGCAGGCGTTAAAAAGGCCAAACTACGCCCTGAGAAGACCCGCGAAGGAGCGCCTTTTTCTTTGCTTTTTTTTTCTTTTTTTTTTTTTTTTTTTTATATCATTCGTGCGATTTTCATGCTTTTCTTTTTAAATTTTCATTCAGTCCCCCCATCTCAAGTTATTCTCTAATTTATTATATGCGCAAAACTATTGTTTTTTTTTTTTTTTTTTTTTTTTTAAATCAACGCATTAATTAATCTTTTCATTTAAATTTTCCTCAATCTCTCATTGTAATCACTATTATTATTTTTTTAAGATTAATATTAATATTATTAATTTTATCATCATTACGATTATTATTATTATTATTATTACGGCTATTATTATTACGATTATTATTACGATTATTATTATCATTATCATCATTGTTGTTATTGTTGTTGTTGTTGTTGTTGTTTTTGTTGTTGCTGTTGCTGTTATTATTATTATTATTATTATCATTACTACTACTATCCTTATTCTTATTTATTTTATTTATTTATTTATTTATTATTATTATTATTATTATTCTATAGTTATTATTCTATTATTATTATTATATGAAGATACAATATCACTTTTATACAAGTATTAAAATTATTTTTAATCCGATCTAGTATTTCATGTGTTTATATTATTGGTTTTCGCTCAGTTTTCTTTTTATCGTGAAATCATAACATATTTATTAAGGTATTTGTGCTTTGGACAAACATTTATTAAATTAAATATACACTTTAAAAGTTCATTGCAACGAGTTTTAGTTTTAAAAACTTATGAAAGAAGTGGTTAATGATAAGTAAACTTTAAGTATGAATTATTATTTAAACATGAAATTATTTATTTATAATTTTTTTTTTCGTACTATTAATTACAATACTTTATGATAAGGAATATGCTCTTGGAATTATAACATTTATACAAATTACAAGAACGACTTTCCACCGTACAGTTTTGTGATATTAAAAACAATTTCGGAAGAAAAAAGAAATAGTTACGCTTGATTGTTATTATTATTGTTATTATTAATAATATTATTCATATGCATATTCTTCTCCTTTTTCTTCTTCTTCTTCTTCTTCTTCTTATTATTATTATTTTTACTATTATTATTAATATTATTACTATTGTAATTAATATGATTATGATTATTATTATTATTTTATATTGTTATTAATATTATTATGTTTAATATTACTATTATCTTATATTTTTTTCATTCGAATCATTACCAGTGAAACTACTTGACTTTAATCATTTTTATTTACGTATACTTCTTTATCACCTCGTAGAATTCTTCTTTCAACTTCACTGGTTTTGTACTCAAATGCTCTGTTATGGCGTTTCTTATGATTTTGACTGCTTCCCCATTCAAAAAAAAAAAAAAAATAAAATAAAAAAAAAATACTAAATAAAAGTAAAAAAAAGAAAAATAAATTACACCAAGGCATTCTCGATTCTGATTATTATTCGGTTAGTTGATTTCCCGAGTACGTAGCTTTTTATAATATTTTTTTTAAATAAGGAATGTTTGTGCACCATTTTATCCTTTCTACGTGTCTTAAATAAATAATTAAAAGGTAAAATTTCTTTTTACAGTAATAAAAGACAGTGCTGAACGCTTTTAAATTACTAACTGTTTTTGTTGAGAATATTTTATGATTAAATAAATAGAATCCGTGATTCTGTGAAATAAGAATAAGCAAAAGAGGTTTGGGACTCGTAGAAAAAAAATGAAATATGTATACTTTAAAGCGTTTGAATAAGCTGATAAATAAAAGTAAGTTGATGTTTCTTAAAATATTTTTTCTTTCAACGTCCGTCCAATCGATATATTATTCTTAAGATTAAATGATTAATAAAATGTTAGTCATGGGGTATTGTAAAGATAAATTAATAAAACAACAGCCAATGTTCAGCACTAATAATAACCCTCTAAAAATTTCACTTGATCATTACAAAGTGACGTACAACGTAAAATAAAATAAAAAATTAAAATAAAACAATATTATACGTGAGTATTACCGTCAGACTGTGTTACTGTGCATACACGTAAACCGCGCGAGTCCGAGAAAGAAAGAAAGAAAGAAAGAAAGAAAGAAAGATAGAAAGATAGAAAGAAGAAAGAAAAAAACAATCAATATGATTGCTTTCGAGAGTTTTTCTCCCATTCGTACATTTAGTTTTTGTTTTTATTTACTTTTTTTTATTCGGCGAAGCAGCGGATTCTTGATACAACAATGCGCTGTTTAGTCCTTCTCGTCTTGGTTATCTAAAGTCAGCAGTTTTTTGTTCGTTTATTAAAAGTCGTGAGAGCGCGATGTGCTTTTCCGCCATTCGGAGTAAGAAAACACAAGCCAACGAGTAAACGATTGAACGTAATACGTTTGACCGGAATATCTACCGTAAATTGACCACGGAGTAAAAGGAGTAAAAGTAAAAACACTTAAAAAAAAAACAAAAAAAAAAAAAAAAAACAAATACGATATTATAACAAAGTCGATGTCCGTACTCGTGCAATTAAACGCAAGGATTCAATTAAAAGGTTGATGCTTTCCCTCGTGAGGTTAAAAATTAAGGTTAAAAATATGTACAAGAATCGAAAGTGCCCCGTTAATAATGTATGCTAATGCGTATACTAATAATGCCAGAGGTTTTTATACGTGTATGTAAAAGGTTTATTTTATAGCTTTTGGAATATTGCGTTGTAGCTTGGACCTGTCAATTTAATTAATCGCTCCATTGCACATTAATTCCCATCGCTCTTTCCACATCTCATGTCTCACTTTATTTCTCGATTGCTTACAATCCCCGTTGCTCCCTAACATTTACCTTCCTTTCCGACCTTTCCTCTCTCGGCCGCTCTTCTCATCAATATTGCGACTTTTATTTCCAAACGTATCCTCGGTTCTCAGAGATCACTCGTTACGTTTTCCTTTTCTTTTTTCCCCTTTTTAATTTCTCATCACCGTCTCTAGCTAATCTTAAAAATCTACGTCGCAAGCCTCGACCTCACCGTAACCTGTTTATTTTTACTGCTTTTCCAAACTTATCAATCGTAAAGAGAAGATCCTTTTCTCATAAAACTTCCTAGTCCTTCTACTATTAGACTAAATATCCAATACAACTTCGAGACTGAAATCTATGTTACTAAACGTAAAGGTACGGCCGAGCCTTTTAATCTTCATTAAAAAAAAGTATATTTCATCCGTATTACGAGTGTCCGTAGAAATAAAAATAAATCGAATGATCCAAAAACGAAAAAAATTTATCAAAAATAAAAGAACCTGAGAAAATTAAAATTTTCACTTTGTTAATTATGTAGATATATATATATATATGGGTACAGATGTACGCGCGCTAGGGTACACAACAACGTATAGACTTCGGTCTCGAAGTAGTCCGACGTTAAAAAATGATTCTTTCCTCTTTCAATCTCGTCGAATTAGCGTTTCGTGGACGACTTAAATACATAATCCTGTCGCGGCCTTCCGTCCCCGATAACCTTCCCGTTTTCATTTCTCTGACGATACACCGGAGCACGTATAAGGGCCGAGCCAGACAACGGCCTTCTAAAACACACGTTGACAAATATTTTACACAAAGGGTCTTACAGAATTTGTACTTTTTATCACGAATGCGTGTCTTTCGTTCCTTTGACCTCGATATTGACGGCGATTTTTACGTCTACGCGTTGCGTTGCGTTGCGTTGCGTTGCGTTGCGTTGCGTTGCGTTTACTCAGTAAAAACTCAGTCAATTAATAAGAGACGCTAATGAGCAGCGATGTATACTCCAGATTCTATTTAAGATAATTAGATTATAAAAGAAATCCTGTGCCGAATTCGTGTTCCCTAATCGTTCCCTCGCTTCCTTAATTTGACCCTTACATTCCTGCATCACTCGTAAGCCATAAAGAACTAGCTGGTAAATGGTTAATGTTTCAATCCGCTCGAATCGTTTTTCTTTATAAAATAATTTTTTCTCATCGAAAGTACAATTGATAAAACAAAAGCATATTAATTTCTTTCATTATGTCATAGTCCACAGAAGATTTATCATTATCATTATAAAGTACGAAATTTTTCGCCCTTATCATCATCATCATCATCACCATCATCATCATCATCACCACCACCATCATCATCACCATCATCAACATCATCATCATCAACGTCATCATCAACATCATCATCATCAACATCATCATCAACATCATCATCATGATTATCATCATGATCATCATCGTCGTCATCATCATCGTCGTCGTCGTCGTCGTCGTCCTCGTCATCGTTATTATTATTTATTTTTTATTATTTATTATTTATTATTCATTATTCATTATTTATTATTTATTAATTATTATTTTTTATTTATTATTTATTAATTATTATTTATTATTTATTATTTATTATTTATTATTTAATATTTATTATTACTATTTTTTTATTTTTTATTTTTTTAAGCTTTATGTATGATGGCGTTAAATGAAAAATATTATTATTCATTAAGCCTGAAGATAATTGTCAGAAAGAATATAACATTTAGTTTTCTCTCACAATCGTGCTTTCGAATATTTTCATTCTCATTTACATAAATTTTTTAATCCATTGGCGCTTCGTATATATTTAAAATTTGCGTGAAAACATCAAAAAACTACTACCATACGACATCTCGAGCAATTATCAGTATTCGCACTTTTAATGATAATAAACTTATTCTATTATTCATTGTTGTAGGAAAAACGCTTTTACCAATTTCTTCTCTCTTTTTTAAAAAGTTCTATTTTTTTCCCCCACTAATATCCTTCGCACTCATACATTTCTTATTCGCACTTACCTTTCGTTTCAAATATTTGTCGCAAAACGAATTAAGTCATTGATTTATCTCGGAAATATAAAAAGAATTTGCCTTTTCACATGAAACTTAAAATCACTCCTTACGTCCGGATGCATCGATCTACCTTTTTTTCGTCTTAAATAATTTGCTTTTCCTTTCATTTAACTAAAGCGAATCGTTCCTTATGAGCTTGTAACGATTAGTTATCACTATAATGTTGATAATGACGAAACTCGTTACTCGATTATAGCGATAATCGAGTGATGGATCTATTATATTAGAAATAAAGCCCTATTGTGTTAATGGAATTCGGTGCTACATGGTTCATAATGCCTTCGAAAGTATGTAAAATTTTAAATAATTTTTATAAAAGTATATAAAATATTTCCAGAATTTCATAAATATATTTCACAATAAAAACAAATAACCGTTCATTATTTTCCTTCTAAGATCCATTTTTTGATCGTTCTAGGTGATTTGAAACAAAACATTCGATTCGATGGTCGTTACTTTGTTTTTTTCTTATTTTTTCCTTTCCGTGTTTAATATGTACAAATACCACTTGACGCACTTGTTTACTTTACACGTTTTTATTTATATATAATGCTCCGCGTGGTTCGTCTTTTATAAGAAGCTTCCCTTTCAATAATCAACCGTTAATCAGTTCGCTTCTTTTAATCCATGCTTTTCTCATTTCACTCTCTCTCTCTCTCTCTCTCTCTCTCTCGCTCTATCACACTCGCTTGCGTTTTATGTAATTTCATTATTCTCTGTCTTTCACCTTCATACACTTATGATTAAAGCATTAAAGTGCGATCAGTAAAGACGAAGAAGAGGAAGAAGTGGAAGAGGAGGAGGAGGAGGAGGAGGAGGAGGAGGAGGAGCAGGAGGAGGAATATGAACAAGACGAGGAAGAAGACAAAGAATACGAGGAAGAAGGAGAGGAAGAAGAAGAAGAAGAAGAAGAAGACGAAGAATATTGAGATCCTTCCTCTTGTATTTTTCGCGCGCGCTTAAAAATGATTCCTCTTTCCTTCTTCTCTCCCGCTTTCGCCTCCCGCAAGGGTAGTTCGTTGGATAATATTCCTACTCGTCTCTTCGAGGAACGTCGATCTAAGCGCCCCTTGCCCTCCTCACGCTCCCATTAGCTGATACTGTCGGCGGTACGTCTTGGCCGCCAAGAATGGATGAACGCAATATGCGAAATGTAAGCGTATGCACGCGTGCGACACACAGATGCATTCTTTTTTTACTTTTAAGCAGCCCCTTGCGCATGATCTCTGTCGCAGTCGTCGTCTTCGCTCCCCTCAGCCCCCTTCGAGATCTTCTGTTCGTTACTGGATGGTGCCGTTGCCACTGCTCTCCTGCCTCCTCTTTCTTAATCTCCCACGCTTTAAGGTGCACTGTTCCCACTCGCCGCCACCCACGCGCTGCACTCTGGTCTGAAATAAATGAAAATTGTTAATCCTTCTCCTCGTCCCCTCTTTTTTTTTCATTATTTTATCCCGTAAATAACCGCTCCCTTACACGACCTCACAACTCCAAATACCTCTATTTAGTATATACGACTTGCAATAATCACAGTTATCCTTAATTTCTTAATATATATATATATATATATATTGTAATGAACAGACGATCAAAGAAAGAAAATCGTTGATGGAAGAGTAGAGGGGCGAGAATATATTCTATAAATTTCACACAATTAAGCTCACCATCGGTCTATTGTCCATCGATAGTACGTAACTATCCGAAGAAAGATTTCCAGAGTAATATTCGGGTCAAAATATCGCCTTACGCTATACCGCTCCCCACCCCTTTATTATCTCCCCCAATAACTTCTGAGCTTCTGCTCTCCGCTGTTCGCTCGGCTCCGCTATATCGTTTTTCTTTTTTCTCCCTCCGCCATTTCGACACACATACGCAAGGCCATGAAAATTATTTAGCCAGTGAAACGCCGTATGCACTGTAGTTTCGTAGGGATTAACGATTTCGGGGATGGCTCGAGCACCTCCTTGTCCATTAGCTTTTGTAAACAATCAAGGATAGAGGATTCTTTAAGGATAACCATAGGGGCAAGAGGGATCGTAAGAGGAGTAGAGAGCGAGTCATTCGAGCGTCCCCAGAATCGACCTCGTCGATAATGCCTTTTAAATACGTTGAGAAACTTTTATCGCGTGACAGTGAACTCGTGAGGGAATCGTAGTCGCGGCGAGGGCGAGGGTGACGAGGGGTTGGACGAGCGGAAGAATAATGGAAAATTCCGCGGTCCGATTGAGATAGTTTTCCATGTAAATTGAAAATTACGTGAGGGCGCTCGGTAATGCGTAATTCGTTAAAGCAGCGAGCCGCGGTCGAGGTATTCGAAACGGTTGCGGGTGGGAAGATCGTATTGTGGAAAGGGCATTATTGGCCCTGCAGACGAATGGGATGGATTATGGTAGTACGGTAGGTGGCCGAGTCTTTGAAAATTCCGCGTAACCGCCACGCTACGCCGGCATTACATTATTATTGACGAATTCAATTCTTCCGGTATAAAAAAAAAACAAAAAAAAAGAAAAAAAAATCATCGGCTGGCTATTCCAGCTGGGGAAGGAGACAAAACAAAACAAAACCAAAAAGTTAATAAAAAAGAAAAAAATGGTAGACTGCTCCGTCGAATTAAGCTCGCTCGAGTTTCAATGTTAAATTATTCGCGCAAATGAAAGAGCAACAAACAGCCTGGCAGCCGGTAATTTGCGGGAGTGCGGCGCATATGGAAATCCGGGGAGAGCAGACAAAGGCGCAGCGTCGAGGCCGCGGTGGAAAAACGGGATAAAGATAAACCATTGGCGCGGCTTATTTGCCGAGCTGCTTGCGTAGGACGTAAAATGGGAAAAAGGGGGTAACGCTCGAGGTGCGGTGCGCGGTGCGTGGGTGTGGGGTGGGGGGTCGGGTGGAGGTAGGCCCAGGCCGGATTGATTACCCGTAGTAGACGTCGGCAAATATCGGCAAATGTCGAGAAGGTACACGGATGGATTTTCGAACGCGGTCGTCGGGGTGGCTAATGAACGTCGACCGACGTAGAAAGGAGATCCTCACCCTTGGATCCTCGATTTTTCAATCAGCCGTCACCCTGGCTACTGCCATGCGCCTACGCGCCTCCACGCGAACCCGGATTTACGACATTGCCCCCCTCCCCCCGACCACGTGTCACTCGAACAACGAGCGGGCTTCAGAAGGCGAGGCTCGTCCCCGGCCCGCGTCCACCATCTTCGAAGGCTCATCCGGGACGGGAGCCGGAGATCGATGGATGGCCAATCTCGGCGTGCAGCGACCCTTTTACCGGCAGATCTCTCCGGGCTATCTCGGCTCCCGATCTTCTCGACGTAGCTCCGTAACCTTTACCGCGAAACGTTGCCGGGACTCTTTGATTTCTGTCTCTCTCACTTCCCGGTGCCCCCCCCCCCGACTCGAACAAGACATTAGCCGCCGAGCGTTCGCGCGTCTTTCCACACACCCTCTCCCTCCCCCCCTTTTCGAATAATCCAGCTCGTCTTTCTAGACGAAGATGTCGAGCTCCACGGTGGCCAACTCCGCGGCACATTAATAACTTATTGTTTCTGCCGCGTTAATGGCATTCGTTAACGTCCGTACGAATGGATGCCGTAGGTACGCAGGCGTGACCGGGTCCGGGAAACCGTTTCCGAAGGCAGTTAAGCGCTTCGCCGGCAGACTCGCCCAATAAATCTTATCTGGATCAGAATTTTATACATGCCCGAGCCGCCGCCGCCGCTACCTCCTCCTCTTTGATCCCAATTTTTCATTTCTCGACTTTTTCCCCTCGATCTCGAATCCCCCCGCGCCATTATCGCACTCCGCTCACACGTTGCTCGGAGATTCTCGCGACTCTTATTTTACTTTTATATTTCGCTGGGATCTTTTTTCCTTCCCTTTTTTCTTTTTTCTTTTTCCTTTCAATTTTTTACGAATTTACTCATCCATATGCTCCTTTGTTACTCGGCCCTTTCCTTACTTTCCTCACAACCAGACGTCGTCGCTGCAAACGCTTATACTCTGCCTCGCGCTTTCCCGCGAATAATTACGAGCCGCCTATCGTACTATCCAGCAGCAGCAGCAGCAGCAGCAGCAGCAGCAGCAGCAGCAGCAGCAGCAGAAGATATCGTCGTTGCAGACATCTCCAGCAACGATGCTGGCTGTACCCATCCCCCCTACCCACCTATGTAGAGTCGCATATAAAGAGTCGCGCTTATCGATTGTTAATTGTCATGCTCTCGAAAGGAAAATGTAAATTAAAGGACGTGGACGAGCGGTTAAAATTACGGGAGCCGTCGCTTTTACCGCGCGGGTGACCCGCGTCCGGCTGCCAGGTCGATAATTAATTTCTCGTATCGTAATTGCCAGAAGCCGATGCCCCGGGCGATTAAAGGCTACCGCAGACTTGGCCCGAGTCTAAGCCCGAGCGGCCGTTATTAATTTTCCTTTATACGGCTTCCTCCCGTCGGCTGCTCCTTACGTCCTTACTCTGCGCCTACATAAGCGGAGATCGCATGCTCCCGCTTCCGGGGCCGGCGGGCTCCATCTACCACGGCCACAGCCACTCTCCCCGACGGTCTTCCCCCGAAAAGAATCGAGACTCAGGCCCGAGTCCTTTGCCGGGACTCGTCCTTATTAAATCCACACTGCCGGGGAGTTAGTGCGTAAAAGCCCGGGACTTGGCATATTTGATTTAACGGCGCTTTTATGGCTGCGCTTCGGGGCTGCGCATCGGGGCCGCGCATCGGGGCCGCGCCTCTGATCCCGGAAAATTTACCAGACCCTTGATTATAATGAATAGAATAAGTATCGTTAATTGTTGCCGTTGCCGACTCGCGCCACGGGCAGGAATACCTCCTCCTTGCACCAGCTCGCAACGGCTCTCGTATCCGACTAGGCGTCCGACCTCTGTCTAGCCTTCCTCTCACCCGCTGCGCGGTCCACTGTTCGCAGAACGCTCCGACGCCCAGAAAAATAATTCATTCGCCCAAGGAAGTTCTTGCCGATATACTTCCAACGGGCAGCGCTTTGATTAACCGCCTCCATCGCCGCCTCCCTCGCCGCCTTGCCTCCCTCCCGGCTCCGAACAAATACAGAGCGTAATGAAGCGTTTTTGATCCTCTACGCTTTTACGGGAAATGACTCGAGGCCCTTTCTCGCAATCGTACATCTTTACGTCTCCTTCCGTGCCGTGTACAATATTTTAACGGCGCACGGTGCGGCCTAAATAAACCTTGTTCTGCGCGCTCGTCGGCCGCGTGGATAGCAACGAGCGAATGGATAGCAATTAATGATCAATGGGAGTAAAACTTTAGAGCTGCATTAAAATGACGAGGATTTAATGCTCCTAGTAAATAATAAAAGTAAATAATAATCCCTGGATTTTAACGGACTTTAATTCGGCATTCCCGAGAGCCTCGCTATGCTGTCCTATTAAGCATTAACCTGTGATATATCTGTAGTAGCGTAATCATTGAATCTAATTAAATGTAATGGGCTCGACTCGGGGAAAAAGATAATCTACGAGATAATGAATAACGAGCGAGGGCTTATTATTTTCCAGTTATAAATCCTGCATTACAGGGTAATGGGTGGTAGCCTCGGAATGCGGCGAGCTTACGAGTAAATGGAAAAGGTCCGACATGGCCCTCTTACTTGCCTTGCGAAGAAAATCGTTCTCTCTCTCTCTCTCGCTGTGTGTATATATATATATATATATATAGCAGCTGGAATATAGAAATATAGAAACGGGGTTATTGGGATGATCGGCTCACCTAAAGATTGTCCATCATTTCGGAAAGGGTTAGCCTGGAGGTGGACATCGCAACGCCGCTGTCGCTGCTACTTTGCACGCTGCTGTGGTCATCGGTGTCCGATTGATTGCTCGTGTACCCAATCACGTCGACTTCATCTGAAACAGAGACGGAAGCCAAAGGTTACATACACACAAATTCCATGAAGATTGGGGGAAGGTGGTATTCGAAAGCCGGATCGCAGATACGTTCTAGATCCTCTTGTGCGCTTCGCTGCGGGAAGCGGCTTAAAACACCCACGGAACGGAACCCGGATTCAAATTATAAAGTCGTTATAAAGGGTGGCTATGGGGAGGTCGAGGGGGCTACTAGAGGGGGGAGGAGGATGATCGGAGGATCAGCGGTTCGTAGGAGGAAGCGATTAAAGGTTCCGCTCGCTGCTCGATACGTGGAAGGCTGCGGAAGGGTTAGCCCGCAATCGAAGGCGTATAACAGCCGTACGTTATCGTCGTGACCGAAAGATTTGCCGAGCAAGCCAAGTTTGCGACCGGCCAAAACAATATCCACCCGGCGTCCGGAAATTTTACGCAAAATCGATAACTCGAGCCACTCCCAGATGAACTCGGGCACACGTGCGCCGACATTACCCGGCGAGGCTTTGGCGCCGATTATTAAAGTACCGCTTGACCTTTACGCCCTACCACCACTACGTAACCCCCCTCCCTCCCTCTCCCTCCCTCTCCCTCTCCCCACCTCCCCCTACCACCACCTGCATCGCCGCCACCATCACTCGCACCGACACCACCGACACCACCGACACCACCGACACCTCTTAATTTATGGTTTCTGGAGGAAACGCGTAAATCGAACGATCCATGTTCCAGCGAGAGCTAGGAGAGTCGATGTCATTATATCCCCAGGATGCGTCGCGTCCTCCCGTCCATCCCCGCAGCTTCCAGAGCGTTTGATTCGCCGAGACCGGATCGGGTTCACCTGCGCCGAAGCCCGTCGCCTATCGACGCAATCGAAGAGCGACGTCGAGCGTCGAACCACTGTCGCCTTCCATACGCCAGCCAACCAGCCAGCCAGCCAGCCAGCCAGCCAGCCAAAAAAGGATCTTCCCCTCGGGAAATTGTTAAATCTTCAAAGGCGTATGATATTTCGAGGCATACAATCGCTAGCTCGTTATATAATGCCCGAAGATGATACGGAAGCTGAATTCTGTCTGAAGCTTCGGCCCTGATCGAAAGTCGAGGAGGCTGGGGGAGATAAAATTCCGGGGATTCGCTACAGCGGAAAGTCACTTTCCCGTCGACGTGTCCTCCTCCACCTCCTCCTCCTACTCCCCGTCCACCTTCTCCACTTATTCCCTCAACCTACTTTTCTTCTACGGGTGCGTGTGCGTGCCGCCTCGGCCGATCACCAGATTCTTCGACTTTGACGAGCAATTATTCGCGCTTCGGTACCGGGGATTCGCGCCTCAACCTACTCTACTCTAACACGCGTTACCTCTAACTTGGCTTATTTCGCGCTCCCCTGGCTTCCGACTGCCTTATGGGATTTTCGAAAATTTTTTAAAACCCATTATTATATCGACATTTTTCGACAGCCATTTATAAAGTATTCCCAATTTTCACTTAAAATCAATATATTCGTAGCTCTGCAGGAGGATCCGATGGGAATTTGTAAAAAAAAAAAAAAAAAATTAAAAAAAAAAAGAAAACAAAAAAACAAGAACAACAACAAAGTCTCTATTTTTTTTATAAACTCGAAATTCGATTGGAACTCTCTCTCTCTCTCTCTCTCTCTCTCTCTCTCTCTCATCCCCTACCTTGCCACGTAACAGACAAACGTACTCTTTTTATTTAATTTAAATCGACTTTCGGCTAACGAATCTATTTTAATTTTAATTTCGATTACCCGTAAATGATTTATGTCGCAAACAATAGCTTATATAAAGGAATCTTGCGTGCGCCGATGTAAAAGTCCATTTAATTGTGTGATTGATAGGCTATGTAATCAAATGGAACATACAATCACCCGAAAATGCATTATTAAAGCGCGCCTTTTTACTAAATTATTTGTTAAGCCGCAGTACCGAGCTTTTTCATCGTAATCATTATTGTTATTATTGTTATTATTATTTATTATTTATTATTTATTATTATTATTATTATTCTCGTTGTTGTTGTTATTGTTGTTGTTGCCGTCGTGGCTGCTGTCGACGTTGCAAATACTTGTTTGTTTTGTACAAACGTCGGAGATTAAATTATTATTGTCGAATGATTACAGTGAGCTGTTGGGTTGTCCAATGGTCCGATTATACTCCCTGTAATTGAGAAAGAAAGCCATCCTTTTTCCGCGCGTCGTCTTTATACTTTCAATTAATTAGAGCATTTTCGCTGGAGGTGTCGCGGGGCTGGGGAAGGGATGCGGTAGATGCGAGAGAATGTTGCCGGAGCCGCGTAATATTGCATGAAAAAGTATTTAAACGCCGCGGTGGAAAAATTTCCTCGCGTCGAGCAAGTGACGGAGGGCAAGACTTCGCGAAGGCCAGCAATGGAAGTGAGCAAGCGAGTAAGCAAGCCGAGCAAGTAAGTAAGCAAGCAAGCAAGCAAGCATACGGATCGATGCGCTGCTTGTTCTCCTCCTCCTCCTCTTACCCCTTTTCACGAGGCGAACCATGTTTCCCGCGCGCTCTTTACGAGAACAAAGGGAGCGAGAACCGCCATATACATACATATACATACATAAACATACTTTACAATTCCAGTATTTTTTTTATTGGACATGTACATGGCTCCTGCTTTATCAACTCCCGCCCCTCCCCCATATCCCATCCCCGCCCTGGATGGGCTGGATCCCTTAAACGTCCGCGCGAATGTCTTCTCGTTCCTTTGATCGTTCGTACATCGTGCGTCTTGTCAAGGCCGGTCCTTCGCCTCTCTCCCTTCGACCCCCCCCGCTCCAAACCTCACCCAACCATTGAATCCTTTCGATCGTATAAGCTCCGCGGCTGGCTCGTCGTCCTCCTCCCGTTTAACTAATTTTATGCATTTCGTCCAAGCCGGTCCAGCTACAGCTTCCGATAATTGAAAACTACCCGGCATCCCATCGCGTATTATGTAAATAGGCCTGACTTTACGTAATATCCCATGGACTTTGGCTTACGTTATGAAATCGATATCCTTAACTTCGACTAACGAGCTATTATTCGATTAACGAATCTATAAGCAACTACCGAACGCTTTTACTGCTATGTATAGTCCCCTTGCGTAATTGGATGTTAACTCCATGCGAAACCGAAACTTACGGCCCATTTGCTCGTGGACGTTGATCTTCGATCGGCGTCTTCTTGTCAAATAATTGACAGTTTACGGACGTTCCGGTTAACATAAGTTTATGGATGCAAATTAGACGTGGACAAGGGATACGGGACGACTCGGAAGTGGCTCTCCAGAAAAAATCCAGAAGACTTCTGTGTTCGGTCGGCTTTGATTGCGACTGCATACGTTCGGTCTCGCGTGCGAGAAAAAGTCGAAGGTAATGTGATTCGAGCGCCCTCGTGAATTTCTGAGCGACTGAAGTATGCACCATCGAGGGCGCAATATTTAAATAATTCCTTCAATAAACTTGCGATGATTAATGCTCGCCCGATACGTTGTATCGTATGACGATAACGATCAACAATAGAGACACGGAACTTTTATAACTACTGGCTTTTCATTATTTCATCCGCGCAAGCTCTGATTAAATAATAATTATCAATTCCCGAGCCCGTGTTAAATTAAATTCGCGGCATATCCCTAGTCGCCTTTAACTCTGGAGGAATATTTATTTTTTGCATAAAAATGCAAGTCATACGTGTCGGGCAGAAAGTATTGTGCATGAAAAATTTATCGAACGTTTTATTAAATTTAATAGGTTTTTTTTTCTTTTTCTTTCTTTCTTTCTTTCTTTCTTTTTTTTGTGTTTTTTTTTTTTCAAAAAGTATGGGAAAGTTCGACTGCCAATACACGCACGTATTAAAAAATTAATATTCTTAAAATGCCTTATTAATTGAACTGAATTTAATTGTTTTTTTTTGTTTTTTTTGTTTTTTATTATGACTTTATGCTCGAGAGTTCGAGGGGGAGGGGGCAGGTTTAAATAAATTAAATAACCCGTCGTTTACATCGATATCGATTTCGAATCCATTGGAAACTGATAATAAATGTACGTATGTTACACGAATGCACAAAATACGTATATATATATTTTGGACCTTAAGGAAGAGATAAAAGCCAAGTATAAGGGTGAGATGATTTCTTTGATGCACACGCCGGGCTCGCGCGGGATCTTAATGCTCGTAGTTAAGTCGTACGACGGAGCTTATTCGATATGTAATATCATTGTGGAAGAAAGGTACGAAGGGCCGAGTGGGCCACGGGGCAAAATGCCATAAATGTAGGGACGAATTGAAAATTTAACGTTAACGAAATAAAAAAAAAATAAATAACAATAATAACAATAACAATAATAATAATGAAAAAAAAAGAAAAGAAAAGAAAAACGAGAGAGTCGTCGAACTGAAAAAGTGGGACACTGTAGGAGAAAAAAAAAAGAAAAGAGAAAAAACAAAAAAAAAAAAGGCAATGCATGTGAAGTCGGGAGGGAGGGGGAAGAGAAAGGAGAGAAAGATAAACGATAGGGATTGTGCCGTGCAACGAATATGCAATAGCGCGCGTTTTATTTGTTTTCAAATTTACGAGCGAAATGGGATTCAATGGCATGTCGAGCAATCTTCCGGCTGCGCAATCGACGGTTTCGCCGCTCCATGTCCTTTTTCAAGACTTTTTTTTTCTTTTGTCTTTTAAGGGCGTTTACGAATAAACAATAAAGGAATGGAATTAGTTTGGGCGTGTGTTGAAGGCGTTAGGATCGCTTCGGGGCGATAAAACTATCGAATCGGCCATTAACTCACAATGCCGGATGGCTCCGGAAAAATAATTACAACGGCTAACGAGTAATTAAGCATTTGGGATTATTTTTAATTAAATGAACGAGTTTAGAGAAGGCGATTAAATTAAAATGTGCAATAAGCGGGTAAAACTCGGCCTCGTTAAAGCTCCTCCCTGTAATATACGTACAGCCAAGGTACAGCCGAGGTACAGCCGAGGTACAGCCGAGGTACAGCCGAGGTACAGCCGAGATACAGCCGAGGTACAGCCACGTCATTAACCTACCTCAAATGCCAGATTCTCATGTGTATTATAAATGCGCGATAAATTACCCTGTCCGCCTTGGGCTGCTGCCCCACCCCGCCCGAGGCAGGTGAAGGCGCAGGTTGTTTACAAGATGTGACAAAGAGCCGAGCAACAATTAGCGACCTTGAATTAGCGACTTTTGCATTGTATTTTTTCAGAAAGCCCGCTGCTCCTGCTGCTGCTCCCGCTGCCGTTGTACATTATTATAAGTTATAATGGGATGATTATTATTCGAGTTCAGTAGGCGAGGGTTATTCGATACAGCTATCGCGATACGTGTTAACGAGGTCGTTCGTTCGTCGAAGGGTCGTCATCGAGTTTCGGACATTGACTGCTTAACGAGCCGATAAAACATGCCTTTCAGTTTTTCACACACGACCCGTTCCACCTTTTCGTAATCTCCATTACCTCGTTTCGCGATGTCCTTCGCAACTCTTCCTCAATTATTGAGGGTATCGGGCCGCCGGTTCTATTCCATTCCCATTCTCCCGGATTTATCGGATCTTCGGCATCGCCGACATTGCCCGCAGAATAAGCACGGTTAAGATTAAGATGTACTTAAGTATAATGGTGCTATACCATTATATATATTTTTAAGCCGGCAGGTCATAATATAGGCGCGCGGGCTCGTTCGGCTACGAAGAATTTTAATTGCTAACATCCAGGCATTCTTAGGCTTAGCTCGAGTAGCGGCAGGGGGAAAACGTAGGTTTTTTTCTTTATTAACAAACAATGAAAGATCGGGGTATGGATAAAAAAAAAAAAAAAAAAAAAAAAAAAAAAAAAAAAAGGAAAGAAAGAACGAAAGAAAGAAAAGGAAAATGAAATTCAGCAATGGGGATTTTTGGTCTAATCATTCAACGCCTCGGCTTCTCGTGTAAAAGAAAACCTCGGGCTCTGTCTGTAATTGCTCTCTTGTAACTCGTTGGCCATTGTGTGCAGGTGCCTTATCTCGTTGAATAAAATTGCAAAAATTAAAATCTGTCGAGTGTAACGTGCGACCGGAGAATATCCTTCTTATTATTACTTTTTGTATTTTCCTATGTCCGCCCTAACATCGCATTCGTTGATCTCGTCGACGACAAAAAGAAGAGTTTCCCGGCTTTTCGCACGACTCATTAATACGAAGGCCGCGCGTGGTAAAGGGGGGACGGGGCGGGGGAGGGAAGCGAGCGCGGACGCCGAAACAGAGTGAGACGGGAGAGGGGATACACCACATGCAAATGGTGGGCGCAGTTAGAGGTAGTAGGAAAAGGTCGGTAACGAATGGCTTGCGTGTACTAAAATACAATCGGAGATAAAAACGGAAAGGGGGAAGATGAAAGGCGGGCAAGAGATTTGCGTGATTGAGAAGTGAAAGAAAGTTTTGAATATAGATTATTCGAAAAGACCAACTTTTAATGCCAGTTCCTATTAATTCCCTAAACTATGACATATTGTTATTGTTATTGTTATTGTTATTGTTATTACTATTATTATAATTATTATAATTGTTATGATTACATTTATAGGCGAATGAATAACAAGGAGAACTTTCCCTCTCCTTTTAAATTTATTATTAAAATGTTATATTACGAATATAGGAATTATTTGTATTCGAGTAGTTGGGCAGTCGTGGTGAATTACTTATTTAGGTAATAAAACCTTGGGAGAGGAATAAAAAAAAAACAACAACAACAACAACAACAACAACACATTCATACGTCGTGGATTATAATGCCGTATCGATTATATTATAGCTAATAATATCCTAAGTTGTGACAAAGTATAATATCAGGAGGTACTAATAAATAAAATACCGTGCGTTATGTGGTTATTGCGGAATAAGGCGAAAGCCGGTCTTTATGCACGGCGGGACGCGGTCGGGTATTAATTCGGTATTCGAGCGAAAAATGTGTTGGTGAGAAATAATTCGAGGGGACTCAAGGTGGAAAAGAGTTCGGATAAAATTGAGAGCCGCTCGACGAAACAATATTAATCGTAGCCGAGGAAGGGTCTGTCTAGTCTGTCTAGTCGTTAGATGCGAAAATTCAAGCTATAATTTATCGATAGAAGAGAGAGAGAGAGAGAGAGTGTGAGAGAGAGAGGGAGGGAGGGAGCAGTCGGCAAATTTGCATCGACCGGTCGAGTTCAGAGTGAGAGAGAGAGAGAGAGAGAGAGACGAGACGAATGTGACGGCGACTATGGCTCTGCTGAGCATTCGTCAATGTCTCGCTCGTTAATTTTGCTAATTGTCTAAGCCATGAAGAATTACAAACGCTACTAGATTCTACTTAACATCCCCTCCCTTTCCCGCCCCGACATTGCACTCGGTACGTATACCAAGCTACTTATCTCTCACTTACTCACAATTATTCTCTTTTCCTTTTCCATCTTTAACAGGCACTCAATTACGCTGCTTATTTATCCTTACATCATTTACACTCTGATTCATTTAGTATTCGCATTCGATCCATTTCCGCTGAGTTTTATCGATCCTTATCGCCTCCTCTGCCTTTTATTTTTTGAAATAAATCAAGACTACCTTCGACCAAGCGTATTCTTATGATTTTCATACGGATTCGTTGCAATTATTATTATTTATTAGCATTATTTACTAATGCACTCGTATGAGTTAGTAGTCCAAAAATTATAATGAACAGATATTGTCTTGCATAAATTCTAATTACTGTAATCGGATTGTCAAATAATTATAGAGCGAAACTAAAATCTAATCGTTATTATACTTATTATGATAAATATTATATTTGTACATATGGAATAACAGTGGCAACAATAACAACAACAACAACAACAACAACAACAAATATAATAATAATAATAATAATAATAATAATGAGGATGTGAGCGATATCGTGATTGGTATAAGTAAACATCGAAATATTGGTGAATTCCAGCTTTTTACTGCCTCCATCGGTTTAAATAAGATTCTTTCGAGCGCAAGAGGAGCCGTGGAAGACAAGGACAATAGCAGCACTTCATCGTCTGTTTTCGACAATGTTTGTCGCTTGCTACGTCACGCAAGACGAGCACTAAATAAATAAAAACCAAAGCGGAGATGAAATAAAAATCAATGGAAAGACTGGTGACTCGAGCGTAATGATGGATGGAGGCTCAGCGCAGATTAACATGACACGGATGAAGAGAGACAAAGACATTAAGAGTCGAAAAAAGATTTTTAGCCATCTCTCTCTCTCTCTCTCTCTCGCTGGCTAGCTCTTAGGTATCAAGATCTAATTTAATTTCTAATTTTTACGTCGTATCGTCTGCGTCGCCCTTTAACCGTATATTATGTCAAAAGGATTCTCCAAGAATTTATAAAAGCCATTAACGTCATTATATTCTGATGCTCATTCTGGTCGGTATATTAACAGAAATTGAGCTGGTTTCATTAACCAAACCGATACAATTTCTATAAATCTCTTGGAACTAGTTGGCATTGTTTATTACCAATGTAATATCAATAAAATATTAAGATCCACGGGTATTTATTCACTGATCCAGTTGTATGAATTTCAAATTCTGTTTATCCTATGAATTTACGACTCCTCGTTTCCGCCTAGAATTTTTATTTACAAATTTTTATTTCCATTTATTCTAAAAAATTGAATGTTTGTTTAAAAAAAAAAGAAAAAAAAAAAACGCAGTTCAAAGTTAATATAGCCGAAAGTTTATCTACCTAAATAAACGTAAACTCGGCGTCTATCGGAAGGTTAAATACCCAATGCTTTTCAATGATATATTTTTACTTGCATTTACAAATATTAAACTCTTACGTATTTTAAAATTTTATATTTTAAAAATGTAACATTTATCGTGCATCAGTATTACATTTATCAACAATATACACGTCACTTAATATTTCATATACTGAGAGGTTCGCTTTTATTGAAATGTCTTCAATTTCATTTAAAATATTGTAAGTGCCAAAAGTGAAAACGGTATTTTCACATTAATTATTAAAAATGCTTGTAATAAATTACATTTTCTCATTTGATAATTAGTTTGTTAAAGCGGAAACTCGACTTTGTATTCTTTGTATTAGTATGATTAAGTGGCCGGATAAAGAATTTACAAGTATTATACGATAGTGTATTAGAAAATTATTCTTTACGGCTGGCAAAGGTTAATATTAATTAACGGACAACAACTGTTTGTGTTTGTCGCGTGTCTCTAAATCACTCGGACTTTTTATTTCATCGTCCTTTCATATTTCTCCCTGTCATCAATGATTACTTTCGCCTCACGGACTACGTAAAAAGGAATTTAAAAACCCATTGATTGATTACTACCTTCCACATAGAAATGATGAATTGATTAAAAATACTTCTAATTAATTATGACGATAATCTCGGCAAAGCTATTTGAACTTCAATTTTTATCGATGAACGAATTAATACATACAAATGTTTTATGTCGGTAATCGACCAATTAAAATATTATTAATTGAGTCCAAACAAAAAAAAAAAAAAAAAAAAAAAAAACGATGACGACGAGCAACTTGTTATTTTTCACAGCTTAGTCACAAATCAAACTCTGCGTAAATTCATAGCGCGTTTTTATAACAAATATTTCTATTTATAATCTAATATCGTTAGAACCTCATGTATATTTATAAATCCTTTCATTGAAGTTTACGATGTTGTTCGGTTAAATTCCAACGTTAGTTAGTAGCATCTTTTGTAAACTTATGATTAATAAATACTTTTATTAGGTGTTGAATGTCTTAGACTTAGAATTTTATTAGCATCGCGTTATAAATTGTTAGTGTATTCGGGATATTGGTAGGCAAGATTCAAGATGATTGAATTCTTTATTTTCCCCCCTCTCCCCCTCGCCCCTCATAAACAGTAATAGGTATTCGATAGAAATAACAGAGTAATTATGTTGCGGTAAGGCCGAAGGAGCGTTATTTACGGTATTCGTGTCAAATATCGAATGCTTTTTAAGCTGAATAGAAATTTAATTTTACAGTAAGAGACTGACGAAAAAAAAAGAAGAAAAAGGAAAGAAAAAAAAAAGAAGAATTTAAAAAGTCATCTGCGAGAGAATTCAAATTTAAGCTTTTTTATCCAGACTTTATGCTCAAATTTATTTTAATAAAATCGTAATGATAATTTAATGATTTTTATATAGCTCAGGCGGTCTTTAAAGATATTAGTTTTCGTACCGGCTAAAGTATAAAATTGGATTTATTAAATTCGTTCAATATTACCCCTCACCGACATTCAACGAACAAATGTATTATATATTATTATAACTTTTTTTATTTTTCATTTTTAATTGATAAGCGAACGTCTTCTCGCAATGCTGTAGCGATGATAATAATTCCTTATTCATTAATCAAGGGCAGCGGTATCGGAGACAGTTGTAACATAAAAACAAGGAAATTATTTGCATAAATTATCGCAGAATGGTTTGTCGGTGACTGCATGACGTAGAGTTTGTAGAAGTTAAAGTAAAATTAAATGCCCGAAATTTTCTTGTTTATCACGTGTCTTCCGTCGTCGCGGTTGTTGCTTTTTTCCTCTCCCCGCCCGAAAGCAAAGATGGAAATTCATTACAAGTATTCGCGTGCAATAAAGCGAAATTTATAGCGGCAATATTAGTATTTGTACAGTTGCAGCGAATGATAAATAGACTTTTTATGAAATGCGTCTGCGCGCCTCCCGCGTCCACCGAATTTTTAGTCGAGTTCATCTCCGGAGGAGGATGTTTAATTAAAAGATAATTTTGAAATTCAGCAGTTTAATGGCCCGAGCCATGTGAAGTGGGATTCAATGATTTCTATAGGCGGGGATGGAAAAGAAATAAGGCCGCTTTGGGCTTAGCCCGTACATTATATTATTATATTCCTCCCTGGAATTAAGCTCCCTTATAAATGAGGGTTATGGGGTGGTGGGTTGGGGTTGGGGTGGTGGGGGGGCATGGGGCGTGGGGCAGGTGAGGTCCGAGTATGAAAAGCCTCGAGCCTCCCGGCTTCGAGCCTCGAGCAATTTATCAGAGAAAACCTTCTCGGCGACACGATTTAAATCCCTCGGCATCCAGAAAACAAACGCTCGAAAATTTTGCATAAGCCCCGCCACTTCTCGTCGAACCTCCCGTCCCGAGGAGATGACAAAACGCCCGTCCCTTGTTCGCGCGGGGATCCCTTGTACTCGTCCGTGTAGCCGTCAAACTCTACTTTGACAGCGATAAGTCCGAGAAGAGGCGCGACGAGCAAAGCACCCCGGTTGTCCAAACTACTACTACTACTACTACTACTACTACATTCACAATCGAACTGTACTCCCTTGTTATCGAGCCGTCTCTGTCACGACTCTGTCGTCACTCGGTCACATTCCGTGCGCGACGACCAAAGCTAATAAATACTTTGCGCCCGGTATCGCTCTCCATCCTCGCTGGGGATGAGCGTTGGGAGGGGGGGGCGAGGGACTGGTACCGGGCTCATGTATTTCGAGAGAGAGAGAGAGAGAGAGAGAATGGAGAGGGAGAGAAAATCAGACCACAGCACAACGTAGGCTGCGGAAACGTTGGCTGAAATTAGTCGACGTATAATCTTGCCCTCGCAGACTTATGACTTTCAGGAGGGTAAGGATAATTGTTAGACAGCTAGCTCCTCGACTCGTACGCTCAGTCAAAATGACGAGATACTCCTTCGAGAGGGCGCTTTTTATTTCAAAAATCCTCCGTCCTCGTATACGTGATTTTGATCACGTCACTGTAATTACGGGGATAAAGGCTTCCTCCCCCCCTCCCCCACCCCCACCCCCACGCACCCGAGACGTATATTATTACATTATTCATTAAATGTACAAGGAGATTTAGGGAGGAGCATATTTCAAGTTCTATGAATCATAATGGCAGGACGCGCATTCGAGTAAATGATACTGTCAATTAAAAGGGCCGTTAAAGCAAACGAAGGAGAAGCGGGCGATTAAATGTGAGAATGTGACAAAGAACTGTATGCGGACATGTAGTGAAAAAGGAGTGGGCCGAGCCGCGTAGTAGTTGGAGGGAAAATGAGAATCGAGGTGAAAATAGTGACACCGGTATTAAACGGGGGTTGGATGAGCATGCGGGAGGGAGGGAGGGAGGGAGGGAGGGAGGTCTATTTACGATGCAGCTACTTGTTTTCGTACTCTCGGAGCAGTGCAAGTCGTTGACCCTCTCGCGTATGAATGCCAACCTATGTGGTCTACGTACTTACACGAGGGCTAGTGCATGTCCGTGCTTACGTGCACGTATTTACGGCACGGCGGCGGCGGGGGGGGGGGCAGAAGAGGTGACGAGAAAATGAAAAGGGGTGCGAGGAAAGTAAGAGAGAATGAAGAATGTATGAGCAAATGGATTATGCGAATAGCCTTTAGCAGTCGAATACATTCGGTACATACTATTATAGTCGAATTTTCTCAGTTATGAGCAATAACAGTGTAAAGAAGAGGATCCCATGAATCCCTAACGAATCCTTCTCGACTAAACGTTCCGAATCATTTACATTTTGTTTTTTTTTTTTGTTTTTTTTCTTCTTTTGCTGCTAATGATTCTAATAAATTCCCCATAAACAAATGCTCCCGCCTATTCTTCGCCAAGCTTAGTCGATAATAACAATATAAATTATAGAATTAGCAAGATGATAATACGGCTGATTTGATTGAAGATGGAATATAATTAACGTCACCTCGGGCAAACGGAGCTTTTTAATTAATTAATTAATTAAATTCAGGCGGTAATAATGTGTATTATTGAAATGCCAATTTTGCCGAGCTAGAGGATAAATAGCCGGGGAGAAGAGATACAACGACGATGCAGCTTGGTATATCTTAGGGGAAATATGAGTGGGACTACCCGGTGCTTTAATAAAAATTCCGTCCATCTGGAAAGGAAACGAGCTTGCCAGATACAGTTAACGGTGGCATTGTCCCCGTAGCGGCCATCCGTTCGATAATATCATTCGTCCCGATGAAGCTTCGATCGTCTGACATGCCTCGACCAACTCTACTTGTCCTCGGTGAACTGCGGGGGTACATTAGCCGTGGCTAAGCTCACTAGCTGGACGACGTCGTTCCTCATCACCGCGCATAACCGTCTCTTTTACCATATTGAGGCTCGCGACGATCCGACAATTCAATACGATTTAGATAAAGTTTGTTTTGAGCGAAAACCAAAGCAGCTCCCGTCTCCTATCGTATACATTATCCTCGTCCCTTTTCTCGCCCGGTTCGTCACTTTTCTCGCCCGGACTAGTCGTTAATGCGAAAAATCAAATATTATAAGACCGTGGGCGCGCCAGACTGCTTTATCTGCCTGAATGAAAAATACCGGCTTTAATAGCATCCGGGCTTCGTATTTCTATCGGAGCCTCGTCCCACCTTATATCTAAGCGCGCCCCGAAAACTGCCTTATTTTCCGACACCCACGACATTCCGTAATGCCTGCCGAAGCGACGACGGACGTCTATTGCCGACCTCGGATAAAGGATGAGGGGAAAAAAAGTCTTCGGGCAGACGTTCAAGCGACTTACGGAACGAGCGACTTGAGAAACGTATAATAATAATAATAATAATAATGATGATGATGATGATGATGATGATGATGATGATGATGATAATAATAATAACGACGATGATAATGATGATAAAGGATTGGTCGGCGGAGGGATGGGGGAGGAGAGTTGACCGACGCTCGTCGATTCAACGGCGCGCCTCAAGATAGCCTCAAGAACTCCGCGCCGAGTGAGACACGGTCGACAGCGAGGGGCGGGGTGGGGTGGGGTGGGGTGGAGAGGCTAGAGCGCGAGAGGTCGCATAATGATGACATAGCTTACTTAACTGCTTTGCCTTCGGTGCGCGCGTTTATGTACGCAAGTTGACGCAGATGGTGTCACGGATCGAACCATCCACGACAAAACCACCCTGCTGGCTGACAACCCTTTGTACTTAGCTACCTACGAGACTACGCGTAACGGCTTAGCTCATTTACGAATAATTCTGCCAAAACTACCGCTCAACGCTCACGAATACTTATACGCTATTGCTGCTGCCCCTCGTACCCCTCCTCAACCCTCCTCCTCCTCCTCCTCCTCATACTTTAAATAAATATGAATTGATTGATTGTAGAGCCGACATGTACAATGCGCTTTTTTTCTTTTTTCTTTTTCTTTCTTGCCTTCGCTTCTTTTCTTAGAAGGGATGGATCCCTCCTTCTAAAACCTGTTCCCTCTTATTTTCAAGTTGTGTAAAGGCTCTCGTTGGCCGTGATATTATTACGATCTTGCGTACAGATGTAAGATCGTGGCTGTCTAAACTTACTTTACCAATATTACGTAATGGACAAAGAGGATTAGTCTGAGGAATTGAAAGTTCGTGGTCGGGAGGCGGGAGGTATAATTAAGCAGTAGCCGTAATATCGCTTCTTAATACGATGACAATAATTACGAATGGCATTTGCCGACATTATATCCGCTTATTGGTCATACCTCCATTCCATTGCTCTGATTCGCGAACTAAAAATTACGCAAATCATCCCGAAATAAGTTAATTAACCGAGCTTTAAAATTAATGCACGTCAATAAATGCATAAATCCCGTGCCTCGTTGGTGATCTATCTCTCGGATATTCACTCACGCTTTTTCCCTCTTGGTAATATAATTTCTATTATTTCCGGTAAGTATCATTTCCTTTCCTTTCTCCTACCCTCTGCTTTGTGCTTACTCCGTCTAGTTCTCTGCTCTCGCAGTGTCCTGTTTCCTCAGTAATTTCATTTCACCTCTCTCCTGTCATCCCTCCCTCCACCCCACCCCCCCCACACACACAGAGACACACGCAAACGCACAGGACTACCAACCAAGCCGACCGCTCCCGCCCATCTCTCCCCTCGCCCATGTCTGGGAGTTTGATAGCCTCTTTCTCTCTAGTGTGTGTGTGTGTGTGTGTGTGCAAGCTCCGTTTGTCTCTCTAACTATGTGTCAGCAACATACGCATTAGTCAGTCGGATTCACGGACAAAATTGCCGTGTGTATTCGGGCATTGTTCCCGTTTCTTATTTTTTGCAGATTAAATAAATGACTATTAAGCAACAATTTTATTCGCGACCAATGGCGCAGCCCCGTATAAGTTATGTCCCATTAAGCGATCAAAGGGTAAGAAAGGACCCGAATACATTCCTTATTTCGCTAAAAACAATGTGAATAAGCGTTAAGAATATTTATACCCTGCTTTTTCTATTACATTTACATGTTAAACGCAAACTTCTAGGCAATTTATTATAACCGAACAATGACATTATTATTCCCTCGAGCAGAAGAAAATTTCTTAACTATAAATTAAATTACGTAATCGCCGAAAGATTAAGTTCGCCCCATAAAACTATTCTTCAGATTGTAATATTTTTTTTTTTTAACAAAAGAATATGACTGATTCATTCATTCGTTACGACGACGAATTAATTATATTCTCTTATCTTTTTTCCTTTTTAAATTCCCAATGAATTTTATACGGGAAATCAAAGGCGA
This sequence comes from Ceratosolen fusciceps, assembly GCA_018883505.1. NCBI lineage: Eukaryota > Metazoa > Arthropoda > Insecta > Hymenoptera > Agaonidae > Ceratosolen > Ceratosolen fusciceps. The sequence continues at coordinate 10,143,993 of RCIC01000002.1, forward strand.
AACGTGAAAATAAATTTAATACGTAATGGACTATAAAATACAGTCATACGTAAATGCTAGTTATTATCCGCCATGTATGCACTACTACTACTACTACTACTACTACTACTAACTTTCGTACTTATTAGTTAGTAAATTCAGGTAAGGAACTTTTGCCGAATAGTAAAACCGGAGTATGTATTTACGATAAAAATTATATTGTAATATTCCTGTGTTAACTACAGACTAATAAAACGGAAGAAAATTTATGGCAATGGCAAAAGCTTGCTTACTTTGATTAATTTTTTTTTCATTAAAACCAATACCAGTAATATTTATCGCACCTAAACCAAACTACTCTCCTTGGTTATTCGGTATATTTAGAAAATTACAAATTTAATCAGCGCTATTGAAAAACTAACCTATAACACGGGAGAGACATGGGAGAGAGGCGTAGAGTACATTATAAAATCAAACTTTAGAAAGGCTAGAATTTTTTAATAAAATGTATTAATACCACATAGTTTCTTTCGGTCATAGATAACTGAAATTGTATTGAAATTTTTTTTTTTTGTTCACCTATCCTTATATATTATCGAATGATTGGAATAAATGTATAAGTAAGTATTTAAAACATTTAAACGTAAAATGTAAAATTGCGCTTTTAAATTCCACAACACGTAATTTATTTATAAGAATTAAATTTGATTTATTTTATGGGCTTTAATTAAATATTAATAGAAGCTCGAAGCTATAATCACGTTTGCCTGTATAATTTTAAGTATTAAAATTCGTTTATGTTTAAATTATCGTACGAGTCGGAATAGCGATCCGCGAAGTAATAAAGAGGAGAATATAAGGAATTTATATTTATCCGCAATTTATTATGAAATCAATAATTAAAATAAAATTACGACGCTTCATTAATATAACTTTCGAACGAAATAAAAAATACAAAAAAAAAAAAAAAAAAAACAAAAAAAAGGATAGAAAAATGCGTTGTATCAATTTCTTATCGGAGAGAATAATTGGCGTGGGTGGAATCAATGGTATTTATCCGTCGTCTTCTTTATTCTATTTGCGATTACGCTTCTCTCTTTGTAGCAGGGATACTTAGAAGCTTGATGAGATCTGTTTAAATTCGCAATTTGCATAGGAATTGTTCAGGTTGCGCGCATACGCTCGCACACGTGGTGGTGGTGGTTGTCGGCGGCGGTGGTGGTGGTGGTGATGGTGGGGCAGGGGGGGGGCACGTAATCGCGCGCAGCAGCAGCAGCAGCAGCAGCAGAGACACGCACACGTACGCGCGGGGAACGGATGCATACGGATACGTAGATATTCGGCCGCTTCGTACGTATGAGAATGAAAATCGAGGATGGAAGACTTCGGCCGGAAGAACCGGGGATGATTAATGCTTTGAATTTAGATGGCAAATTGATTTTAAGCTTAATTAAAGATTCCAAAAAGTAAGCTACGGAATTGGTTAATTTTATGGTTTCGAGGGGGGAAGGGTCGTGGAAGCGTATTATTACGTGTTTGGTCCCTTGAGATTAATTCGAGGGCAAAAGGAAACGGTAATAACATTCGACGTTAAAGTCGAAGTGCAAAGTAATTTGAATTTCATGACGGATGTGAAGTGAAGTCATTAATCTCTAGCTGCTTTTGAATAGATATAAGGTAGGCAAATAAGGGATTATTTTACATTTATTAGCGGCCAGCTGTGACTGTAGAGCTTTTACGGACATTTGCCTAATTTAGCTCGGATGACTTATTGACCGGCGTTTCGAGTATTTCCCAGTATAATGACGTATCGGCCCTTAGCCTAAGTAGACAGCTTGCCGCGAATGACGAGCACGGATACCGTATTGGACTAAATTAAGGGTAGGATAGGTAGGTAGGATAGGTAGGTAGGATAGGTAGGTAGAATAAACGGTAGAACAACATATCGATGGCCGGCTCGCTAAATTAATTATGTACCAGAGGGGGGAGGGATTGTAACGAACGGAGGCATTATCACTGGCAGAGTGGCTCTAACGTTTAGATGGAAGATGGAGCGTGTGCGTAGAGAGCGGTAAGATGATTGAAAATTTAAGAGTATCTTCAACGATAAAGTTGTCCAGAGTGAGTGAGTGAGTGAGAGTGAGTGAGAGTGAGTGAGAGAGAGAGAGAGAGTAGTCAGTCCCTTTGTTTCAAGGGGCTGCCAGAGGCGGAGCCCGGTGGCACTCGAGGCCCACTCCTACTATAGTTCAATGTCAATGGGCGCAAAGTCCGCAGTAACTCGTGCAAACGTTATCTAGGAAACGAGGAGCTACGGGTGTTGGCCTGGCCGTGCACACCTACAAATGGGAAAACGGAGGCGCGCTGCTCTCGTAGAGGCTCGCCGACGGTCCAAGGAGCAGCCGCAAATTTGTACGGGGCCGAGGAGCTCGGTATACGGCCACTGGAGAGACGAGGAGCTCGGTATACGGCGTTGGCGTTATTGGTGGTAAGGGTTCGGGGTTGCGGGGGCGGGAGATGGGTAGAGGCGGCCGTCCTCGGGAGCCTGGCCACGCTCGGGCCCGACGACCAACAGAGACCGAGAATATAACGTACGATGGTTAATGGCTCGTGCGATAATGCGAGCGCGACTCTGCATGATTTATGCGCGCGGCCACGGCGTCCATTGTCGCTTCCGTTACAAAACTGCGCGCGGACGTTAAATTAAAGGGCGATTTGAAGGACGATAGCCGGCCTCGGACCTCCACCTCCCGCTAGCCTCTACCGCTAGCCTCGCCTCGGCGCGCTATCGCGCCCACCTTTTTTCCATCGCGACCAATCCCCCTCACTCCACCTGCACACCATCGCAACCAGGGCCGGCCATTGTTTCGCGGCTACACTCGCATTTTGTATTATCAACTCCTCTTTTGTTTACGCCCGATGACCGTCCTTCCCTCCTCTCTCCCCCGGCCCCTTCCCTCCCCGCCAAGCCCCCCCCCACAATCCCAATAACCCCATCTCCCATCTTTATTTCACAATATTCGTCCCTCCTCCTTCGCCGCCTTACTTTATTATTCCCCTTTTCGCCAGCTCTTTTCGCTCATTTCCTCAAGGCTGCCTCGATCAATCATTACACAGCTTCGTCGTCCGACGTATCCCCTTCCCTTTATTATCTCCAGTTAAATTATCCGACGGTCGCGAACCTTTTTTTTTTTTTTTCATTACTTTTAGCCTCGGCGAGCTCAAGTACGTCTTCGCTAACTGCCAATTATTTATATAATGTACTTACGTGCACCGGCTTTCGCTAAAGTATCCGAAATTTGCCAAGTGTACTCACCTGCAACACATAGAAATATACAGATCTTAGTAAAATTCATTAGAATATCACATATTTCATACCTGTCATTGATTATTTCTTATCATATTACAATCGCACCGATACGAGAGGTTATCGGGGAAAGTGAAATTTAAACGCTCGACACAAAATACAATACATTTATGGTTATTTAGGTTTTTCTTCTTCTGTTTTTTTTTTTTTTTTATGATTTATAACGATAAAAACTCGTATGCGTTTGAACGATATATATATATTAATTTTCATCTCTCTCTCTCTCTCTCTCACTCTCACTCTCACTCACACATTTCGATATTTTTCTCCTTTTTGTAAATACAAAGTAATCTCTCGAGTCGGTCTTCCAACTATTTTACCGGATGTGAAGTATTCCGTTTAAGTGTTACAAAAGTTGAACACTGAGAATACAACCGACTAACAAATATCCAAATAACACACATGCCGAGCAAATATTCGCGCCTTTTCTTTTTTCTCTTTTTACTCTTACTCTTCGACATTTCCCTCGAAATATAAAGAATCGAGATACACACACACACACACATAGAAGCGTGCGCGTGGCCTACGCGAAATAACGACTAGTCGATTTATGGCTTGACGAAAGATCTCGAGTGCGATAAGAGCGACGGCTACGAGCCGAAGTAAATGTTGCGAACGGACTCGGCAAAAAAAAACAAAACAAAACAAAACAAAAAACAAACAAACTAAAAAAAGCAACAAAAAAAAGCAACAAAAACAAGCGAAACATTTTTTTCCGACTCATTTGTTCGAGCCAAGTGCTACGACACGTGTTCAATTCGTAAATGGTAATAACACGTTCCTGTATTTAAATCAATTTTAGGGTCGATTTCCGTTGCTTTGTTCGTATGGAGCCGTTTCTTTAAACTCGGCTTCTATCCTGCAATTAAATTTTAAGCGTGTTTATGTCCTCGAGAGGTTCTGTAAACAGCATAGAAAACTACAAGTGGGCTTTTGAAATATTGAAAAAAAAAAAAACATTTTGGAAAGAACTTTCCGGGTGATAAATTCTGCAAATTCACCGGATTATTTGCTAAGGTATCCATCCGTTTAATCCTTTATCCATTTTTATGCCAACCGGGTCTTATTTATCTTTAAACGTATCGACCCTGCGGTATAAATAAATAAAGCGCCGACTGCGTAATTATAGATACTCTTGATGAACACATGGACGTGGAGAGAGAGAGAGAGAGAGAGAGAGAGAGAGAGAGAGAGAGCGTTAGGGTAGTTTATGCCCGAAGTATAAAATGAAATGAGAATTATTTTACTTCGGAGGATAGAAATATAAATCGAAAGGGCTGTGGGAGAACGGGACGGGCGGAATAGTAAAAGCAAGCGGCTAAAAAAAATGTCGTATCTCCAGTTAAATGCCAACTGGCTGCTTACCGGGACTGGCTAATACTCAATGGCAGATAAACGAAGGGCTCCGTACTATTTATTCCCTATCTCCGCTTCTAATTGTCGAAATAATAATAGAAGCACTCCACAATAAAAAGACGGCAAGCATCGAGTATCGTAAAAATTCGAGGATAGCCTTGGTAAATATAGCGGGAAGATGAAGCATCGGCAGCAGCATCGTCTTCGTCTGCTTTCCGTGGGGCGTTAACAGAGGAAGCCAAAGGAAACCGAAGGAAGGTGCGCGGGAGATGCGAGCCGACCTTTCGGCGCTCGTAAAAACGCGCGAAAATGCTAAAGAGCGAGAGCCAGTTGAAGCAAGAGCAAAAAAAAAAAAAAGAAAAAAGAAAAGAAAAAAGAGAAAAATTAGAATCTGCTCAGGGCTTGGATTAATAAAAGAGCTGTACGTTTTTCTGGCTGATTCCTCGTTATATTTCAACGTCAGATACAACAGTGGGCGCAGTAGGGCTATGGATGGATGGATGGTTGGATGGATGGGTGGATGGATGGATGGATGAAGGAAGGAAGAGAGAGTGAGTGAGAGGAGAGCACTCCACTCATTTTTCCTGGTTGGCGTAAGCTCGCGGCTAAGAGACGTCACGTGCTCGCCAAGAGCTTCATAACCCGATATATACGAATGAAATTCTGAACTTGTTTGTATGCTAATGCAGGATACTCGTTCGCGGCGACTCGTTGCAAGCCAACTCGCACGCACAATACGCTCCCACCACCACCACCACCACCTCCATCCCTACCACCTCCCAGTCTCTATTTCTCTTTATTTGTTTGCTCCCGTCTCGACCTTCCGTCCCTCCCCTCCCACTGCGCCATTTTTTTTTTTTTTTTTTTTTTCATCGGGATCGCCAAGGAGATGCCGCCATTGTAGCGGATCGCCACCGAATTAAATTTCATTACTAGTAACTAGTGTCGTTAGATGTACTTTTAATCGTAGGCTTTAAGCCTATTCCGAACTGGCTATAAATAATTATAAACGGCTCGTGCCGCTTACCTGCCCCCATCCATACGATCGCAACGCTAAACCTGCACGCGCACAAAATCGCTGACTTTCCGACTGTAATCCAATGGCGAATCTTAAAAGGATTTTTCCTATAACGAAATCTATTCCCTCGGATACTCGTGGATGAAACTCATTGACGAGGCATTTTTTCTTCTTCTTCTTCTTCTTCTTTTTTTTTCTGCCACCCCCCCCCCGGCTCTACTGCCATTACTTCCTCGAGCTACCAAACGAGAGTCTGCGTTAATGGCCAGGATTCTTAATTGCCAGGATTATTCATACCTAATGGCTTCAGCAACACTAAGACTTGCATAGTTTTAGATCTCTCTCTCTCTCTCTCTCTGCAGCGAGGATCTACGTGATATTACTCGCTTTAATATTTCTGAAGCAACACGCACGCCACTACTCAACGAAATCTGTTGCTTTATGATCTACTCCAGACAAATCCACGTCTGCCTGTAGACTTGTCGTCTAAATAATATTTCGTATTTACCTCCTTAAAAATTATGCCATTCGTTTATTTCAGTCCGCACATTGTTAATTTAATAAAAATGTATTCCCGGGGCGAGTCGAGCGCTGCAGTCGAGCCCCTTACTTTGACGATTATCTTTTTCTTTTTTTTTTCTTTTGTAACGATCGAAACGAATTTTTTGTACGTTATTATGACATCCAGAATCTCGAATGTTTCTACTTGTCAGAGATCGATAGGCATTTGCGCTCGAGTTAACGACTCGTCAAATGATAATTAAATTCATTTTGTCTATAAATGGCTTGGGAGTTTCAAGTTATTACTCGCATTAGTCGAGTCGCGATAAAATATATCATAAATTCTTTTTGACGTAAAAGTTATTAATTACTTCGTTGGCATTTCTGCAAATTACCCGCGGTATACCTCGCTTTTATAAGGTCTGCCTCAGAACTTCGTGTCGAACGTCGCTTGAGATTAAAAAAAAAAAAACTCGGTAATGTCGGTGTAACGAAAGTATTATTCATTGGCCGAATTCCTTGGGTCATGTCGTACGCGTCCATGTAGGAACGAAGGACTTTTCCTCGAGGAGACTTGAGAGACAATGGAAGAAACGGCTTTACTGTCGGTAAAGCAGAGAGTCAATAATCGGGTAAACCTGAGATGCGGCGAACGACACGAATTACGGATTAGCGATGCGATGCGATTCCGCGAGTGATTAACGACGAGCGAGTATCGGCGCTACTGACGTCGGAAAAACAAACGAGGACGGAAGTCCATGCTCACTCGCGGACTCCCCCTCGATTACTCCCGGTCTCTTTCTACACCTCGGGCTTTCCCCTCCCGCCCCCCCCCCCCATCCTTGGAACCCTGACATTTTCTAGTGGCCGGAGTCCGACTGACGGCTCTCAGGACTCACGCCTCGGCAATTAAGCGGCGCTTCGAGGCTTTCGCCGCGAACGCTTTAGAATCTCGAGCGGACCGCCACCGACAACAGCCCCGACTGACCTCGCACCATCACCGAGGAGCCAGTGTGTCGGGCTCTTCGACCTCGCCCGTCCCTCCCTAGGCGGCCACGGCCACCGCCACCGCCACCGGGCTCTCTAATTGTTGTTTATCGAATGCGCGTGCAAAGAGCCCCGCGGGCCCTCCCGTATCCCGGAAACTCGTATACTACCCACTCAACCGTCCTACCGGATGCAACTTGGCGCATGATCTTCTTAGGAGCGCTGGGGCGTCCACGAGCCCCGGGCGCCTCGTCCTCCGTAAAATGCATTATCGCTCCGCTCCACGAGGCTCTCGATGACCCTGGCTCATTCGATTTTTTTTCATCTCGCGCATCAGCGCTCCTTCTCCTCCCACCCCCACCACCCCACCACCCCATCCCCTGCCCCAAATAATCCTCTCCTCCCCCGGCTCCGTATTGCGAATCGTTCCCCGCGCTATTTGCTTCCCGGCGCTCCGATAAACTTCCCCGAGCTTTAAACGCCCTCGCCAGCTCTCCTTTCGAGTTACGAGCCCTCGAGCCCTTCAGCCGCGGATACCCAGATACCGTATTACCATTCCTTGTCTTATTCTTATTTTACACTTATCATACAGAAGACTGGCTGGCTGGCTGGCTCGAGTCGGAAAATACGTTTGCCCGTCCCTCTCGCTTTGCCCTCCGAGCGAAGCGAAATAAAGTGAAATCGATAGATTTTTTTTTATTTTATTTTATTTTATTTTATTTTTTTTTTTTTCTTCTTCAAGCACAGGATAGGAATAAAATTTTGCAATATTAGAAAATACGGGGGCACAAAGGAAAGAGGCACAAAGAGGCCGTCCTCGATAATTGGCTTTAAGCGTGGTTGAGGTGGTGGAGAGGGGGGGGGGCGGCGGGCGGTAGAAGGTAAATGCGTGGTCGCGGGCGGCTCCATCAAAGCGAATATAAAAAATCCGCGTAACGTAGGGAATATGCGGAACGAGCGAAAGAAGCAGATATCAACCTGTATTTATAATAAATAACGCGTGCCCTCTTCTATTACTCCCCCCGCCCCCACCCCCGATCACCTTTAACTTTTAATATGCACGGTTCATTTCCTCGATTTCCGGCCCTCGTAATACGTGCTCCCTTTTTATTAGCCACGATCCCGCTGCCCGTGTCCTTGTAAATTACCCGGCCTCGCGCTCCTCTCGTAGCGCAACAACGGCTTCGCTTAGCCCGGGGAATTTGCATTCTCACTGGCTCCTCGCCATGTTGAGATAGAAAAGTAAAACGAGCACGGAGACGCCGAGCGAGATAGAGCTCCAAGCGAACACGAGGACGGAGATTAAGGCGAATCTTTGTACAACTTTTATCCTTACATTGTAGTGAGGGTGGGCGGGTGGGTGGGGGTGGGGGGGGAGGTAGGTGGGACACGCCGTAAAAAGCGTATACAGATTTTGCCAGAAAACGTACGGAATACTGGCCGTGCGTACTTATAAATACATAACTTGTAAGCTTCGATGCTAATGAGCACGAAATAATGATCAATTCTCGTCGATATGCGTATCGAATCCTTACTCTCAATAGCTTTTTCTCGGCTTTTATTTAAAAAAAAAACCGCGTTTTCTTTCAACCAAGCTTTCTCTCTTTGTCTCTGTCTCTGTCTGTATCTGTCGCAGATTGAAATCACTGGGCAGCGGGTCCGCAGCAGACAACAGCGATTCCCATGATTTCCCTACCCCTTACGATCTCACCCACTTATCGCTTATCTTCATTATCAAAATTTTCCTCACTCTAAGAATCACCGGATCTTCGGAACCTCGTATCTCGTCCCCTCCTCGCCCCGTTTAATTTTAACCCGTGCTTACTTTGACTACAGAGCTTCGGCTTCTCGCTCGCAGGCTTATCTTCACTAGTAGAAGAATTCTCACGCGCAGATTCCTCTTCTCCTTTTAATGCCTATTTACGACGACTTTCCTAATACGCTCGGCTTAAGCAAAATTCCGTTTTATCTTTCCGCTTTTACGCTTAAATACGATTCTCGTTTGCTTTACTCGTCGCTTATTAATTACTAGATCCCCTATTCCGAAGCCCATTCCAATCCATATTCCATGATAGTGTATTTCTTCTTTTTCAATCTCATCTTCAATTGTCGGTTCAGCATCTACAAAACCCCCTCTTCTCATCGAACGTATAACCTGTAACTCCAAAAATTGTCTAAAATCCGTGCTATTTACGTTCAACGCTATCCCCGTATCCTTTTAGCTATTCATTTTCCATTTTCAATCGAATAAAGTTTTTTTTTTTTTTTTTCATTCAATACGAAAACGGCTCGTTGAATTTTCATCAATAACACGTAATAAGGATTATTGTAATAAATTCCATTGAATTGAATCACAGTGAATAATGTCGTTGTCCACGAATCATTCTTAAGTTCTAAAATGACGAAACAATTTTTTAACCTTTTTGCAAGTTGCAGAAATAAGGTTTCAAACACTTTCTGGAATTCTTTTTAATATGATTTATTTGAAACGTTAATAGCATTCTTTAAAAAGTGAAACTTTACATGAATGTAGATGAAAAATACCTTTATCCATGTATATATATATATGTATACGTATGTATACAAGTTAATTTAAACTTCAAATAGAATTCACAATGAAATATTTTTTATTACAGTTTAAAAATTAAAGTTTCCTCAAATTACAAAGAGTTTGAGCTTCTGAAAGACAAGATTTCTCAAGAAAATATTGCCTTTCCTAAATAAGTAAGAAAGAATGCCTTGTATACTACGGTAAGTATAGATATTTATGAGGGTCGCCGACATCAAAGTAAAAATAGAATTTGTCCTGAGGATAAGTAATTGCATTTGTAACTTAATATTGAGCAGTAATATAAGGCTTTAAGGAAAATCTTCATTACTCGCTCTGATTTAATCGAAAGGCTTATGAGGCACGACAGGAAGCGAGTTCCTCCAACAGGAGAAGTAGCCACGCTCAATTTTTATGATAATGAAGATTCTTGGCGCGTCGGTGCTGAAAAGCGAGAAAAAAGGCGAACATTCTCCGATGACGTGATAAAGCGAATGAGACGTTCTGACGTCCCGCAGACAACAACCTGGAGAAAACAAGGCCTTTTTCATCTCTTTTTTTCTTTCATTTCCCTTTCTCCTTTTTTCTTCTTCTTCTTCCGTAAATAAATAATTTCGAGGCTGTCGAGTCGAATTTGTTCAATTATTGATAATTGAATAACAAGGGAATATAATAACGTATGAGTAAAATATAATCCCCATAAATAGATTGTATTTGTTATTTTTTATTTCATTTTATTTTTTACAATAGCGGATATACGGGAATGCTTCGTAAAGACAAAATATTTTTTTTCCGGGCGGAGGGGTCACTACAAGTTCACCTTGTAGCGTTCGAAGTCGTAGAGAAACCAATAATTTGCAGTAATTTACAGGTACCTGATGAGCTCGGGTGTAAGCGACTTTGAATTCGATTTCCTACTTGGAAAAAAAAGGCACGATTGCCAATTGATCGAGGGACCGCAATTACATGACGAAAATTCGGTCATTTGAATTTGGGGGAGGGGGGAGGGGGAGGAGGGTAATAAAATCGAGGCTCGCCTGTCTTTAACTTTTCTTTATAATTATATTAAAGAGTATATGGCATTGCGTGGGAGGGGCGTGGGCGCCCCCTGCCGATAAACGTTCCCAATTAAAATCCGTCTAACGTCGTTACTCAGCGGTGGGGCATGAAAAATTGTAAAAAGGGAATCCGGTTAAGGGCTTCATCCTCGCCCCCGATAGGATCGTGAAAAAGTCCCGGTGGCGCGGAAAAGCCGGCAGCCGTGGAAAATACGAAAATCCGATAACGCAATTAGCATGCACGAGGAGAGGATAGACGTGACTGCGCGAACAGTTCCCCGGGACTTGATTTTATGCAAAGGCACTTCTTCTCCCTGCCGCTCACGTTTGCTCGACGAGAAAATCAGACAGCGCTGAAGATTCGAAGGTTGCCACGCGGATAACATGATCCTTTGGGTCGAGGAGGCCGCAGGCCTGCCAGGAAATTAGGCTACCAAGGCTACGAGCGTCCGTGGCTCCCTCCCGTGATCCCCCCCCCCCGCACCCCCCCCCCCTCCCCCCTTTCCCCATATCCCAGCAGCCAACCGGCCCACATCCCCACCGCCCCCCCGCCCCGGCCGGCAGCCTTTATATGCAAACGTGCCTTTTCCTTCGCTGAGCCTCCATCAACTTTTACTCTTTTCTTCCTCTACCGAGCAGAGGTCAAACTTTTAAACTGCTTATACCCGTAATCTATCCTGCCTCCCGTGGATCCACCCTCTCCCCCCTCCCCCCTTGCATCCGTTTGCACGTTTTTTAGAATCATTATCAACTGCGCCGTTACGTTCGATCGCGCAGCCTTTCGACCGCTTCGAACAATTCACAAGCACATCGTCGCTGCATTATTATACTACTAAAAGTTATTAAATCATTACTCGTCATTACTCGTCATTACTCGTCATTACTCGTCATTACTCGGTTACTTGCCAGTCTTAATTAACAGTAATAAGCAATGGCCTCGAAATTCTCTCAATAAATATCTCGAAACTGCTTAATAAGCCATGGCCATGGAAAAAGGATCGCGCAGTCTTAAAAATCATTAATTAACTTGCTCGTTGAACTTTGGCTAACTAATTTAACGAACTAATTTAACTTAACTAACTATCATCGAATCACGCTAACTTGGAAATAAATAGGAGTTTGGGGAATATCTGCACGAGCTATATTACAAACAAATAACTCTTTGTTAAATAAAACGCCGATAATATTATATGTTATGATAATGTCGTTCTTTCTTTCTTCTTCTTCTTCTTCTTCTTACTTTTTATTTATTTTTTTTTTTTTTTATTATTACGTTATCGCACGATTTGCGGTTACGGTGTTTTATCATTAATCCTTTGATGATTTTATTATCGCCTGTTAATTTCTTCTCGTTAATGTTCCTTTCATGACTTCGCACTCGAGTTGAAATTAGGCTGAGCCGTCGCCAATGGCTCATCCGACACGATAAAATTAAGTTATTATTTCTCGTCTGTCTCTCTTTCTCTCAACCCCCCTCCCCATCCCACTCCCCCCTCAATAAACCTCTGCGCTATAACTCGTTCGGCGCGCTCCCCCTCCGTTCTTCTAAATATCCATTCGGAAGGTGCGCAAGGATATTTCCATACGGCCGAGCAGCCGAGCAGCCGCGGAGGCTGGGATGGGGTCGGTGAGGGGCGGGGCGGGACGGGGAGGGGGCGGGGAACACCGGAGAATTACTCCAACTTACTGCTAAAAGCCAATCCAGCCGAGCGCGATTAGCGTGACCATCTCTCGCTTTATACGGGCTCGACTTGCCTCCTCCACGGAGTCCCCCCCCCCGCAATCTCTTTACCCGACAACTATCATCCAAGCTCCTCCAGCTTGTTCTCTGGCTAAAGTGCATCCTGCTCCTCGTCTTCTGCCTCGCGCTACCTTAAATTTCTTCCCCCGTCGTTCGCACTCGCAATCTCGAATTTCGCTATACCAAGTCCTTGCAATTGTCTCTGTTTCCCCAATAACCCCGCTAACCCTCCGCGCTCATCTATCTCACAATAGATCCAAATAATGCGCGGTCCTCTGATCCTTCAATCGTAACAGTTCTCAAAAATAATTTATATTCCTAGGCTTGGTTTTATCGACGTTTCCGTAAATATAAGTTTTCCAACAATTTCTCATGGATTCCTTGTTCCTTTAGCCCTCGAGCCCTATCTCCCCCCCCCGTTATTACCGATAATAGCGATCGTTATTACCCGCTATCGAGACAAATGCGGATAATTCGTTGAAAATGCCGATATTCGTCACTATCTCCTTTAAAGAGAATACGCTCGCACGCGTAATGACTTGACGCAAGGCTCAATTACAAATCCGTAATATAGAAGATAATAAAGTAAAAGGATTGCGGTAAATTGCGCGTAAGGAGGTTAATGCAGAATACAGTTGTTATGTAGATACGTTAGCTACTTTTGCATTTACAGTCGGATAATCGCTCTTGCCTTCCATCACTCTAACTTACATTTCACGATTCTACTCCTTCTCTCATCTCCTTCCTCTGTTACTTAGTTATGGACAGAGAAGAGCAACGGGGAGCTAGAAACAAGGAACTTCCGGAATAGATAATACCTCAGGCTGTCCAAGTTATAAAGCCACATTTCCCTCTCCCTATAGCTAGGGAATAAGATAGGGGTTACTTTAACCGTAAAGGAACGGCATGAAGGGCGAGGGGAGGAGTTGTTGCCAGGACCTGGCTTGCTCCCTTTAGGACCTAGAGTGAGCGAAGGGCCTTTGTTCTCCCAGAAGAGCTAGTGACAAAGAACCACGAGAAATAGACGGAGATCTCGCAAAAGTTCTTGATCGAACGCTGGGCGATAGAGAAGAAAAAGAAAAACAAGACAAAAAAACAAAACAAAAAAAAAGAAAAAGAAAAAAAAAGAAGCAAATCGAGGTTAAAGGAATCGATTCCTCGACGTTGTCTAACGATTATTCTGATATTCGCTTTTTTTAAGCGATAGACCCGTTGGTTCAACCGCGATCACGATTGCGTTCTATCCAATCGATGCTTATAAATCCGGTCGAAGCCGAGCCTTCGAGAAGAGAAAAGTATCATCAATATTTATTAATGCACGTCCCTTAAATACGAGATCTCCTAAGAAGAGATATAATTTCAAAATCCATTTCTTAATTTTATTTCCACATTAAACGAAAACTTACACTTTTGGCCATTACCACTTTTCAATGGGAGCCGAGCTGCCGGAGAACAATGGAAAGTAAGAAAGTATAAAAGTAGAGGATTAACCGACTCGAACATAAAATCCAATTCCAGAAGCTTAAAAAAGAGAAGAGCCATCTGGAATGGACTCCTGCCGGTTTTAACTGGCGGTGAAGATGCTCGCCAGGAAAATTAAAGCAAAAGGAAGTATAAGGTACGAGGGAAGGGCGAGGAAAGGGGGTCGTTGGGGTGGGGGCGGAGAGAAAGAAAATAGAAAGGAGGAGGTGGTAAGTGTAGGGCGGACGAGTGATGTAAGGTCAATACGTTCCTCGGAGATACAAGGGAATTCCTTGCGCGGCACTAGCTCTGCGTTTTCCTTGTACTTACAAAGACCCGGCGCGCCATTAATTAATCTCCCAGTGATAAATGCTCGGTCCTCTGCCAACTTTGAGGATGTAAGTGTCCTCCTAACGCACACCGCATTCGCCAGCTGCGCTACCAACCACGTTCGCAGCATCCAAATCATCAGATAGCACGGAGAAAGGGGCTCTCGGACGTGATATAGAGGGGCGGAGCGGGAGGAGCGGGAGGAGCGGGGGACGGGGGGCGGGAGGGAAGACAGTGGCCATTATCAGTAATTTTGATAATAAATTTATTGCCCTCTACGATCATTGGTGCTTTTAGTGATATTTTTCAAATGCGAAGAGCGAAATTACGATCGATACGTGAACGTTATCAATACCACAATACTACCAAAAATAATAATTGCACGAAATTTGGAAAGCATTTGTAATAGAGCGTCCCCCGCCAGCGACCCTGTGTTCAATTTAAATATATCTAGCAAAAGTTTCGAGACTCCGATTAATAATTAGTCAGGAAACTTTGTCTACTTCATTATTAGTGTTACAAAAACTTGTTCAATCTCGTGTAGATTACGACAATGTCAACGAAATTCTTTTCATTATTAAATTCATTAGTTATAAAGTACCTCGCAAGCATAGTACGTGACTTCAATGACCTCAGTGACTTAAAGCATCTCCCTGATATATACGTATACATATATGTAACTTGTGATTTATAACTTATATACGTGTGGAGCAATCAGCTCCACGAAGGACAGCCGGCATCCCTGTAATCTATAAAAGTTCACAATGCTAACGTTATCAGTGGCTTGGCTCTCTCAGGATATTAACCTTTCGCTTAAAATCAGAAGGTATCATTAGCAGATAGAGTAAGATCATTAGCCTGACAGCTCAAAGATACACCTACGTACAATACTAATCAAATACATCAAGTGCGTTTTATCGGTTTAACTGAAATGCAGATTAACGAGGCCTCGGATTAAAAAAAAAAATGCTTCATTCCAAGCGAGAGCAGACGTAGATATATATATATATATATATAGAGAGAGAGAGAGAGAGAGAGTAAGTAGATACAGAGTAAAGTTTGAAACGTAGCTTTAACGTGAATAATTTGGAATCCAGAGCAATTAGTGAATAAAAATCTGTAATACCGACTGCGACATTAGTAAAGTAATTATTTACTGGATATACTGCCTATCGAATACATGCAAAGGCTTGAAATCGTCAACGACAGCTTCTGAGCTCCCGATTCTATATGACCGATATACCGATATGACACGGCAATGTCTCTTGCCTATGTAGATTTAATTTCTCTGTAGGACAATTAATTAATTGTAGTGGCGGGCAGAACGGCGTGGAATCCATTCGCTATTTAAGCCATAGTAATGCGTGACATTTAGATGCGCAGATCCACAATGATGCATGTAACAAGGTTAAGAAGAGCGATAATAGTAAGAGTAAATAAGAATAATAGCAGCAGCAGTAGCAGCAGCAGCAGCGGTAGCGGTAATAATGTAAAAGACCATGAGCGCGCGCGCGCACCCTTTTATCTCTACAGTAGGAGATAGATCATTTTAAGATTATAGTATTATTTAAATTATGTTTGTTATACTAAGTGGGGGGCGCACTAAAGTGTCGTAGTATAAAAATTCGTAAAAAGTAAACGTCTATCTTGGACGTTTAAATAGAAAATAAAAATCAGCCAAGGCGAGCCCTTAAGGGACAAATTAACCCTTCGGAGGATAAGGATAAAAAGGAGATTTTAACTCGGGATTCGTAATGACGAGGAGGTGGATTAGAATTCGAACGTGGCCGTTACAATTTGTATGACGCAAGGCATTCCCGTGTACAATGAATAGTAGTAAGTAAAAGCCCGCGAATGATTCCGCCAGGAGGAGTAAACGAGTAAAGCCATGGGACGGGACGAAAGAATAAATGAGCGAGCGTGAATTAATGGCGTTAAAGGAAGTAAAAGGAAGTAAAAGGAAGTAAAAGGAAGTAAACGGCGCGGGGAATACATTTTTTTTTTATCATAAACACTGGCTACGGGGGTAGTTGCTAACTCACCATGACCTGCGCGAGCATTCGAAATTATTCAATTGAAGGGGGGAGGGTGGATTCGACGATTCGTCGATCTCTACCGCCGAACGTACACGAACGTCCAAGTGCGAAGTCCAAGTAAGGTAACCGAGGAAAGCTCGTACGCGGAAAGAGGAAATTTATGGGTTGCCAGGCTGGCAAGAGGCTTCCCAGTCTAAATCATTCCTCCTGGCTTGTCACACTGTGTACATAATGTTCCCTTCCGCATTTCTTTTTCAGTCTCACTAGCCATTACAATATTTCCCCTGGCCTGCATACTTCCCTCCTCCCTCCTCCCTCGCCAATACGATTTAGTGCTTAGAACCAGTATCTTATGTCTATTTATTTCTTTTCTTTTTTTCTCTTCTTCTTTTCTCTCTCTTTTTTTTTCATTACTTTTTTTTTCTCAAGCCTTGTTTATGGCACTTTTATCCATTGGAATATTAAAATCTTATGGTCCGCGAGTTACAAGTTTACATAATTAAGTCGTTAAAATCTAACATTACCATAATAGCAGTCCTTAGTTAAATAAAATAAAGAAATTTTACTACGAATGCGGGCAGCGCGAGCTAATACCCGTGCAAATTTTACGCGCTATTCGTATTTTTGAGGATTAACGTACGGAATTTTAAGAGATGATTTATGCAAATCGAAGTAAATAGTAGAACTGACGGATTGAGGAACCGACCGCTCCGCGGCTGGTCAATCAGCAAGATTATTTAAAACTACGTATATACTTATCCGAAATTCGATTTACAATTTTTACGTAAATTCAATCAAGTAGCGAATTCAAGCCGATGTGCCGTACGAAATTTCAATAGAACTTTCAAATTTAAAGTTATTATTCGATTAAGTACCCGAAAGTTAGTATTCCTAAGTATCCCCGTGATATCCTAATCGATACTCGTACATTCAATATTTTCTTCTAATGAATATTGCCAGACAAGGAAATTGGCAATCCATGTAAGGATTTCCAGTCAAGTTATGTTAACCGCGCGTTTATTCGGTACAAAGTACATATTCCAGAATATCGACAGCGTGTCTGCGCTAAAAACTTCATCGACTGCGACAAGCAGGAATAAATGACTGTTTAGAGTAATTAGTTTGAGCATCAATAAGAAAAGTTTACGTAAACTTAGATGAGAAGTTAATTGGTCACAGTTACTCTAAATAACATAAACTGTAATCTGAATATGAGCTTTTCGTCTGGAAATATACATTTTATTTACTTTTCAATACGATGTTAATAATTAATATAATTTTACTCTTATATACGTGTAGGAACGCATATGACACTGAAAACGTTCGCGCTTACAATTTCCATTGACATTTATATTACATGAAATTATTACAACTTCTTCTTCTTCTTCTTCTTGTTCTTCTTGTATTTTACTTTTCCTATCGAAACTTGAACAAAAAAATAACATTCTTCTTAAAGAATGCCTGCCTTGAAGTATTATTTAATTTTATTTTCGCAAACTTACTGTAAAAAGATCTTCTCACCAGAAATACATTTTTATCCTAAGTTTTTTATTTCAATTGTCTGGATTCGATTGTATGAGCAAATTGAATTATCGGTTAAATTTTCTTTTAAAAGAAAGAGATCCTTCCGCAATTATATATATATATATACATACATACATACATATAATTGAAAAACTTCTTAAATTTCTTAAAGATATTAATTTCATTTCAAGCACTCTTTCATTGTATTTGTTAAATTAAACGAAACGAATTGTTTCCTACGGTATAAATATATCAATCTTGCGTGTGTGTGTGTGTGTGTGTACAACCTAATTGTAATTTTAAATACAGAAGAGAGTGGAGCTATTGTTTCTAATTTACAATTAAAAAGTTGACGGGACATAAGGAGGAAAAATACTTCGAGACTGTTCAATTTTATGTTTGAGCAGGTATACTTTCAATCGCAATATTGGAGCAGTGCCATTTCATCGAATTTTTCAAAAAAGTTACCATAAAAATAATCTCGAACGTATCAAATTAGATAAATACGAAGAAAGTAATAAAAATCGACGGATTTCAAGTAAATGAGAATTAATTTATTTGTTATAAATATTTTACAAAACTTTTCAGAGAATCCGCTTCGATATAATAATAATAATCACAACAACAACAACAACAACAGCAACAACAACAGCAACTACAACTGAAAATGATTTTGCAATTTCATTTGTTTCAATTTATTATGCAATACAAGATAATAATTATATTTTATATCATATGTAACAATCAAAGGAATTATTTAAAGCTCTCCGTGGCCTCGTTATTCACAATTAATTATTCATAATAAGTTATTTTTGCTTACGAGCCTCATCAGGGATTACGTTTTTATCTTGTAACGCAGCCACGTACATTCAAATAAAGAGAGAAAGTTAACATTTGAAGATACCAAAGGACATTAAAATCCATCCAGGCGACAGATATATGGGAAGGAAATACACGCAACGACTCTCTCGTTTAATTCTAAATATATGAATATCTACAGGACACCGGGAAAGAAAAAGCTCTGATTATATAGAACGTGTTGGTTTTGATAAATTGACAAATTACCTTTACCGTAAATTCCTATCTGTATCATTCTTGCTCTACATTCAACGATAAGACGCTTTTAATATTAAAAACTTTCAATACACTATTTAATATGAGTATGTTAAAAAATTTACAATCGAAGCACATGTCGTGGGAAATGCGCAAGTGAATAAGCATACATAACTCATAAATTTTATAACGTACTTCATTTCTCACGTCATTATTATTGCAGTACATAAATTATATAAAAATTTAATGTGAACGGGGAATTTTTATATCATTGTAATATAACTTAACCTGTACATCTACATTAATTACAATCGCAGATATATTTTAAAGAAATTTATCTTTACTATAAAATGCCCGTAAATATCATCCTCGTAAATAATAATGTAGTTTTTATTTATTTATTTATTTATTTATTTATTCATTTATTTATGTATTTATTTGTTTATTTATACCGACAACAAATTATAGGTCTACGGATGTATAATTCAGCCCTGGAAGACATGCAGCGAATGGGAAATAATTAGACACTTAAATTAAAAATGTTTAATTAAATTTTCCGACAAAAAAGCTCGGCGGGATCTTTCTTAATTTTTCTCCTAAATGAACAAAGGAAAGAATAAATTTAAAAAAAACATTTTTTTGTTTCGAAAGCTACGTTCTCACGTTGACGGACGGGAAATCTTAAATTTGATCTTGACTTTCGTAAAGCTTTGGTTATTAAATTTCATACAACTCATAAGACTTCAAACGTTTTTATAAAAACTTAGCCACGTAAATGTTAATAATGACGGCGAATGTTTTCGGCAAGTCATTGTAAAAAATTCAGGCGAAACTGTCATGATTTTGAAATTCATGATTTGCAATATGAATTTTCCATTTAGATAAACCTTTTCAAACACGTATCCAGTACTTTTTTTTTGTTTTTTTTTGTTTTTTTAATGTTCATCTTAACTGTCTAAGTTTTTTCTTTGCTTAAGTGAAAGTTTGTTTAAAGATTTAACGTTTAAACTTGTACTTTATTGAGAATTTATAACTTTCCGTACAATTATTTTCAGTACCTGGATTTTCATTTGAATTTTCGGAATCTACACTTGCCCGCTTGAGCTTTAAAAAATTAAATGAATTTGCCTGCAGCAGTTGTTGTTATCGTTGTCGTTATGAATTCGTATAAATTCGTATGGATACGTATGAATAATTGGTAATTATTAGCGTTGTTGTAGAAATTGCCTATTTCTATCGTTTTTTAATCATCCGAAAAAGTACGGGATGTCTCGGCCATGACTTTCAGGACGAAACGAATGAAACGGGCAGCGCGCTTCTTAACTCAATTATCCTTTAAAGCTCATCTTGTATTCAGGAATTATAGCCATCGGTGTATGTAAGACGCGAAACATTCCATAAAAATGAAATTGGAGAAAAATGTTTTTGACTTTAGCACCCTACGGATATATACGTTATTTACGGTGCACTTTCTGTCGCAAAGAGTGCAGGAGAAAAACATGTATCACTAACGACAAGCAATTTTACAAGCGCATAGAGCAATGACTCAGAGAGATGGCAAAAACAAAATGAATTACAGCCAAGTCGAACTCGCGAAACCTCCACCACTAGCATCGTTATACCGCCCCTGCCACCACCTTTACCATAAAATGCTTAAAAGAAAAGCCATTCGCAAATTACTTAGCAGAAAGAAAGAAAGAAAGGAAGAAAGGAAGAAAGGAAGAAAGAAAGAAAGAAAAAAATGCTGTATAAGAAGAGCCGGCGAGGATTGCGCAATAGGGTGAAATAAAAAGTGTAGTTAAGAAATGCCGAGGGGAGGAAACGCGTCGCGGCCGATCGCAAATATAAATTTTCATAATACCGACTTTTCTCTCAAGGGGCGAGTCTAAATCTTAAATACCCGTACTCCCCCCCCCCACCCACCATCGAGATGCCGAGTCATTCATTTTCCGTGATTTATTTAGCTTTCCTATTGGAAATTAACTGCGATAACCCTCTCTATATGCCCCCGATCCATTCGTTCCTTTATTATTTCCTACTTCTTCTCGACGATTTTTAAGTATTTTCAGCAGCGAACTGATACCGCTCCGGCTTAACGGATATATTACATAGGGAAGGACATAATTCTGGCACGTCCATTCAATAATTGGAATATTACGCTCTTCCAGCCACCAATCATGCCATTATAGAAAAGGCTTATCTTTTTCCAATACATTCGCGCTCCCGATCCATATATCACTCGCGGACGTAAAGCGAGCAATATTTATGAGGATATTCGGCCAACATTTATGATGAAATTCCGGCGACTGGGTCATTTTATTATTACATTTCGCATTAATTATTAACTATTTCCAAAGTTTGTCTCGATTTCGTGTGAAATGTGCTTTAATTATGAACGAACATAGGAAATGCATTATTAAAGAGGTATAATGATAGAAAGGGGAAAACGTATTGATATCATTAAGATAGATTGATTTTATAAGTATATTTGCCTCCTGCCCATAATAAGGTGCTAATAAAATATTTATATTTTATTAGCAGGACATCTGTGCCGACTGCTGCTCTCTAACGTATGTATATAATATGCACGCATTACATTTACCGCTCAAGCTTACGATTACAATTTACGTCCAACATCCGCAAACTTTTACGTAGAAGTAAATTTATTGAAAAGCAATACTCCCAAGTCATTGAAAGTAATATTGAAACGAAGCGAATCGAACCTTGCAATGAACTTGCTCATTACACCCCCCCCCCCCTACTACTACGTATTTTATCCAATTACTACGTTATTACTTACGTGGACAAATGAAAATGTATGACTATTATGAATACCTGGTCGGTTTATAATGATATTTTGGATTATCGATCGGCTAAAGTAACGACAAAGGTTATCCATCCCGTTCGTACAAAGTTTATAGATTAATATCAAGAGATTGACTTTTTCCTCATTTGCGGTCGATTTTCCGCTTTTCCCCATTTTCTACTCCAACGACTAATCAGGGGACGCTTTTGCTGTCTCTCGACTCACGGCTAACAGCTTGCGATTGCATGCAAGTGGTTGCGAGGCTCCGAGCTTTCAAGGCATTGAGCGCTGAAACGAGCTCCACCCCCCACCCCACCCGACATCCATTCCTTCTACAGATGCTGCACAAATGCATGGCTATTCGCGTTTTATATTCGAAAAGTAAGACAACCAACAGAGCATTTAATGGCTAAGATGGACAGAATCTCATGATTTTTCTGAAACGTACAGCACAAATGAATATTAAATTGATAATTTAGCGATCGCCAAGTGCTCTCAATCGTTAGAGAAATAATTGCGTCGATCTTTGAGGTTACGTGAATATTCAGTTAATTATGTGGATAATAGACTTTATATATGACGTGCTTCGAGCCCAATAAGAGACTTGAATGCAGTGGAGTCCTCCAAGAGAAATAAAATAATATGATAGAGTGTCTTTACATAGGAGAGCTTGGGACAAGGAATAGATAAAATGTACGGATGATGTATTATGATCGACTGCGAAAACAGATAAATAGCCATGAGCATAAGAAAAATAGACCGAATCAATAAAAGAAAGAAGTATGAGGGGGAGAAAGGGATGGGTGTACAAGGAATCACATGCGTAAAAGAGAAATATAGAAAAATTTGAGGATCGGGTGGAGCAGAGCAGTGTGCGTGGCCCAGAAAGTATAGTATAGTGAAAAACAAAGCGAGATGATCTACATTCAAGAGGGAAATAGAGAGATAGCAGTTTGAGAAAAAGTGTAAGGAGTGAGAGTGGCAGATAGTTGATGGGGGTCGCTTTCTCCCTGATCTATGTACTTCCTGATGCTGTCCTTAATGATTATCCTTGGCGTGTAGCAGACAAATAGTCAAAGCTTCTCAGACGAAAAGAGATTTTCCCGAGACGTTCGTTATGCGCGCACGAAAAGAAATCGCATGTTATTTGTCCTCGAGTACAAAAATTCACAATCGAAATGGAATTGATCTCCAGTGATTTTTAAATCCCTTAACATTTTTCTTCTCCACGAGCTCCCCCATAAATAATACCATTAATTATCCGCGCTTAGCAATCATCTCATTCATTGGTAGGAAAAATTGTTAATTTTCATTTAGAGATTTCGTGGATTCGCGTAACAAGTATTACGTTGATCCGCTGAGCCTGAGACCGATAAAGCTTATTATTACGTTGGGCGAAGGAGCAGCGGATCCTGCAAAAACGGACCTTCTTTTCCAACTTTTTCCAAACCGAATCTATTTAGATAATAAGAGTTTAGGGAAAAGGGCCGAAAACGCATGGACGCAATAAATAATCCAGCCTTATCAAAGCGTTAAAAGATTAATGCTCCCGCTTCTTTCCCAACGTTTTGTAAGATTTAACGAAATCGAAAAAGAGATAAGAGGGACTAGAAATTAGACGCTTAATAACAGCTCTGTTAATTGTATGCCCGATAAAAAAAAAGGTAGAAAGGCGAAGAAAGGAAAGGGTAGGGCAGGGGCTCGGATAATTAGACTTGGCTTTCAAGCGGCTGCGATTTACCGAATCGTCGATCATCCCTTCGCGGCTAGAAATCCGTACCGAGAATCTTATAATACGCCTGCACGTGCGGACATTTTGCCGGATCAAAGTCAAACCTGTTGTAACCTGCTTTGGCCATTCGCCGTCCCTTGATTGTCGCAACGCATACGATAAAATACAGGGTAATTTGTTAAAACTGCATTAGAATTTAATTGAAGATTATCATTTAATTACAGATTTTCTCTATGGGGACGTGGTGATTAAAGGGGCCGTAATTTTACTGAAAAGCATTATAGATTAGACATTAAGGAATGAATAATATATAAAGACTTATATATATTATATTAACAAAGTCTATAATCTGAGAAATTGGAACGTCGGTTGGGGGCAATGTTTCTTAATGCAAAAATGTCTTCCAATGTCCTACTTAGAAAAGTAAATGAAATACTTTATTAGAGTGAAGAAAAAAAAAAAATTGTAGGGCAAAGTATAAATTGCGTTATGAGCTGTAAAATTATTTAAAACATTCCTCCTATATTTATAATCCGGCAGAGAACATTATTTTTAAAAACTTCTGATGAACTTGTATTGATTTTACGAGCTCGAGGATTATTATTATTATTGTTGTTGTTGTTGTTGTTGTTGTTGTTGTTGTTGTTGTTGACTATTATTATTATTATTATTGATCCTTCGATATTTTAAGATTTTAAATTAACTTAAAAAAAATTTTATATTTTAATTTAAAGTTTTTTTTATTAAAGAAGATAAAAGTTATTTGCTCCATTTATAGGGTAAAATTAAGTTTTAACTGTATCTCGAATGTAATGTTGATAATAGTTCAGTATTCTAATCAATTGTTGATTTTACCAATGACTTCGTTCCTACGCATTCCCGTAAAGATAGAATTTAATTGAAATTTATCGTTTTTAAAAAGAATACAGCGCTAAATAGTCATAATAGTTATTAAAATTATACGCCTTATATGAAGATGAAGGGAGACGCGAGTCAATTTATGTAAACAAAATAAAAATAAACGACGACATACGTTTGTATGTGTATAAGAAGGGTAAAAGGGTCTCGTAGCCAGTGTAGGAGACGCAGGCTCGACGCTGATTACGTCTACATGCATTCGATGGGAAAAGAATTCTCGGCAAGGGAAAGAAATTTCGGCTTAAAATTCAGAAGTCGTGCATTAAGAGAAAGCCGCAAACTCGCGGGTAGGTAGGAGGGGATGGGTAAGGGGTCGGGATAGCGCGGGTGGGATCGTTGAGTTGTCGGGATGAGAGAATCGGTCTTTCCACTGAGCGCCGACTCCCTCGAAAAGTGTCTCTACTCTATCAATTTCGAAGCACTCAGACATCCTTCGTACCTCCCTCCCTCCCACCCTCATCCTTCCCTCCTCCTTGCCCCCTCGATGTGCGGATTTTTCCAAGTTAGGACATTAGGTGTCATCATCATAGCCAGGAGTAAAAAAGAGGAAAGGAGCCTCATCTGCGTAGAAAACTCGTCGCCAACGAGAATCTCTCTCTCTCTCTCTCTCTCTCATTCTTTCTGTCTTTCCAGCCTTTTTTATTCGACGCTTCTCGCTCGCGCTTCCACTTCAAATCGGCTTCAATTGTTGCTCGCTTCTGGGGCTTTAAAAATTGAATGACATTTGGCGAGGCGACTGGATCTCTCTGCGCTTACTGCCAAGAGACGGGCTTTTATTTACTCGATTTACCCTGAAATACCGAGGAAATCAACTAGCACGAGCTCTCTTGGAATTTCCTCCTTTATCCACCACCACCCATCCCCCACCCCCACCCCCTCATTCCTCACCGCCCGACTATCGCCAGATTTATCAATTAGCCATTATCTATCAGCCGCCCATATGCTCGCTACGTCCATATTAATAAACCTTACCGAGTTAATTGATTCTCCCACCCGGAGTGAAGCTCCAGAAGCTCACGTTCCTCAACAAATTGGCCAAATACTGTCTCCAATTGATTTACACGTCGCCTTAAAATATATCCTAATCGGCGCTTTCTTCGGCGCTTTCTTCGGCGCTTTCTACGGCCCTTTCGGCAATTTTCCGAATCAAAGCCGAGCCTTCGGACGAGAGCGATCATTTTCTAACGTCCCAATGACCTCGTCGCTTATATAATGAGGCGGCAGAGTCGAACGACGTAAATAAAATACTTTGCGAGCGAAATTGGCTCCTCTTAGATTGTCTTTTTTCTCTTTCCTGTCTGGGCGATCGCTCCTGCTCGGGTGGGGTTGGGGGGGTAGGGGGACATTTTAGCGCGACCATGCGAACACCTCGATGACTCCGGGAAGAGGGATGACGTGCCGAAGCTCGAGCAGGAATGAAGCTAACTAAGGTCTCGGCGGAGCCCGACACGCCCTTTATCTCGCCCCGACCTCGGTCTCGAGGAGCTATCCCGATCCCTTAACCCCTCGACCAGCTGCTGCCAAATTCACCAATTCTCCCCGAAGCTCTCGGTTTAATCGCCTCCATTACCAATCCCGAGGCCCGAGACTTTACTCTCTCTCTCTCTCTCTCTCTCTCTCTCTCTCTCTCTCTCTCTCTCTCTCTCTCTCTCTCTGTCTCCAAATAACCCCATCACCACAATAATGCTCTCTAATTCGTTAAATCGTAATTATTGTCGGGACGGCTTCGGCTTTTGCGTAATTTTTTTTTTTTTTTTTTGTAATCAGTACCAGCTGATGAGCTGCGGGAAGCTGCTAACGAAGGAAGGATAGATCGCCGATATCGGAACGGAATGAGGCGTTAAGGGCTGTTAAGGCTACTGTTAAGGGATCGCCAACGGTAGGGATCTTATGAGGGAGGAATCGCGGATCGCCGGGACGAATCGAGAGAATCGCGTCGCTTCCCATCATCGAGACCCTAATAATGCTCTCTTAAACGCTCGGGCTTCATTGGCAGGTAGTCGTGGAAAAAAAGCAGATGATGATGATGATGATGAGGAGTAGGAGGAGGAGGAGGAGGAGGAGGAGGAAGAGCCACTGCCGCCGACGCTTTAAAAGCCCCGATAAAGTCATTCGAGCGCTTTCTTACGAAGGGGATAGAGGAGAATCACAGAGAGGCCTAGAAATTGCCATTTTCGCGTTCAACTCGCCGTAAATTCCCGCGAGGCAAATCCTTTTTGGCAATCACTTCGAACTGGCTAAAGCTCGCTTTCGCCTCAACTACTCGCGTTCCCTCTACGTCTTCTCCTCCCCCCCCCCCCCCCCATTTCCCCACTCCGTCTCTTTGCGTTCTTTTTTGTTGTTGTTGTTTTTCTTTAATTTATATCCGTCTCAATTATCCGATCCCCCACCTCGTCTCTCTCTCTCTCTCTCTCTCTCTCTATCTCTCACACACGCACGCACGCACGCACGCAGACGCACGCACGCAGACAGCCTGACACAGTGAAAGAGATACGCAGGCAAAGCCGCGAGAATAAAACCTCACGGAGCTTTGGGAAACATCGGGGAGAGCGTCTAATAAATCACCCCATACGTTCTAATTGTTCTGCCTTATATCGCTCGCAGACAGTCATTAAAACCGATCCCTCCCTCACCTCGAGCGTCCCCGTAATCCGGGTTTGCCGGCAACATTCGTAATCGCACACGCGGTATCCGACGATCTCGTCGCGGATTAGCCGCGATCATTTAAATACGCGAATGGGAGCGTAAGAAAGGACAGGATCTCGTTTATTTTGTAAGCGGAGTCGAAGGTACCGGATGACGGACGGGCACTGGGGCGACGAACGGATATCAGCCTTAGCGAATAGCCCCGTGTCAACAAGCCAATGAAATAGGAATTAAAGAGCCCCCCACCCCTCTCCACCTTTTAATTCGTGCTCGTATTGCATTCCCAATGCAAATACGTTGTAGGTGTATAGCAGGCGGTGCACGCCGGTCCCCACTACCACCACGTAACCGATAGCCCTCATGGACCGTCGTACGTTATTCCCTGCCCGGATTTAGCTCGCCCCCCCCACCCCCGCCCCCCGGCAGAAGCGTAAACACAGACGCGCACGCGTAAACAGACGAGGTCGTGCGCCGAGGCGGTTTGCCATTGTGCAAGGGCGACACCGACTCCGGCCTCTCCTCTTTATTTGTTCAGCACTCGGACTAATTATCCAGCTATTTGGGATTCGAAGCCCAGCATCCGAACCATTGCTACGTTATCGCGATAAGAGCACGCGGACTCTGGTGCGCATACGTCTATTTGCTTATCAGCTGGCGTGATTGGCCGAGCGCCCGCGGCAATGAGTTTATGGGAACTCGTCGGCTTATGCGAATTTAACCTGCAGGTCCAGAGGCGCTAAGATCGCCCGGCGCCCCTCCATTTCCATCCAGTCGGGCTCGTCTCACCTTACCTCCAAGCCCCTCGTAACGACATTCCACGCTAACGAGCGACTCTTTTCCTCTTTAACGGGCCGACGACGAGCTTCCTTCCCTGGCCCCCGTTTCCCTTCGCTTGGTCGAATAAAGCCCTACCTACCCACACGAAGCCATTGGCGGGTTATTTATGAGACCTTGCGCGACTTTAGCTTGTAACCAGGTGTCTTTGGATACTAATATTAACAATACTCAGAATTCGTAATAACTCGTAAATATTTCCCCCCTCCCCTTGCATCCTCGCACAGCTCTACCCGATATCACTAATATCTTATCCGTGCGGAGGGAAGGAGGATGTTGGTCAAGAGACGTCCCTGGCGCACTTGTAAAGAGCAAAAAGCTATAAAAATATATATATATATATGTATCTATATACATATAGAATAGAATACTTTGGGAATTGGGATTTAGTATTGGGAATAAGAGGGAAGCCATTGAAAAAGTACGTAATGCTCTTTTAATAGATCAATAAGAGAATAGATGAATTTATCGAGGCTCCGGAATGAAAAGTATCGAGTCTGAGATAAAAGTTAAGAAGTCAGAAACGGTTAGGATCCGCGTATCCCGTCCCCGATAATCTCCATATATTCGAATTTGCAAAGTCTCGGGTCTGTGACGAGTCGAAGACAACGATAAAAGCACTCTCGCGGTATTCTCTTGAGGGAGGGATTCACAACACGTAGGAGAGCCTCTTCAAACGTTAACGTCAATCCGGGCCACTACCAGTGTACCTCTTTCGTTCCTCCACGTGGCGCGAGTCTACGCATCCGCATTACCAGTCGTGCGGCTTCGGCTGTACCCTTGCCCCGCCCGAGGAGAAGCGCAACTACAAAGCCCGAGCTCGACGGTGCGGGGATTGATGGGACGGAGTGAGATGGGGATGGAAGGGAGGGGGGTGACCGGAGCAAGGAATCGAGACAGCCACGATGTGATGGCTCGACGTTCCTATCTGACGTCGTCTCTCCTCCTGAAATCCCATCCTACTCAACACAGACATACGGCCACATCTAATGGATACATAGATGGATAAAAGTATAAACGTACATTTACGTAGACGTACGTGTACGTGTAGTGCGAAGGAAGCTTCGAGTGTCAAGAAAGATTCGATATATATATATATATATATGAAGAGAACGTTTTAATCGAATAACCCCCGCACTTACACCTTCAGCGTCATTATCTTTATGATCTTTACGAAAGTCGATCCCCAATTAAAATGTTTCGATTTAAAAGTATCGTTTATTCTTCTGGTCTTGTAATTGTAATAACATTGATTTAAGGTAGCGAAAGTAGTGGAAATTAACATTTGTAAGAGGAACTTATTAAGAGGGGTCAAATAAAAGGTCGGGAAAGATATGACACTCGCGCGCAGAAAGAAATATATACAAAGCGGTGGGCGAGGGGTGATGGAGGGTGGAGGGTTTGGGGGTGCGGGGAAGGTAAGGTATAAGGAAGTCGAAAACGAACGAAAGTCGTAAATGCTGCAGAAGCATAAAACATAGTCGAAACTTCCTTACTATGCGACGTAACTCATTACTTTTATTACCTGCTGAGTAACATCGGATCGGAGAGGTAGAAAAAGACGGGGATAGGGGTAGGTCGAGCCGAGGGAGCAAAAGACAAGAGAAGGCGCATGGAACGCGGAACCTGAAATCCCTTTTACGTCGGTGGCGCGACGGAGGCTCCTATCCCGAGGAATTTACGTGCCAACGTGTCAGCCGAGGAATTAATTCGCATATCGCACCCCCGCGTCGCCCCACCTACTCGGTGGAGGGTGGGGCTGTTGGGGAAAGGGGATGACGAGAAGAGACTGGAGGCAGAGCTGACAAGGATGACGGAGTCGAGGGTACGATGGGGCGTACGATGAAGACAAGGACTCGTTCGGAGCTCAGCGACGGATGTCTTCGATTAACCGAGCTCTATCGAGAAACTCCTGCCTATATCCATCAATAAAATTCTTTCGCTCCTACTTATTTCGATTCATTGGCCCTTGGCTTCAAACCCACGACTTTATAGTGTATAAATTAACTTACGGACTCGGTGCTGAGATACAGCCCGTCTCGTGTACTCACCTGGAACAAATAAAATTGACGTCAGTCGCTTCATTTAATGGACAGTCGTCCGATATACGCGCGACATACGATTAAAAAGTTCTTGACCTTCGGCCCACGAGAATTTTCATATTTATAAAGAAATCGGCCCTTCGCAAATAGTATTAGTAAAATAACTTTAATTCGCTCGGGGGCTCAGCCGAGTCATTATTATACGAGGAGAGGGGCCGCCGCTGTCCCGCTTGTCCCCGGGGCCGTGCAAAATTATTTTCCCATTTTACGGATAAGTTATTATAGTCAATTGAGCCGATGAGGGTCCCATTGAATTTTCGGCAAAACTTTTGAAAAACCCGATAGGGGATGTTTCGAGCGACTCTGCTTTAAGGGACGTATTGGGCGCCCCGGGAAGTACGATCGAAGGAAAAACTTGACATTCGCGAGTGCGGGGAACGAGTCAATTTGAAATCCGTAAGCTTAATGATTATTACCCGTCGATCGGACTACTGCTAATTAAGTAAAGACCGGCCGGCTGGCTTTAAAGGGATTAACTACCACTACCACTGCTACTACTGCTACTGCTACTGCTACTGCTACTGCTACTGCTACTGCCACTGTTACTAGTACCACTGCTACCACTGCTACCACTGCTACTGCACCACCACCACCACCACCACCACCACCACCACCACCACCACCACCACTACTACTACTACTAATCGCTTTTACTAATCGAAGGAGGTCTTAGTATACAGAGAACGGTGTCCCGTGAAAGATTTCTCTGTTATTCTTAACGTAACGATTGGCTTCCTACGGAAAATGCTGGAGGAGAAGGATACGCGTATAATATTACGAATGGATCGGATCCGCTTAAATATCCGAGCTTCGGAGGAAAGGATTCCCGATCGAGAGCGTCCCCTTGGCCTATTCCCGCCCCCTCCCGAATAAAAGAAAATCGTCGTACCCTCACCCTCACCCTCTCTCCCTCTCGCCCCTCTCTCACTCTCTCTCACTCGTTCTCCTTCTATATAGGCACACGCGTATGTCGTCCTTCTGACTTGGGTCCAAAAAGTTTTTATTGCCCGTCTCAGAAGTTAGGAGGGATAGCGGGTGGAGGAATGGGGGGGGGGGGGGGGCGATGCCGCGCCTCGCAGTTGGCATCTCTTCAATTTTCGATCGACGGCCAAAGTTCCGAGACGTAAATCTGGCTCGCGGCCGCGATGATTATCGCCGCGATGAACGGCTCGCCCGGGCCGCGATATGTCCCGGCGGGATGGAGGGAGAGAGGGACGGAACGCACGAGATAAACAGCACGAGGGCATCGCTGGAGGGAAACGACTCGCTTCGCTTTTGTCGCTCGAATTGGCTTTGCTTCCGTCTGATAATTAACGATCCCGAGGAAGACGACGCCCCCGACACCCCCGCTGATTAATGCTCCCTTGGCTCTCTCTCTCTCTCTTTTTCTCTCTCTCTCTCTCTCTCTCTCTCTCTCTCTCTCTCTCTCTCTGCTCTTTTACGGATAAAATTGTGTTTACCCTTGCTTCTCCCTCGCTTTAATTAAAACTGACTTTGGCTTATAACGGCGGCTCCTTACCGAACGACGCTTCACTACTCTTTCCCACTTCATTCCCCGGTCTCTCTCCTCCCCTCCACCCCCCTCGGCACTTGTTTCGTCATCGAGCTGCCGCTGCGGCTACTCGACACTCTCTACCCGCCCCGTCCCCTAATTCTTCTACCGGGAACTGTTTCCGCTTTCGCGTTCTTCCTCGAGATCGTCGATATTCCACGTCCTCTTGCCGTCCTCGAACTTTGTCCTGACATTGAACATTGCTTTCCCGCACCGAAAATTTCTATTTCAACACGAGCTCGATGCCTCGACGAAACGTCTACCACTAGACGGCTATTAATATATATATATACATATACAGAGAGAGAGAGAGAGAGAGAGAGAGAGAGAGGAGAAAACATCGGCAAGTCGTTTCTTTTTTTTCGGACGTTCAAGAAGTCACTTAGCGAACTAATTTCCAGACATCCTTCAGCCTCTCTTTGCTTTCGTCTGCCCCCCCTCCCCCATCTTCCCTTCGCCGCTATTACAGGGAATATTTTGCATTTTAAAAAGACCCCTCATAATGTCCTGGAGCATTAAAGCCCCGGCGAAAGTTCTTTCCTCTTTTTTTTTTTACCGGGGGAGCCGCGCGAGGCGTTTCGGTCACTTCGGGATAAAGCCTACAACATTCCAAGGCCACAAGCACCTACTCGTATCAGCTTCCCATCGCTTCGTCTTTCAAAAACGTGCAGATTCTTTTTATGCAGGTCGTCCTCTCTAGCAGATGCACGATGCTCCTCACAATGCTTTTTAGGACTAACGAACCCAACCGTCCCGTTAATTATTACCATCGAGTTAATAATTCATTTATTTACAAACTCTTAAACACGTGAACATTTCGTATTTTCTTTTTCGTATTGCCTCCGGCATCGACAGCCCATCTGCTTTCTCTTTTTAAGATAACAAACGAATACGGCAACGACGGACATTATTATGGATATAATTATCCGCACCGGTTCAATAAAAAATATCTTAATCTTAACGTCACGTTTCATTTATTCAGAAAATTCCTTTTCCCTTACCATTTCTTAGCTGACCTTACGTAATGCCGGCTAAGCTTTAAAAGTACACGCAATTCCTAAAAGTGCTATGTATTTGCGCTTAGAAAATTTCTTTCTAGAACAAAGACAATCGTAAAAAATCTTTTGTAACAGTCATTCTATAAAGGAAATTTTATCGCGAGCCGTGTATTTCTAAATTCTTCATGAGACGTTTTACAATCCTCGCTCCTCGATATTTTCATTGATATTAAATAAATGGGGGAAAACCGATGTATTATTGAATAAAGTACAATTTCGTATTAAGTGTTATCAGTTGATTTTTTTTTTTTTTAAACGAAGAATCCCGACTCCTACATTTCGCGTTTACGTATTATAAATTATTTTTAATACTGCAACAGCTTATAGATATATAGGGATATAAAGCAGTGCTGCAATAACTGACAAGGATATGAAAAAATATCTGTCACCACATTGTGAAATTTGTGTGAATTTTCTGTTTTATTACGACATCGGTTGCCGTACAAAGCGATATCAGAGTGATAAAAACCAAAAAAGAGTGTGTCACAAATTATAGGCCGATAGATAACTTAATCCCTCAGCTCGCTTATTTCATATAGTATATGGAGCTTTACTTGACCCCCCCCTCCTCCCTCCCCACCATGCCCCTGCCCAATCTAACTCTGGATCTTTTCTCTCCGACAACAATTGCAATGACATTCTTGATTCCCCAATAACCTCATACGCAGCAATCGCATCTGATTACAGTTTCTGTTTCATTCGAATAATAAAAAATTCCTAGGATATAATATCATTATACTTGAATATTAATAGTTAATTATTGACGATTAAGGAGTTTACGTCGCGATAAAAGATCCGAGCTTTCTCCTTTCTCAGAATTACGTAATAAAAATGAATGTACATGTTTGAACGTTGTCATCGAGTGAATACGTAACCTCGATCTTCTAATAAAATTCCATAAAAACGATATCTTCGTAGCGTACAACTTATATGCATGTATTGCAAAAGTAGATTCCATTCGGAAACCGCCAAATCGTAAAAGACCCTGAAAATGCTCGATCGTAAAGCTCCGTTGTAGCCAGAAGATAAAAAAAAAAAAAAAAAAAAATCCGTAGCCCCCAGCGAGTATCATTACAACGGGAAAAAAAGAAAAAAAGAATGAACGAAAGAAAGAAAGAAAGGAAGAAAGAAAGAAAGAAAGAATAAATAAAACGTAACATGATTTCTTTTTTTTTTTTTTTTTTTTAAGGAAAACAAGACTTGACTCGTAAGGAAGAAAATTTTTAAAAAGTCTATCAAGCACATTCGTAAACAGAAGACTTGCATTGTCTCGATAAAAAAAATGACTGCCTCGCGGGAGGGGAAGGTTTGTATAATTAAAGAAAATTACACAAGATTTTATTATGTAAGAGCATCGAGGGAATTTTTTAGAGCCAAGTAAGTATAGGCAAGTGCTTGTAGATAAAAAGTATTGATTAGAGGGAATAAGCGAGCGTCTCATTTTTGTACGTCTCATGGTGAGAGAGAGAGAGAGAGAGTGAGAGGTAGGGGTAGGGGGAAGGAAAAAAGGAAGGGCGAGCTCTAGATGGGAGGGGAAAATCGGGTTGGGGTTGGGGGGGGGGGGGCGGAGGTGGAGGTGGAGGTGGAGGTGGAGAGACGGGTCGCACAATGAATAGGAGGACACGCCTCTATTAAAAGGACGAAATAGAGTTGCGGCAATGTTTCTTTCACCTTCCTTTATCAAACGCGGCAAGTGCACTTTCTTCTACCGACTTGGACTTCTTACTCTTTCGCGACACGCTTCGCCTTTCTCGCACCGAACGAATTTCTTTCATACGCTCCCCCACTCGTTTGTACCATTGACTGCGACATTCGAGGACAGGCTTCCTTTCATGCTCGGGGAGACAGGGGAGGGGGGCGGGGGCGTCAAAAATGATCGAAAAAAAGATATATTGTCCATTGAACCGCTGATGATGATGCTCCGCGTCAAAAGATTTACGTCCCTCCGTGCTTTTTCCCACCGAGCCTCTTTCTTTTTTTCTTTCTTTCTTTCTTTCTTTCTATCTTTTTTTATTTTTAGCCACCACCTCGGATATCGCGATGTATCATAAAAAAATAACATATCCCGTACAAAATGAAATTTCTACGTATCCAACACCCGCGTCTCCTCTTTTTCTATTTTGCGGCTCTCGTTCTCTCTTGCCGAGAGAATAATATTTTCAACCACGTAATCACCGAGATTCATCGGCTCCTGAGCTAACCGAATGGAAACACTATAAAAAAAAAAAAAAAATAAAATAAAAAAAAAAGAAGAAATGAAGAATTTGGACGATCCCGATCTAAGTCTTCTACACGTGCATTCGGCCATTGCACGTAAGATTATCGGATCCTCGCGATTCTTGATCTGCCTGGATCTCGATCTTGCTCGTTAGCCGACCGCCCTCAACTCCCAGGCTCCGCTCTGTAACGTAGAACGAGCCGCAAGTTCTCGGCTTAACGAATCAACGAATCCAGCAGGCGGATAATATTTTTTTTCTAAGGCAAAGCCGTACGTACGCACAATCCCCTTACTTACAACTTTATAGCGGCTTTTTAAATCGATAAGCATGAGCTTTATCCCTAACGAATCTTAGTACTCGAAAATACCCGTGAAAATT
Organism: Ceratosolen fusciceps; assembly: GCA_018883505.1. NCBI lineage: Eukaryota > Metazoa > Arthropoda > Insecta > Hymenoptera > Agaonidae > Ceratosolen > Ceratosolen fusciceps. Next base: position 10,179,194 of record RCIC01000002.1, read on the forward strand.
TAAGGAAAAAATAATTACTCTTCCTCGACAGTCCTTCGTTCGTGTAATTCAAAAAAACGCGATTACGTGGTGACGCGTTTCTTAAAACAACGCCAAGATCAACGTTTGGCTTTTCGAAGTTTCATCGGAAGCTGCAATACAAATAAAGATAAGCGATGTATTTTATGGGGGCAAGTAGTGCGGGACATGGAGCTTAGCTGCTCGGTTGGCCGCGATTCCGCGATTTCGCGATTCCAGAATAGCAAGAGCGGCTCGAGGACGGCGAGGGCGATGGGGGTTATTGGGGCGGGGAAGGGGACCGAGACGGGAGCTCCGACTGTTTTGACGAGCATCGGCATGCGGGGCACAAAGGGGGACAAATGAAGGAATGAAAGAAAGAAAGAAAGAAAGAAAGAAAACGAACGCTGGAGTTCATCGCTTGTACGTGTTTGTGCGCATGTCACGCATTAGGAGAGCGCGCGATAGTCAACATGAGAGCTATAAAATTTTACGGGATGGGCGTTGTTTTTTTATCTATCGGCGATTACCGCTAGTTTAATAATTTGCCGATAACGTAGATTTATTTAGATTCGTTATGGCCTCGAGCGAAGGACAGGGATCCATGGATTCTGTACCCACGACTTTTTTCGTACTTCGTTAAATTCAAAACAAGTTTAATTCATTATTTATTTATTTATTTATTTATTTATTTATTTGCTTTATACTCTTTTCAGGTAATGGGAGTAATTAGTATATGAGCGTGGACAAGTAATTTAAAAATAAACATTCCTTTCAACGTATCCGTATCCAGAGAATTTACACGAATATTTTACTTTCGTATTTAAGCCGCCTTTTCATTCGGGCTTTTAACTAATTATTATACTCCGCCTGCACTCGTATAAATAAGCTTTTTTGAATATATCTAATACGTTCGTGGCTGGGCTGAATTTCATTTATGGAATATTGAGGAAAGCCTTTCTCCGAAAAACTAAATATCATACACTATTACGTCGTATTATAGAGAACATGAGCTCGCGAGGCTCTTGTTACACAATAAATATGCTTTTAATGACATAATATTGCTTATGCATCAATTAAATTCAGCATGAATTTTACGTCAAACCTTTGCGAATGCCGTGCAATGGATTTTTATGTACATTACACGGTAGTTTACGCATGGAAAGTAAGGTGCACGATACCTTATTTTTATATATTTACAATATACCAATGGAATTGCGAAGCGCAATAATGTAAACGCAAATACAATTCGTTTCGTCAAATCGTCATAAATTTTGATTCCTCGTACTATTTCGCGCGCGTTCCGCTATTATTGACGCGACAATAATAATAATAATAATAATAATATTGACATAATTTAATGTCAAATACAAACTGTTTGCAGTTCGCATTATTACATTCTTCCCTTTTTGTTAACGTTGATCTAATAATTTCCAGCCGTTTATGATGTTTCCTGTTTTATTATAGTCCATTCCACTACGCGCGCAATCAAATTTATCATTTACTTGATCGAAATATTAACACGATCGGACTTACCGATTTTCGTAAAACTCACGAGCCTCTTGTTTCGTGTTCTTAACGCGTTCCATATAATAATCTCTCGGCCTTTAAAAATAATCAGAAACGAATGGCCTAAGGAAACTTTGCAGATGGCGCGCTTGAAGATGGGAAAGGCTAGAGAGGAATATTTGGGAAGAAGGCAAAATGATTCTTGCGCTCGAGCGCTAACAGTCGGACAATAATCTCATGATTGGTTTTTCTGGCCTCGCAGGCCCCGGAGAATACAAATCCAGATGAACAGGGAAAATCCGGGGGAAAGCAGAGCCTCGAGTGGAGCCTCTGTCTCCCCCCTCCCCCCCCTTCAACCGTTACGAATCAGCAATGTTAATCGAGATATCGAACAAGTCGTATTTTAAAAATGTAATAAAAACGTAGAAAAAGGTACGATAAAATGGAGGCTGCTAAATACCTGAATAGCCCAGGAGGATAAAAGAGGCAGCCGTAGGGATGAAAAGCTGGCTTACCTCCATATCGATCGGTATTTCGAAAGGGTTTGAGAAAGTACGCGGTTGAGCAGACCGGGGGTAAAGCGACGGTTTAAGGGTGGCACGAGTGGCGGCTGAAAGTGTTCATTAAAACTAGCGCCGTCTGTACCTCTTTTCTTTCGCTCTCTCTCTCTCTCTCTCTCTCTCTCTCTCGCTCCATCTCTCTTTTCGTCATGCGCAACCACCACCCCCCTAACACCCTCGACCCACCCACCCACGTATCTGTACATATCCTTTCTTTTTTACCTTCTGGAGACGGTGTAGACTGGCGACCGGGACGCCGGCTTCTTTCTTTCTTTCTTTCTTTCTTTCTTTCTTTCTTTCTTTCCTTTTTTTCCAGCTTTCTTCCTTTTATTTTCTTTATTCTTTTTTTTTCTTGTTTTTTTTTTGTGCGGAGGGTGCATTGAAAAGCAGTGTTACTGCCGAAATCATAATTTCGACCTTGCTGAATGAGAAGGAGAGAAAAGCTCTTTATCCTTATCTTTTTCTGTCTCGTCTAGCGTACGACGGCGGCGACGTAGACGACGACGACGACGACGACGACGACGACGACTACAACCCTCGTGCCGACTATCTTTCAGACGTGTGCATAAGCCACTTGGCTTCTCTTCTCTTCCTTAATGGATCTTCTTATTCCACGAGCCTTGTTCCTCCCTCCTCCCTCTCATGGCCCCCCATGCCCACCCATACCCTTCCGCCGGCCGGCCGACCGTCCGGCCCGTCCTTTCTAAATGACTCGCCACCCCGCGTGCGCGTCCCTGAATACATTACAAGGATCCTCCAATTGACCATCATTATTTTCCCTTTCATCTCCTCTAATAAACTCGAATAAAGCTCGTCACTTTATTAATCATATTGTGTATTTCTTTTTTCACGAAGCTTATTAAGCATCGTCTACATCGTCTGTATCGCTCATCTTTTCTTTCTAACAAATTCTATTCGTCCATTCGAAACTGCCCGATTCTTTCTATAATTACGCGTATTAAGGGGCGGGGGGAATTTTTCGATGATCTATTGCACGATTGTTTAGTTTACGCCCCATACGAATGGGAAATAGATTTTATACAAAAAAAAACAGTTTTCCATAAGAAAAGAAATAAAAATAAATAAATAAATAAATAAAAGAATATAAATTGCGTTTCCGATGGGATGAAAATTCCTACTTTTTTTTTTTTTTAACTCACTGTATATCCTTCGTAAATGTAAGCGTATGAGTAAGTTGATAAATTCGATTCGGCATGAAAAAAAAATACCGAGTACGGGAAGGTCATTTTATTTAAAGATTACGTGAAATAATTTAGGATGATAATCCTTTATTTAAAGTCTATTTACAATGACAAAGTTCGAGGTTATAATTTTTCTTTAAAGCTTTTCCGCTGTCGTTTCCCGTATCCATCTGCGAGCATAATTGCGACAGAACGAGGCAGGCTCACGCGCACACCCAAACACAGACCTACGCGCGGTCTCGTGTCGTGTGGTGGTCTGTCTATCCTTTTACTGCGTTTTAAGTTCATTGTTTTGCTTTTTGTTGAGCATAAAATCAATGCCAGAGATATTTTCTGGGGATATGCATTAAAACAATTTGAAGAGAAAATATGAACGGTATTGTACAGCGGTTCGTGCAAAAATATCTTTGAATGATCAGGAAAAAAAAAAAAAAAAAAAAAAAAATCAAAAAAAAAGGGAAAAAAAGTAATAAAAATATCCCGGTAATAAAATGTCGAGGTGGTCGATAGAATAGAATCCTCGTGGATTCGTATTTAGTCATTTATTCGGCCATTTATTCAGCCCGTCCATTGAAATTACACGAGCCTTCCTCTGTGGGGCATGAATTTTATTTTATTTAATAATCTACTTCTGAGAGGATTTAGCGGTCTTTTTGCAACGTATTAAGGATCTATCCTTTTCCATCCCTTGTTTTGCCAATAACGGAGCTTTCGAGGCCGCCGAAACTTTTCTCTCGCTCTCATGGTACACGGAATGAATAACTGCACCGCTAATACGAAGAATACAGTGCGGGCATTCGGCGCTACTGAAAGCATCGATCGCAGATTAGAATGGAGTTTATGAGCTTCCGTAACGATGGGATTGGACAAAGAAAGGCTTTTTTCGTAAGATATCGATCGACTAGGGCCAATTAAAACTATAGGTTAAACAAAAAACAAAAACTTCAAGCTTCGTAATCTCAGTTGATCCCTTCCCCCCCCACCTTGTATCCATCGTATTATCATAGGATTTTATACAAAAAAAAAAAAATAATAATAATAATAAAAAAAGGATAGAAAAAATTTTTAAAAAATTAAAAATCCGCCCAATTACGGATGTATTAATTTGCATTTGCGATTACGGTTGTCGGATGTTTTAAAATGTCGGGAGGACGGCTGGACGGCTGGACGGCTGGAGGGCTGGACGGCTCGAGGAAATAAATACAAATGTGAGCAGCAAGATGTAAATGAAAGCACTCTTTCCTCTAAATTAATTAATTCGGATTGGAAAATACCGGGAGCGTAAGTAAATAACAATATTTTAGAATGCTAATGAATAAGCTCGAGAAACGGAGGCGAGCGTCGCCTTCGGATGAGGTGGACGACGCCCCGATAGTGGCCGCGCAATTAATTATAGGATTCGTCCGGCGTTTCCCTAGTAAAAGCCAATATGCATATAAATCGAGGGAATCGCATAAAGAAGCCGGGACTCGGTACGGAACTGTCTCCCCCGCCCCCCACCCCCGATCCCACCGCCATCGCCAACCCCAATTCCCTTTCGTCCCGCCGCGTAGTCTATCCTATTGAGCAGCGCGATTTCGAGTTTCGCCAATTCCGAACAATTTCTTGTTTACATCGGCTATCGCTTTCTCTCCATCCCACCCCACCCCGAACCCCCTCGTCCCACGCCCCTCGCTCGCCCGTACGGCATTTTTTTTCCTCGTTAATTAACTTTTCCCCGCCCTCATTTTTACCTTATTCGTTACAGCATCGGCTGTTATAATTTATTATAACGGAGAATTTGCGTATCAAAAAATAAAGTGCCCCGGCCGACTTACTTGCTCAAACTCATTTTCCCTTTAATTTTTTAATTAACGTCTATAATTTTTTTCGTGTCCCGTTGGCCTGAAAGACGCCGCTTGCTTTAATTACTTTTTAATACGTGTGGAGGGAATGTCCTTGGGGAGGGCAGGTGGCCGGCGGAGCCGAGCTCCGGGCTCTGGAATTATACCTGGAATTAAAAAGTCCGATCGGTGGCTCCGCTCGACGCGATGTTGGTATTGCTAGCGGCACTCGGGGAGTTTGTGCGTTTTCCTCGTCGTCGTCGTCGTCGTCGTCGTCGTCGTCGTCGTCGAATATTTAATTTAAACGGCGGCTAGGGCGAGCTCGAGGAAAAGGGGCGAGGAGAAAAAGCCGGTGCGCGTAGATTAGGATAATCGAGCGAGTACGTGGCGAGCTTATCTGAAACGCGGCGGGTTCGTATTGGGAGGATCGGGCACGGGCTGTCCACGGGATCCGGGAGGGCTCATTAGCGCGGCTTAATCCCCAAACAGGGGGAGGCCATTGAGGCGCAACGGAGGTAATAATGGCTCCGGGCGCGGGGCTTTTTAATTTCGCGGACGAGGACGAGGCCGAGGACGAGGACGACGGCGACGGCGACGGGGCTCCGTTGTAATTTCGAGCTCGACACCCGGGCGAGCGGGTGTTACGTCACGCGCGACACCGGCAGATGAAACGCAGTGGAGCTAGTCGGTGGCGGCTGGCGAGCGAGAGAGAGAGAGAGAGCGCTAGAGCATTTCCGCTAGTTATGGGGAGTCCGTGACCGGACAGCGGTTGCGACGTACCGTACCGAAGAGAGCCGTATGTGCGCACCCGGGGAGCGGACGCACACACGTAGGGGCGTGCATGGGTCGGCGAGTTTGTTTGCATCTGCTCGGCTCACGTACGTGCGCGGATTTATCCGGGTGCTGAGGAGGCGCGAACGCCCGGGCCCGTGCGCCCGTGAATGCGCGGGCTTTCGGTGGTGCGCGTGCACGTATTAGACGATAACCTCCGCGGGGAAAATGCTGACCGGCCGGGGATCGACGTGCCGGAACCAGCCAAGTCAGTACTTTGCCCGGTGGTTCGAGGGACATGATTTACCGGTCCTGTCCACGTACGTGTCTTCCCACGTATTCAACTCTTTCCCCCATCTCCATATTTCTAAACCGCTCGCCCGCCCCCCCTCTCTCGCCCTCTCGCTCTCTCGCTCTCTTTACCCTGCTTTGCTCTCCGTTTCTCTCTCTTTATTACGCCCGTTTCGTTCACGTATAAATGCCAAAGTGTTGACAAATAATTTTCTCTGTCGCTATTTACATTTAACAAATGGAAAAATGCATTAAGTCTTTTGATACTTTTCTTCTACATTAAGCGTTACGACCTAAGCGTTACGAAGCATCACTCTAGCCTTTAATTAATTTGCCAAATAATGCAGACGATCACTCATAATTTCTGGCTTATCGATTATTATCCTGTTAATTAGCTTTTTTCCTTACACTATTGCACTATTAATCACAGTATTCGAGAAAATGATGGGCCCGTAAGTGCCTATGGATTAGGTATTCAATGTCTAAATGCGTAATGTCAAATAATAATAAGGGAAGTTCGGTAATTTCGATTCTTCCATTATCTATTGGGCGAGCTATCCGTCTGTCAAATTCGCCATCTTGGATTTAAAAATTTACCAAGATTTAGTAAGACGTTGTCAGTGAGAGCTCGCTATTCTCATCTCGGGCTTTCAAAAGAGCAAATTTCTTTTAATCTTCGGATCCAGAGCCTCGTGCGGATTATATTAGTTCGGAGTAGAGTGACTTTTGAAGAATAGAAGATGGGGAAGCGAAGCGCCTGCATGGAATTGCCACTCCGCGTATCCATAGATATCTAAGTTAGATATCTGAGGCAGATATGTAAGCAAGTTGAGCTACAACAACGCTCACTGAGATGCAGCACTTGCTCCCTCCCTCGCTCCATCCCTTACTCAATCTTTCTTTACTTTCAAAGTGAAATCACAGTTGGCACTCTCTTGTTCGGCACTTTCCCTCTTTCTTGAATGCCATTATTTTGCACTCGCTGTCTCGACAATTTAATAAAACGCGCACAGACACGAGCGGCTCCTCTGAGAGATGCGTCTTAATAATAATAGCGAGAAGTCAGGCGCCCGCGACTTAAAATACTCCCACGGCTGCTATCTCTATCAAATAAATATAGAAAGCCACACGTATTCGCGAGGGAAGATCGCGGGGGATGGAGGTAGGGACGGAGGTAGGGAGGTAGGGACGGAGGTAGGGAGGTAGGGAGCGAAAGAAGAACGCGGGCAATTGGGGCAATTTGGTCGATTGAGGAGACCAGCAGCGTTAGCTTGAAATAATTCTCTCGCATAATTAAACGTAACGAATGTGTAAACGCGCACTCGTCCTTACGAGGCGAACGAATAGGTAACTAGCGTCCTTCGTCAATGCCCGTCTTGAAAGAAAGAGCTTGAGCTTTTGAAAAAGGATTGGAGTCCCTATGAAAAGAGCGCAATTCCAGGACGAGCTCAATAACACGCACGCACACGCACACACACACACACAGACTTGTTGGTAATAGAGCGAGAATTCTTTACTTTTCTCGAATCTCCGCTCGGCCGTAAACACACGTGGCATTGACGCCGGTCTGCGAGGATTCAAGTCTCCGGTAGGCGCACGAATACCTCGTTAGAGGTCTAATTGTCGGTCCTTTGTCGCCATCTTTTTCATCTCAAAATACACGCAATCTCGCCTCCTATCTCTGACCTTCCACGAGAAAGAGAGGCAGAAACAGAGACAGAGAGAGAGAGAGAGAGAGAGAGAGAGGGAGTTGACTAGTTAAACGAATGCTATGACAACGAGGAGGGGCACCGCTTGACTTCTTATTCCGCCTCTCACCCCCCTCCCATCCCTCGACCATACTACCCTCCTGCTCCTATCACGCTCTTTCTACTTTAGCTCGACTTATTTCGCGACACGAGCGCATCGTCGGTAAATAAAACGAATAGAGACATTGAGGAGGGTGGAACGAAGGTAAGATGAAGATAAGTCCGTAGGAGTTGTCGCGGTCATTGAACGAAAAATAAAGCGTTAGAGGGCGCGAAAGTAACGGAAAGATGAAGGAGCGATAGGGGGACAGAGTCGAGCAGCGGCGAGTGGAAGGGGCAAGGCACCGGTCAGACACACGAGCGCCAACAGTCGAATTAAAGTCACGGAATCACCGGAACTTTTTTCCTCCCCTCCTTTACTATCCGGCTGTCAATTTCTTTAACAATTCCATTGAATTACGAGGACTCCTAGTCAACGTCTTTTATATGTAAAAATCAATATTTTTACATTGCTTAACGAGCCGAATGAATAAAATATAAAGACGTTGTAATAAGGACTTTGTTGCTCTACGAAACCCTCGAATGACGATAAACATTTTACCTAGATATTAGTTATTTTTATACAATATTGATAAAACTTGAGAGGCCACGAGCTTCACAAAGTTACAAAGAAAGCTAAAAAAAATTGAGCGCAATCTATGTATACATAGAATAGGAGTTAAAAAAAGGTAAAGTACAGTAAGGGAAAAATAAAAGTAAATATAGATAGGGTGTGTGCAGACAAATACGTTAGCAGGAGCGCTGGCTTTACAAACCATAAAGCCACTTAATCCAGTCTCTTTGTGTACCACAAAGAATTATCCGGCTTAAGAGCAGAGTCTATTCGCTTTCCTTGCATTATTAAGACTCGGCAATTTATTATAAACATAATTGTTCCGTTATTATAAAGATTGTGCATATTTAAAGGTAATTTACATAATAGTTAATTATTATGATTAAATAGCGGCAAAACAGAGGCTTTGAAATATTATTAAATCACCAACGCAGCGATTCGCCGTACTTTAAAATTATTATTATTATTACTTTTATTATTATTACTATTATTATTAAGAGCTCAATCTAAATATTTCAATGCTATTCGTTCGAAAAGTAAGCAGAAAATCCCGTTCGTGTTATTCGTGATATATTTCTAACTTCCATTTTTAGACATTTTTCGTTTATTCTAATATCTTAGTATCCGAATGCGAATTTAAGGATTTAAAGATAAGGATGTCAGGCCTTGACAATAAAAAAAATCATAACAAGGGGACCTTTTCATCGGATAATGTGTCCTTCCACGGCGTAACGCACTCGCTCATAACACACACAAAAAAAAAAAAAAAAAAAATGTCTACCCGACGTCGCACGAAGTTTCCGAAAAAGTAAACATTCGACTCGGCGAACCACGCTTCAGAAATTTTTCTTTGTTAATACAACGACGAGAGAGAGAGAGAGAGAGAGATGGGAGCGGGAGCTCGTTTTCGTCTAGGACTCCTGCGATGGCCGGCCTCTACGGATTTGGATTATTTATCTGCCTTCTCGACTGTCGTACACTGGAAATTATTAAGTAGCGGAAAATTATTGCTCGGAAGCTCAGCGCCTGGTCTTCGCTCCCGGGATTCCCGATTCCCATCTGCTCGGTGCACGAGAGCCCCTACCTACCCTTTATTCCAGAGCTCCGGCCATTTGTCATAATAATAATAATAATAATGACGATGGTATTATGATGACGATGGCGATGACGATGGTGATGATAATGATGATGATGATGATGACGATGATAGGAAAGGTAGAGTCGCGTCCTCACGATAAGCCGGGAGCTCGTAGTACTTCATACGGTTGGCTTATTAATCCGCGAGCCGCGGGGAGAGCGGGCGATTCTCCGAATTCGCAACGATTCAGCGTTCGATGCGATTAGACACTGGCATTATTAGCATTGGAGATTACAAGGGCGCTTTAAAAATTCAGCTAGACTCGGTCGAGGATTACCGCAGCGAGACCGCATTTATAAATGCATAGATTACAGGGAGGATAAAGGACGAGCAAATAGCCGTAAAGGCATATAAAGGCACTAATGAGCCGGGGAAATTTAATAAGCGCGAGGAAGCTGCTCCGGGCAGATATCGAGTACGTACTTGCCTCTCCTGCCCCCACCCCCCACCCCAACCCCGCGGCATTGTAATCAGCGGGAGAGGCGAGGCGGCCTACCAAGAGTCCCGAATCCGCGAGGATTTGCATGGCGAGGCCGGCGCATTTCGAGGCAGCGGAGCTGATTAGCGGAGCAGCTCCTACGGCTTATCCTCCCTTGCGAGTCGCGCGCCTATCGGCCGTCGCTAAATAAAAGACCTTTAGCCAATGCTCCGGGCTCTCCCGTCCATGGCATCCGTTGTTCGGGCGGGGTTGGGCGTTATTGGGGTTATTGGGGGTTATTGGGGGTTATTGGGGGTTATTGAGGGTTTGGGGGGGGCGGCGAACGGGATCGAGAAGGCGTTTGTTGAAAATGATGGCCAATTAAGGGAGAATTGGAACAGCCGCGTAGGTATTTATAGCGTTGGCAGCCCTGGCGCGATGATCATTCTCCCCCGTACCCACATTACCTCGCTATGGATTTTATTAGCAGTTATTGTCCGCAAGGCTAATGGCCCGATAATAACGATTCCTAGACTGAGAGTACCCGCAAAAATGAAGAAGCCTTTCGAATTAGGATCTTCTATTTGGACCAACATACCCAATATCTCGTACCTATATGTACTCGTATAATTCTCGCATCGATACCTCTCTCTCTCTCTCTCTCTCTCTCTCTCGCTCTCTGAAGAATCTTGCTAAATCTTGACTTTCTCTGTATAAGTCCGTTGAAATCGCTTCTATTGTCTAAAACATCCGTTCTGTTAAAATATATCGCAAATACTTCTTGACAAAAAACTCTTAATCTTCTTTGTTCGTTATAACTATTTGTTATCTTCATCACATTCTCCTCATCAACATCGTCGAATTTAGACATATTATATATATATATATAATGCCTTTAGAAACGCTTGAAAATCCGTAACTAATTAAATTACGATAGGAAAGGGTCAAGTGGGTCGACAGAGACTAGATTCATAAAGAAGATACTGATTGTATGGTCGTTGCGCCATCTTTTATAAAATAAGTACAACTGTGAGTTTGTTTATCCGCTCCAGATCGACATGGAATGTTCGAAGTCTTATTAAAAATTAGCTACTCACTTAGTCTTGATAATCAGATGCTACTTAATGAGACAACTAATTTATATGCACTGACACATCTTCAAAAAAATCACACAGTATTTGCTTATTTAAAATAATTCAGTTATTTAATAATGGATGTACGGAGTGGACTTTGCAAAATATTAATCGAAAATAATTAAAATACTTAAAATAATTAAAAAAAAAAAAAAAAAAAATAGGTTTATAATTAACTATTGTAATAATGGCCTCGGGTAATTCCGGGTAGCAAGATATTTTCATTAAAAATAAAATTTGATATTCTTAAAAGATATTCAGAAGACGATTCGTGACAGTAAAGTAGCCCTCATTATATAAAGAGGATTCCGTCGAGTCCCTTTCTTTTATCTTCCAAGAGTCGCAGCTTTTCGTTTAAAAAACATTATATAAAATCTACTCGGGATTATGTCTATATTCTTTTAATTTTTCGTTCAGATAGTATTCACAAACTTCCGAGGACCTCAATAGAACTATTTATTATGCATTAAAGATCTCTTATTGTAATATAATTATTATCTGTATCTTTATCATTTTCAATGGATTAAAACAACATAATCTACGTCAATGTCGTTTAATTAACTTTTCTGTAAAATACACTTCCTTTTTAATTTTAATTAAACATGAATTTCGTAAAATATACAAAAACGTATGGGAATTATAAAGCATTATCGTTTTAATTTAAGAAATTAACGCAAAATGTGGCAAAGACATGTAATTTCTGTAATACTCTAATAATAATAAAACTTCCGTTTAATGACTAAATTATTATGCAGCGCAAATTTATTATAAAAATACATGCCGAACAAAAATTTCGTGCACTGATTTTCCATTTTGTTACCGAACCGCTACGAGTACATAGTATTCGTAAAATGAATACGTGCTTTTAGTGAGTGAAGGAGTGAGAGGGGGGAGAGCGATAGAGAGGGAGAGCGAGAGGGAGAGCGAGAGAGAGAGAGAGAGAGATAGAGCGAAGGGAGAGGGAGGGTAAGCGATTAAATTCAGTGGTTCGTACAAATTACAAGTTGAATACAATAAAAAGCAATCATTTTCGAGATATTAGGGAGCCTATGTTATTTTTAAGCAATTTTCGTGAAAGCGTATGTGTACAGAGCGCCCGGAGCCACTCACCCGTTAATTATGCTCGAGTCAACGCCAAATCTCGTTATACATCCACATCATCAAGATTCGTGAGCCCAAAATATCAAATAGCAGGAAATTGAATCGAGCCAAGATTGTGTAATTAAACTAAAGCAGGACTAAGAGCCGCCGCCGCCGCCGCCACCGCCGCCGCCACCCCTGCTCTCGCCCACCCCCGACTCGTGCCACCGCCACCGCCTCATATTTACACGCACGTCAGTATAAGGATACAAAGTTTGAAAGGTTTGCCGCAGCTTAGGATTATATAGAGACAAGATTTTTAATTAATTAATTAATTAATTAATTAATTGGTTAACTAGTCGTTTAAATACATCGGCTAACTATTCGTTTCGTACGTTACTTTGTATCGCTTAATCTCTGATTCCGAATCTAATTTAGATAAATGTACTACGAGCCATTATCATTGTCATTATTAATTCGAATTTTCAATTCTCTCGTAATGATTTGCGTTAATACGGAATATAATTAACAACGTTATTCCAGATACGTCATTGTAAATCAGGGAAAAATTTATCCCTAATGATTTATTCAGGGAAACGTAAATCTCTGAGGACAAAAACTGCTATAAGTTATATTTTAGAAAAACAGTTTTTACATTTTCACATTTCCAAGTGTTTATAGACAAAATTGTAGTTGGTTTCTTTTGGAATCTTGTTTTAAAGTTTTTCAAATGTAAAACCCCAACGGGGAATATTTTTTATTACATAAGACCGAAAGGGTCTTATAAATTACGCAAAAACAATATAATAATATTTAAAAAGGAAACTTCATTTTAAAAATGTTCTCAAACTCCGTAGCGGTGAAATAATAATAATAATAATAATAATAATAATGATTCCATTTTCATGAAAATAACTATAACTGGAATGCTTGAATGGTGAAAATTAATTTTTCAAAATTATATATAGTCTTCCGTGCGCTTTCGAATAAAATTTCAATATACTTTAGTTTCTTCGTTTTACCAACAATTTCAATGAAAATAAAAAAAAAAAACAATGCTCTTCGACAAAGCAATACGAATAGTACGATACGATACCGAAGCTCTGTAGCGTAAAATTCAAAGGGAATAAAATTACAATGAATAAGAGTTTTCCATTTCTAGCAATTATCATATTTGGCAAAAAGCAATAGCTTACGTAAAATTCAACGTCATTACGAACGAAACTTTGTAGCACAATAATAAATAATAATAATAATTAATAATAACAATTAATAATAACTAATAATTAATAATAAAAGATTGTTTTCAAAGTTAAATTTTTTTTTCTTACAAGAAAAATTACGAAACAATACGCTCGACATTAATTGACGTCACCTTAAATTATTTATATTGACTTTTCAATTATTCGATCCGAATGGTAATTAAAAATGTCATTCGAGTATAATAACGAGTATAGAATAAAGTATAGCGGGAGAGCTAAAGTTTCAATAAGATATTATGCACCGGTGGTCGAGTGCCAAAATTTCGGCCATACATCATACGCGAATAAATACATGGGATGTGCATAACTTAAATAGTTGTCCACTCTTACCGATAATGCGAAGAATGCGGGGGAGGGTCGGCTATTTGAAGAAAAGCTCGCACGCTCTCTGTCTCTCTCTCTCTCTCTCTCTCTCTGTGTGCCTATGTCTCTGTCTCTGTCTCTGTCTCCGTCTCTCTCGAAGAGAGAAAAAGAGAAAGAAATTTCACTTTTCTTATTTAGCCGGAAAATCAGTGGGACCGGAATAAAGAATGAAGATCGGGAGGAGAATATGTGATAAGTCGCCGGTGGTGGATCTCTTGTGTATTTTCGCATGTATGCATAAAGGATGGATCGGGTTGGCGGGGGGGAGGGGGCGGACGGGTGAGGGGCAGGAAGGAAGGAGGTAGGGAGGGTGTGGTGGGTTGGTGGTGTGGGTAGTCGATAGTAGTCCTTTCATAATCCAAGAGCCTATAGAGGGGCTGGCTGATATAACCTAAACGCCCTTCGTAAATCATTGAGGCGACTGCGTAACCCGGGGCTCTTACTACTACACCGAATATAACTCACGGGGCGGTCGTCCGCATCTGAAGTTACGGGCATTTATGAGCCCGCTACAAGAGGATTTCCGCGCACTCGATTTTCAGAGAATGGAGAGACGTGCAGCCGGCCGGTCAGCCATCCAGCCATCCAGCCATCCAGCCGACGGAAGCGAGGCGAAAGAATGACGAGCGAGAGAGAGAGAGAGAGAGAGAGAGCCACGGGTCGGCGAAAGGGGTTCAGGTGGTTAACATCAATCTGAACTCGCTAATTTTCTTACCTGCCCCGCTTGATTTGCCGCTCGCACGCGATATGATATATAGTTTTTCCACATACGAATAGTAAAGCCCGGTAATTGGGTCAGATGTATATATACATATATATTTCCTTATCCTTCCGGCTTTGCATTCCCTTCGCCACTTATAGATTTTAAGTTACTTCAAGTAGCCAGACATTATTACTTCAATGCTCTCCCAAACCATTACGTATACTGTATACTTCGGACCGCCCTTGCTCCCTCCCTCCCGCCCGCCCCACTATTTCAGTTATCATTACCCATCCATTATACGTAATATTATTATTGTTCTTCCTCCACTCTCTGCCTGATTCTGTCATTCGCAGCCTTTAAAAAAATATATCAAGCGCGTTAAATATAATTTGCCGGGCGTGATTGGCGCTATCGATGAAAATAAGAATAAATAATCCGTCGGTAATAGTAGGGAGGATCGACGGGTGGTTTAAACGTATCGCTTTGCATTATGCGAAGGGGTTGGGGGATGGGGGGTGGGTGCCGATCGATGCAAAATTAGAAAATACTGGAAGGACAGGAATGCAAATTTCGCGTAAAACTTTTTAGATACGTGGGACGAGGCAAAGGCAGCGGCGGCTACACTTACTTGCCTCGGTGGATAGGAAAAAATTTTTAATAACATTTTTCAGTTCTATTTCCAGAGAACCAACAAGCACTATGTAAATTGTGAAGAGACTAAGTAATGGGAGCGGAGAAGCTCAAAAATGTTTGGTACTTTATAAATATGTACCCTCGGCGGAGGCCAGAAGCATTTATACAGAAATTTTAATTGAACTTTCTGATTTAATTTAAAAGTAGGAAATTATTTTTTTTTTTTTCTTTCTTTTTCTTTCCTTTCTTTCTTTCTTTCTTTCTTTCTTTCTCTTTTTCTTTTTTTTTTTTTTTTTTTTTTTTTTTCTCTCTTTTCTCTCTTTTTTTTTCTTTTCTTTTTTTTTTTTTTTTTTCTTTTTTTTTTTCTCTCTCTCTTTCTTTTTTCTTTCTTTTTTCTTTCTTTCTTTCTTTTTTTCTTTTCTTTTCTTTTTTTTTTTTTTTCTCTTTCTTTTCTTTTTTTTTTTTTTTTTTTTTTTTTTTTTTTTTTTTTTTTTTTTTTTTTTTTTTTTTTTTTTTTTTTTTTTTTTTTTTTTTTTTTTTTTTTTTTTTTTTTTTTTCTTTTTTTTTTTTTTTTTTTTTTTTTTTTTTTTTTTTTCTTTTTTTTTTTTTTTTTTTTTTTTTTTTTTTTTTTTTTTTTTTTTTTTTTTTTTCTTTTTTTTTTTTTTTTTTTTTTTTTTTTCTTTTTCTTTTTTCTTTCTTTCTTTCTTTCTTTCTTTCGCCCGAGACAAAAATAGATCTCACCGAACTCGGGTTTACGACTGCTACGTTAATGACTACGTAATTACAATAAATAATGGGCTTTAAGGCTCCGCGGGTGCATGTCCCCGAGACGATTCGCATTTCTTTGTAATAAATTAAGCATCTGCAATTTATTGTACGTCAGGTCGACTTATTAACGAATGACGTTTCTCAGGTAAGTCTAGCCGTCGGACGGGTAGAGGATGAGGGAAAAAAAGGAAAAAGCTCACGACTCGAGAGCTTTTAATTCGTAATTAAAAGTTATACGTACTCTGTCAGGCACACACGAGCCACTTAAAGCGTTATCGGCACGGATCGTAATGTTGATGGTCGTTAATTGAGAGCCTTGTCAACAATACGTGATTTTTCCAGAGTTTCTTGAAATATAATATACGACGGATGAGTTCGATCGAATCTGCGAGCGTTTGAGCTGAAGGAAAGGGTTTGAGCTGGAGTGCGGGGGGGGAGGGGGCGACGAGAGGGAGAGGGGGAGGGCCTCGGGCGGAAGAAAACTACTTCGTCGCCGGTGTTATACTGGCGGATAGGTGGTCTCTGAAGGCCGGGCGGGGGCGGTCGGGGGTGGAGTGGGGGCTCGGATGAGATAACAACGAGGACGTAGAACTGCAAACGACAGCAGTACTAATGTCGTGTCGGGCAAGAAAATTTCAAAGCGAAGGCAGAAGTAAAGTGAAAACAAAGTGAAACAAAGACGCCACCGAATTGAATATAATGGGTAAGGTCGCGAGTTAAAGTTTAAAAAAGGCGATGAAGTGGGGCGGATGGGCGGTAGGTAGGGAGGGTAGGGTAGGATAGGGTAGGGTAGGGTTGGGTAGGGTAGGGTAGGGAGGGAGGGCTCTTTGACAAGTCAAACATGTGCTAACGCTCGTTCATGCGATTCTCATTTGCAACTTGGTCGCAAAAGCTCGGATTTGGCTCCTTTTCTCTCATCCTGACCCCCTCCTCGGCCCCTCCAGTCCCACCCGCCTCCTCTCCTCACCCCCTTTTCATTAGATATTCCTGGGACAATATAGGATCAGAGCTACGCCCAGCCCCCTCTCGCTCTCCATCTCGAACTACACCGTACTTTTTCGAAATTATGGATCCCTCCCTCTCTCTGCCACGTTTGCTTCTCCAGTCCGAGACTCGCGCTTAATGTTTGACTTCCCGTACGGGCATTTTCCATTGGACGACCGCTTCCCCTAACCCCAGGCGACGTCAATTAATTTTTACAGTCAACCTTACCGAGTCGTGCGTCCTGCAGTCGTAAGCGTGCTTATGGATCAGCTCGGTTAGGTGTCCCAAGGTAAATCCCGGTAAACACGCGTCAGTTTTCGGTTCAAACAGACAAAGGGGCAAAAATTTTTTTGATAAAACGCAAATGCGGAAATGGCACAGGGCACGGGGAGTAAAAGCGATTGCATCGTCTCGTAAATTTTTTACGACTTCCAAAGTAAAGGAAAATGTCTCCCGCCGCTTAATAATAATCGGTAAAATCCCGATGTCCCTACGATCATCCCGCGGACTTTTAATATCCTTCAAAGGACGGGCTCGATCCTTTGATCCCGTTATCATCCGCCTCGATTCGCAGCGCGCGCCACCAACTACGAAGATAAGACACCATTGCCAACCGAAATTACGTAGTATAAAGAACAAGGGAATATTTAATTTAATATAGAAGCTCGGGTGTCCGTGGCGGCCATAAAATCCGAACGCGTGCAAAAGACAAGGAAAGAGAAGGAAGGAGGAAAAACAAAAGGTTATTTAAGGATCGCGCGGGTATTTAAACGTTTTTAAGTGGTCACTTAAGTAGCTTTCTAAACGTTAAGGATCGCGCTGTACGTAGCTGGCCGTATGAAGTGAGGCAACAACGGTTTCATACGAAAGTGACATACGAATACGGCTGCTTTTAAAATTCAGAGTAATTCGCAATTCGCAGGGTCGCAGTTGCCGGGAAGCGAGGAGCGCGTGACTCTTACGTAACCTTCGCTCAATGATTCTTCCGTCTCAATTGAGCAATGAACCTCACTCCTGCACCGTTAGTTTATACGAATTGAATACGCGAGTCGGTAAAGCTTTCGACTCGTTAACTACTTTGTGTGTTCCCACTCCCATGGAATATTGGTTTAATCGTTGGATTTTTCTTTCTTTCTTTTTCGTCTCTTCTTTTCTTTACTTTTCTTCTTACTCCCAGTCGAAGGCCGACACTCGCATGCGCACGATTCCGAACTAAAGAGAGGCTGCTCGCGCCTCGTGTACACACGTGTACTACATGGCCTTCGTTGACCGCTTCTTGACTTCACGCTCAAACAGCCAATAGCAGCACCTATCCGACTTCAATTTATCATCGCTACGTTATCTTGCAAGCTAACGCATGCAAGAGAAGGACAGACACAAACAATCACGCCGGGATGACACGCTTTCAACGCGCTGCCACTTGATAATATCCGAACGATATTTCCACGTTATTTCGTTTCAAAAACACCGCATTGCACTTCTTCGGCTAAATATATTACTTTCACCGTATGTAAAACACGTGGGCAGATGTGCGTGTCAGAATCACGCCTTATACTTTTTCTATTTACAGCGATTCGTGAACGAGTTCATACGTACATGTGTTTTCTACTCGTGTCCGCACGGCATTGCGCACGTACACGTTTCAGCAATTACGCCAAGCGTTATTAAACTCTTCATAATAAACGGGTCGGCGGGGCGAGGCGGGGCGGGACGGGGGAAGAGTGGAGCGTGATGAGGGTGGGGTGCGGTGGGGTGGATGTGTGTGGAGAGAGAGAGAGAGAGAGAGAGAGAGTCAATCTACGTTGATCTATCGATACGTGCATACGATATAAGTATGTACAAAAGTAATAAATAAGTTCGTGTACCGAATACAAGTTATTGCGAGCGTAAGAAAGAAAAGAAAAGAAAAGAAAAGAAAAGAAATAACGTCGACGCTTAAAGTGCAATTAAATAATTAATGGAGAATGTAACTTTTTCGCAGAAGCGCGTAACGTTCGCTCTCTTCTGTCGAAACATCAGTCGTAGATCATATTTTATAAAATGGTAAATCAGCGGGCGTGAGGAAGCCACCGTAAGGAACTATGGCCTCCCCTCACCTCTCTCTCTCTCTCTCTCTCACTCTCGCTCTCACCCCCCCCCCACCACCACACCACACCACCGTCATTCTCAAGAGCAGCTTATTTCCCGCAGACTTTTCCGCGCAGACTTCACGCCAAGCTATGCATCTCCTATTCCACGCTCACTCGTGTAAACACGCGATCCTCAAGCCGGATACGAAGTATCGCGAGAGAAAAATATATCACGCGTATTTCTTTTGGCTTCCCTCGCTCCCCACCCCCCATCCACTTGTCCTTTGAGGCAGCCAAACGAATAATAAGAAAAAGTATAAAAAAAAAAAAAAAAAGAAAATACAAAAGGCAGAGTGGACGATGGGAAGCAAAGATCGCGGCAGCGGAGATAATACGAAAGGATAATCGTGTAAACAAAGGTAAGCGGGATCTGCTGCCTAAATAATCTGTTAACATGTGGAAAAAGTCGTGTCCCGTCCTTACGCAATCGAGATAATGCACGTTAGGTTACGTAAAGGCGTCCAATGCGTGAATTACGGAACGATGTTAGGAATTGTTGCGACGAGCCGAAGGAAGTTTTCATCGACGAAGATGAAGAATTTGCATGGAATACGCGTTAATTCGTCGTATTAGACTTCAATGATGCAATTTCTAAATGTCTTTTCCGAGCCGAGGCAATTGATTTACAGCCTAAAACGTACCTTAGCCTAACAACACCCGTTCACTTCAACTTCTGTTCACTGTCATTTACGTAATCGCGCATATTTCAATGAAATTCGATATTATTATTATTATTCAATGGAATGGATTATTATTACGACCGACTGAGGGAGTCAAAATCTAATAGGACTTGTGTAATTAACTCGTCTGAAATAACTAGCCAAAGTTCGAGCGAGAATTATCCCAAGAGAAAGAAGGAAATATATAAAAATAAATGGCCGGTTAAAGTAGTCGTATAATTTTCAAGTGAATGTTATTGTTCCGACCCGAGTATCGGTAATACCTGCGTATTATTTTAGCTTGAGAAAATTAAGGCTTCGCAGTGGTCGGCGGTCGGATGATAATTCCTTAAGCCGTGTATTTATATTTTCGTTTAGATAGAAAAAGCGGGCAATGCGTTAAGATTAACATGAGCGGCTGTAATAGGTTTTTTTTTTTTTTTTTTATTGGCAAGACGCTGTGTGCTTAAGAAGACAATCGATGATATAATTCATATAATGGCTGTGGTGGCTGTGGAGGTTATTGGGGCAGGGCTGGTGGCTCGAGGCTCCCAAAGGCGATTATTATTCATAATAAATTACAAAATAATTTAATTCCACGGAGGAGAATACAGCGTATACAGCATTCGGAAACACTAAGTAGTACTTAAGTACTTAGTCAGGGGCAAAGTGCATCGGGAGGAGAAGAAAGCGTAGAGGTGCGGAGGATGTAAAGGAGCTGTAGCGAGCAAGGCGAAGATCTTGGGTGGGAGGAGGGCTCGGGCATTGCGGGAAATAGTACGAAACAAAGAGACGTCGTGTTTTATTAGTTCCCAGACGTCGATATAACTCTTCGGGAAGAGAGTGCGGAATTACTTTGGAACGGGGGGAGGGCGATAAAAATGAGATTTATATAGGTCCGTTTAAATACAATTTACATCGGTGCGCGCGGCCCCCCGTTTCCCTGTTTCTCTGTGCCTCTGTGCCCCCCTCGCCCCTCGCCCCGCGTCCCGTCCCCGCGTCCCGCCCCTCCTGGCCCAACGGATCGCGCATCCGGAAAAGACGAAAAAGCTCCGTTTGCATAAATCCATTGAATTGCATGTTGACTCCTTGTGCTCGGAAATTGGATAGTTAATCTAAGTTGTTTGTCAGCTGCGATTGTCGAATTAAAATATTCATTTAACGAAAAGTTTTTCCGATCTCGAATGCACCGATGCCGAGCGCCCAAGAAATAAATGGGAAATATTATTATTCCCCGCGTTACGTGTGCTTGTGTGCGCCTTCGTGTATATATATATACATATGTACATATGTATATATGTACGCGGAGACGTGGAGCGGGGTGGAGGGCCGGGGTCGGGGTGGGAACCAAGCAAACATTTTATTTAGAGAGCATACAGATTTCGATTTATATTTTTATACACTATATTCGTATTATTTTCACCGTTTCAATGCAAATACACCGCGGCAAAGTAAAGTTTTCCCCGATTTCGGACTGCAATAATATTGGCTCCGTTCATACGAAAAGTTTTATATTCCCAACTAACCAATGCTTTCTTCTCTTTTCCTTTTTAAATTAATAAATACCCGCTTGGGGGTGGGGGTGGGGGGGGGGAATCCGCTCATACCAGTACTCGACATCGGCTTACAATATCTAATGCCGAATTCCTCAACATACGACTAATTCTTCTCATTACGATATGCCCTCGCGCGCAAAAATATTACCTCGAGATCTTAGAGATCTTAGAATTAATATTGAGGCATGCCAGGTCTCGAATATCGCTCTTGAAAAAATGATCTATTTCGATCGAGCTCTCGTGACATTATACGACACGTGAGGTATTAATGCGTAATAAAAGAACAGACGCGCTAATGTGACCGAAAAAAACAAGAGAGAAAAAAAAGAAAGAAGAAAAGAAAAATCCAGCACCTCTAAATTCGCAATTTGTTAGAAGGTGAGTT
The DNA here is from genome assembly GCA_018883505.1 of Ceratosolen fusciceps. NCBI lineage: Eukaryota > Metazoa > Arthropoda > Insecta > Hymenoptera > Agaonidae > Ceratosolen > Ceratosolen fusciceps. Next base: position 10,200,919 of record RCIC01000002.1, read on the forward strand.
GTGCACTTGAAAATGCAACGATTCAAAAAACTTGGAAAATTAAAGGTCAAATTGTAAGACGAAGTAGTAGTCTCGTCTCGGGTACTCCGCTCTCGAGGCGCAAGTTTTCGCAAAAGAAAAGATTTCCTTTCACCTCCTGTCAATGCATATTTTAACAATATTAACAAGAAAAATGTGTTCCAATCCCAAGAAGTTTCCAGCTGGGAGGAACAAGGGGACGGCTTAGTTAAAAAGTTAGGCAACGGCATTATTATGTCTGTATTGTAAGTTTAAAATGGCAGAGAAGTAGAGGCGGAGAGGAAGAGAGATATACGCCGCTTGAAAGGAATGATCTATCCTGTTTATAAATCAGGCGCAATGATTGAAAAGGGAATGGAATTGACATTAATAAGAGCGTTTGCATATGCATGGCTGTCGGGTTTGGGAAAATTTCGAAAAGAATGCTCGCCGAGAGTGGCGCACGGATACGCGGAGCTTTAATTAAAAGACCGATGGCAGAGCGTTTGCCGTCCTTGTTTTTTCGTTAATTGTGAAAAATTCCGTTTGAAGCCCCCGGTGCTGGCGGCGCGAGCGGCAGCATGACAAACTTGAAATAATCGTCACGTAGCTCGTGTTTGAGTTGACGTTTCAATGGAGATGAATGCAATTATAGACGGATGAGTCAACGCGAGGAGGGACGCGGCCTGGTGTGCTCTACTGTGCTCTACTGTGCTCTGCTGTGCTGTCGTCTGCTGTCGTCTGCTGTCGTGTGGTGTTGTGTGGTGTTGTGTGGCGTGGCGCCGCTCTGCGTTAGATTATACGTCACGAAAATCCAGGCGTGTGTGACAATCACAGAGACGTGGCCGACAATTACCTATCTCTCTCTCTCTCTCTCTCTCTCTCTCTCCCCCCTCCCCCTCTCTCCCCCTACCACTGTGACTTTTTTCCCCCGACATTTGGTCAGCCCCCTCCCTCCTCACCACCGCGACCCCTGCCAATCTCACGGCTCTTAGCCTACATTTGCATGCCTCGGATTTTTAAGGGGAGGAGGAATCGTGCAAACGGTGCGTTCCCAACGTAATTTTGCCAACGGATTTTCCTCGTACGGAGCATAGGACTTCTCGAGAACCCTCAGATCTCGGGAATTCGAATTTATCCGGAAAACCTATACAACCGACCTTCTTTCCTTCTCTTTCTTTGAAATCAAATCTTACTTTAATTCGTCGTAGAAGATACAGATTTTCTTGTTTTTTTTTTTTTTTTTTTTTTTTTCTACGGCGCTTCGTAAAGATTTCAAATTGTACTTACGTACGTAAAACGCGCATACAGCTCCGAAGCTTTAAAAGTGCACTTACCTGTAACAAGAGAATTGGAATTATTAGTACATGGATACACACTACTACGTCGATATTTAATAAGTCATGCTTAATCATAGTAATATATAGAGGCAAAAATAGTCAAACAGTAAGATCGACGATACACGTGAAGAAAATGTAAGGAAATACAGAAACGTTATAAGTTGGCGATTCACTATCATTCGTAAAACGATGCTCAGATTTAAATTGCAATTGTCTGGAACAATTCATAAATTACAAGCTTGCGTGTACTTATTATGTCGCGGCGCGTATGCGTTACGAGCTTAGCTATTTTAATTACATTGTAGTAAACAGGGAAGCCGCTATTTTAATAAAGAATTTTCTTGTACCCTGGCCGTTCGGACAATGGAAACTGAATTGTTTCATGAATAATTAAAATTCTTCGAAACCCCGATGTCGGATTAATAATCGTGTGCCCGGTGTTAATAATATCGTAGAAACATACTTTTTGCCGCGCTTCCCCCAAAAAGAATATTAATGAGCGCCCGAATGGATTTGACATGGGAGTATTGGAGGAAAGCGCAATAACTTTTTGATTGCTCGAGTAAATGCAATAATACCCCTCGTCTGTCTCACTCTCGCTCGGCGTGCGTGCGTAAACATTAATTTGAAGAATTTTCAGATACTTAATACTGATGTAACGTCTGGTTTAAAGATAAGTCTGCGAAATGAGAGGTCACACATCAAGTTCGCATGGACAAAGGCAATTAGCTGTATAAAAAGTGGTTTCGTGCTATGCTATAAAATTTATTCTGCGAGATAAATGGATATATATGGTTACACATTAAGAGTAAAAACTGATATTAGAGGGGAAAATTCCTTGGCTACTGCCTGTAATATTTACGGCCGGAAAAGTTATAAATTATTTTAATTAACGGATTTATTTACAAAAAAGCGTTGTTGTATATTATTATTTACCGAACGCGTAGACGTTGGGATGGATTTACTTTGAGCAAGAAAAAAAAAAAAAGAAAACAAAAAAAAGTCATCGCGGTCGTAGATGGAGGTGGAGGTGGAGGTGGAGGTGGAGGTGGAGGTGGGAGCAGCTTCCGCGTCCGTTTCCACGAATGTGAAGGAGCGGCGAAAGTTCTCCAAAGGGTGGGGGGGGGAGGATTCAATTAGCTTTGTTGGAGAAAATTTAAAAATCTGCGCTCAACAGGCTCGTAAGCACAATAGTAAATTGGTAAATTAGCCTCCCCGAGGATTGACAAATGACGTCTGCGGGACAGGAGTGGAGGGACGGGGGGGGAGGAGGAGAGGGCAGATACGTAAAGCAATTATGGAGGAAAAGTCTTTGGTCAAAGGGCTCCGCTGATGAAATAAGCGGGTCGAGTTGTCCAGGAGCCGAGTCGCCGAGTACTGCGAGTAGTCGCAGAGGGACTCGGCCGAGCGAGTACGGCCGACAGGATCAAAGCCGGTACTCGGAGAAATCTCCAAGTGCGAGGAGGACACGTAAGTGGCGGGGCTCGTGAGGGCGAGGTGAGCTCGAGATTAATGTATCGACGTGGATTATCGAAACCGCGCAGTTGTAAAATTGCACAAGGGCTCTTTGGCTGATTACACACTCGAGCCCGAGAGAACGGTCGTGAAGGTAGCGGGAAGTGGCGGAGGGGAGAAATGCACTCACTCCTCCTCTCCTCGTTCTACTCCTCCTTCTCCGAGAGAGAGAGAGAGAGAGAGAGAGAGAGAGAGATGAAAGCGCACGACTCGTGCGGGTACGCTCGACACTCGGCAAATAGAAATTCTTTTGTGCGAGAGGGAAACGCCGTCTAATGGCATGCATTTTCCTCTGCCGCCGGGGCTTATCCGCGATACACGTACACGTATGCGAAAGTACCGGAAGCTCGAAAGCTCACGGACGGATCAGTCGGTAAAGTCCTGGTTGTAACGCGTTACCGCGCGTTAACGAATTAGCCTTTCGCACGGCTTCGGCTCCGGTTCGATTCAACCTCCCGGACGGATCTCCATGCAATACCTAGACAATAACCTACGTATTAATACGGAGCCGAAAGCAAGTAATAAGTGCAGCTAAAGCTCGAGAGATAATAGTCAGACGGCGGGACATATTGGCTCATTTACCTAGATAAATGCCAACTCTGATGAGATGTACATACACGGTATCCGAGTAATCTCGGCACTTGCGGTAAACAGAGATGGAGCGCGTACGGAGCTTCGGAACTACGAAGAAAATTAATACGTCAGCTCGGGTCTTTATTTACCGCGTAACCGGTAATTCCGCTAAAATACTTGACACTTGTCTAAATAAAGGCGGGGAAGGTAGTTCGGAGGGTAGTACGGAGGGTAGTTCGTAGGTTGGTACGGGGACTCGAGCTTATTTTCACGGCTCAATTATATGGGAATGATCGAGAGCGGAGCCTCGGCCCGTCAGTTTTATAAATCAGATTTATAACGGGGGCTAATAAGGACGAATAAATAAGGCGTGAAATATTGAACGGATGAGGATACGAGGCGGGGGATGGGCGAGGCGAGGCGAGGCGAGGCGAGGCGAGGCGATATAAGAAGTGTCAAGGGTATTAGCGGGCGGAGTATCGACAGGGACGTTGCCGGGCGAACTCGGTCTGCGTGTGGGTGTGAGAGACAAGTGTCGGACTCGTTGATTAAAAGTCGTTGTGTATCGGAACGGGCACGCGCAAGCGCAGGCGCGATATACCGCGGTAGCCAAGTGGATGTTATAATCCGAGTGCAATCAATGTATGCTGTCGAGCAACTCCCCCTTCCCCCTACTCTCCTCCCCCATCCAATAACCCCAAACACCGAGCAGTAAGAAGTAATCATTTTGATGCGTGAAATCTGACTCTTTTTACGGCGACTTTTTCATTGCGAAGTAATTGCGCGCCCCGGGAGCTTATCTCGGCTCGCGAAAACCAAGCGAGCTTGCCTAATCAATAATATTTATCAGCGCCCGTACGTTCGATGGGGATCGGGAAATCAAGTGTCGCCCCCTATCAATAAGTAATCGATGCCCTTTAACTTTCTCGGACTGCCGGTTCCGCAATCCTTTCGACTAACCGATGAGCCGGCGATACCTTCCTCTCGCTAACGCTTTCCTTTCGCTCCGGGACAATCGTCCGAGACTATGATATTCAAAGCCACCATTACTCACGTGTACTACTACACGCACAGGACAGGCGCACGCGGCTCCTTGTCAATGTTGAAATTCAATCGACTGTCAATGAAAAGTCCCATTACATCCCAATAACGTCCACACGTTTTAACGTTATTATTGCCGCGAATGCCGTCTTCTCTCTCTCTCACTCACTCACTCTCTGTCTCTCACTCTCCGTCTCTCTGTCTCCGTCTCTCCCCGAATTTCATAAATATTTTCGAAAAGCATCGCCGCTACTCGGCTCGTAAACAATGCCCGACAACAGAATACAAGGCATAATATTTCCGTTCATTTTCCCTTCTTATCAACTGGAAAGCCTCTCGAAATCATGAATACGTCATACGAATAGCGTGCATCGTCAATCAAAGCAACGTCAAGCGCGTGCAATAAAATATGAGAAAACGCAGTCGTACGACAGAGAACAATAACGTCAGCAATGATAACGGCTAGGTTTTTAAAAAAAAAAATCCGAGTAATTTATTATATATTATATTTTTCACTATTCATAAAGTGGTTTAGAAGGGGCTATCGGTGCATTACGGCATTGGTTCGTGCATCTGCACCTATACCTGCACAAATTCAAAATACAAAGTCTTCTACGCGCACGAATAATAATTGTATTCGATATTAACTTTTATGCTACGTACTGCATATATTGGCTCATTCCCGAGTTGTTGTTATTATCATTATTATTATTATTATTCTTTTATTTATTTATTTATTTATTTGTTTTTTTTTATCTAAAAATTTATTTTTCCTTCCGTTAAGCGTATCAATTAAAACTAAGAGCAACCCTTAATGCAATTGGAAGAATTTTATTGAAAATTTGGCCCCCCACCTCCGCCCCCACCCCAAGAGCGAGCGTTGCTTAACGTTCCTTTATTTATTATTTCTTTTGCAAAATGAATATATTAATATACTCGAACAAGTGGGTTTCCGTGAAGTTGGTAGCCTCCCTCCCTCCCTCCCTCCCGCCCCGCTCGCTTCTTTTTAATACAGGTTTCGTAATACCTTATCGTTATTTAAATTGCAACCTTTTCCGATTAAATGTCAATTTCTGCTCGGCATGACTCGCGTGCATTAACAATGTCACTTGACTATCAAGGATAATGTTATTTATTGCCCGGCAATTATTATGATAAATAAATGAATAATATTTTGAATTGCGAGCCATTGCGACGTAATGAATTTACGTTGTGCGAATGATCGAAAGTATCGCCGTAAAACGTCATCACGGAACGTCAATGGTCTTCTTAAAGCTTTGCATGGGCGAACCCAGGCGTTCAATCTTACACGACAAACACGATTACTATCAAGATATTGTGTTTAAAGAATCGATCTATTTTACCGAAGGAGGGAAGTAGTTTGGTGTTTAATGAAGTTACGATGGATACTCTGTCTAGTCTGATCCCTCCGCCCCTTCACCGCCCCTTCGTCGCCCCTTCATCGCCCCTTAACCGCCCCCAGCCCCGCGGGGTTCTATCAGCCGTACGGATCGGCTTATACACGAGCATGTAGGTCCCCGTCGTCCCGTCGAGGTGAGCTCGCGTCCCTGCATCCGAGCTTGTTGACGTAGATAACGACGTTTAATGGATCGCGCGTCGGTGCGCGTGCGCACTGCGCAACGAAAATAAAGCATTACAGGGGCCGCTGATAAAACGCAAACTTCACTCGTAAGCCTTCCCAACGTTCTGAATAATATAAGCTACAATAATCTCCCTAGATCTACAATACGACCTTCCAGTATATTATATTATATTACAATTTCATATTCCTTATAATTAAGAGTCAACATTTTGTTATTGGCCCTTTCACGCGAGCTCGAGCAGCTTATTTTTCATTAAAATACAATTACAACCTTAAGCCGGACAATCGATAATTACAGTTTTAGTCTTTAATACGAAGGAGACAAAGCTCTCGGCCCTTCCAGCTTTTGTCCGATCAACGTGCAATATCGAATAATAGAGATAATACCACGAGACGTGTAATCGTATATGTACAAAAAAGAGCCGCGGAGAGTAACAAATGATATGAATAATTAAGACCGTCCGACATGAATAAGCATTGCCGTAAAGCTTATTAAAATCCGTAACACGTCACGTATACTTTCCCTATGTACATTTGTAATATTCAAAACAATTGAAATGCACAAGTTGTTTTTTGTCTTCTCTTTTTGTATTGAAAATCACTGCAATTATCCATTATATCTCGTTTATAACTGGATATTTTACAATTACCGTAATTACGGGCTCATTTGATAGATAAGGATGCTCCGTGACTATATCGCATACGTACAAGCGCAACTCGTTTGTATGACTTTTTTTTTTTTTTTGTTATCCTCTGTCTCTTTGTTCGCTGTATAAAAAGGACTTCTTGAATGAAAGAGGGCGCTAATAAATGAAATAATAATTACGCAGATTAAATTATGATACGGCGAGCGTTGAGCGAAGGTGAATGTCATTGGAAAATAGTATTTGTGCTCGAAAGGGTTAATAAGTTTATTAAAAATACCGAGCTCGTTTGTATTTTGAAATTCTCTGGTTCACTTGGAGCTGAGTAGAGCTGCAGAGCGGAGCAGAGCGGAGCAGAGCGGAGCAGAGCGGAGCAGAGCGGAGCAGAGCGGAGCAGTACATTGTAAGAGAAAACGTTTTAAAGGTCTTGGCAGGAGGCGTTGTAATGCAAGGAGGAATAATAAATAAATAGGATTTCTCGAGTCCGCAGGAATTAAGGATTCCGGGCCAAAGCCAAAGCGTGCCGCGTATACTTTATATATTTTGCAGAATATCGATAGCCGGCCTTTAAAAACTTTCCCGCGATAGCTAGAAAAGCTATTTAGAGCCTATCTTAATATTTCCTAGCCGCTAATCGTAAATTAGAAAGTCCACTAAACTTTTTAATAGTTATGTTAAAAATTCCATTAAAAAGTTTAAATAAAAATTCCAAAGCATCTTGGGGCTAGTTGAGTCGGGAGCTGTAATTCTCGACCTTGCGAATACGAATATACTTGTAAATCCGAGTGGCTCCAATTTACGATCTTAATAAATTTCCCATAAGACTGATCGCATAAAAAGTAACTTTTATGGAGACACAATGAGGATGGAGTGAGTATATATGCGTGAGCCCCCCCCCTCCCACCTGCCCCTTTCCTCCCAAAACTCTAATAACTTAATAGAGAGAGAGAGAGAGAGAGAGAGACACCTGAGCTCGATGCATTTTTATTGGCCGCGACTCGCTCTGGAATAGGACCGAACGGAAATACAAGACAAAAAACAATGAAACACATGGAGAATAATAAATTTGACTTATCTCGAGCTCGAGCCTGGCAACGATAAATCTGAAAAAAATTTATAAATTTCTGCTTTTCAATTAATGCGTTTCACCGAACCCATGGCCAATGACAGTTTTATGATTTACGCAACAATATTCGACGTGATTTTCAAACCATTGGATTCCATGAATTCCATGCGTTATTAAACTATGCAATAACTATGCAACTCGTTATCATAATCGAGAGATTATTCTTAATATTTGTCTGACGTTTACTTTCGCCTTAATAAATACATTGATGTTTGAATTCGAATTACAAGTTATTATCGGTCCAAAGCAGTGGAAACGTAGTCGTTCCACGTTATTTTTATAAAACGCCAGAGCCCATTTACTTTATTCGCGGGGATTATTTGGCTAACGGTCGCCATCGTTATTATTGTTCTGCACAATAATACTAATTCAGACGAAAATGAAAATAAAAGGTAGAAAGTTCGGTTTTACCCCTCTTTACGCAATCGTACATACGCACACGTATGCATACACATTGTTCGAGCGTAATATACACAGCCACGTATATACGTTTGTATAATTGGCGCGTTGGTGGATTGGGGGCGGCGGGGACGGGGACGGGGGGAGTTGGTTATGATGGTGGGTAAAAAAAAAGCAGTAGCGGATAGTTCTCCATTATGGTAAAGCGAACGGGGCGACAAGTTTTCTATGGGAAAGTGGCTGGTACCGTTAACGCGGTCTGTCTTATTTTCTGGCGAGGAGCGAGTCGGAGTCGAGCGCCGGTTTCTTTTCTCCCCGGCTTTTATGGGTTACTCTGCGATATAACTTATTTGGAGTGCACGCGAGAATGGGGGCGGGTGGAAGGGGGCGAGGGACGGGGCCGGCAGCGTCGGCCTCTCGATAAATCTCGAATTCTTAGCGGCCGGCCTCGCACTCTGACTCCCTCCTCCCCTCCGCCAAGACATCAACCCACCTCCTCCTCCTCCTCCTCGTCCACCTATTCCCCCTCCTACTCCCACGGTTTCTCTGCCTATTTACATTTTTAAAGCACTTTTTACTTTTGTCTTTGGACGGTACGAACCGAGTCTTCTCCCTACCCCCCCCCCCCTGCCCCCCGACCACGTGTCGCGGTCGTCTTACAGAGAGCCGCCACTGGCTCTATCCACGTCGGCCATTTCTATCGGCGCTCCTTACATTATTCATAATCTCCTACTTTTTGCCACGTTTACTTAATCTTTGATAGCATCAATAATTCTCGTCAGCCCCACCACCCGGACACAGGCCCACGAGCTCATTCGCATCCGAGTATTAAGACGCATCGGTCTTATTTATCGAAGCGCCGAGTGCGTTGCAATACTTTTTCCGAAAATTCCGAGCCAAGGGGCACATTAATTTAAATCTGGCCCGCTTCCTTCTTCTTCTTCTTCTTCTTCTTCTTCTTCTTCTTCTTCATCTTCTTCTTCTTTCTTATTCTCCCTCTAGAGTCAAAATTACGCTTTGCCGCGCTATATGCGTGCGCATACGTAAATATATGTGTCGAGAAGAGGCTCGAGGAAAGCCTCGATCGAATGCGGTTTTATTACACGCGCGCGATGCGATAGAAAGAAGGAGCATCCGCGAGAACAAAGTCAGAGATGTTGTTAAAGGAATAATGACGAATGTAGGAGACGGAGGAGAAGCCACTCCCAGGGGCAATAAGTTTCCGGAGCCGCTTCGTGTCACCTATAATTTGACGATTGCGACCGCACAGGAGGAATCAGTCAAGCCGACGACGTTCACGGGTCATCGCGGCCCTTTCACCCTCGGACGTCTCTGTCTTCAAGTCCAGCCTCCCGAACTCGTCGGCTCCGTGGCTACGGGATCTCGCATGGGGAAACTGCGACCTGGAAAGTCCCGTCGCTAGAGTATTTTATCGACTCCCGGGTAGTTCGGAGCTGCGTCCGACGGTCCGATGCTCTTCTTAGAGAAGACCGCGGCCGAGTCAAGGTTCCCTCGAGTCGTTCGCTTCGCTCGCGGCTGCACAAATCAGACGGCGCTTTGCCAAAAATAACTCGGCGAACGGCGTGGGGGCGGGGGTGGGTGGTAAACTCAGAGGTAGGTGGAGGCAGAGGTGGGTTGAAAGGATCCGGGGGCAGGGTCGAAAGCCCATGGGGGACTTAGTACATTCAAAGAGGACACCCCCCGCGGCGCGGGAGAGGGAGGTTGGCGGGGGCACGGAGGCGAGAGGAGTAAAGAGCCGGTCTATCGAAAAATGCGGTGGAAGTGGTAAGCGAGCGAGTGGGTCAGGATGGGGATGGGGCAGCAGCGGCTCGATGAACGTCGACTCGAAGGGAAGGCCAGAAAGGATTTTCGGCGCACTTGAGCCGCCCACTCGTAGCTCATGGGCTTGTCTATATAGAGGAGCGTCTGTTTGCAGGGCGGAGGGGAAGCCGCGTGTCTGCTCGAGCGCCGCTCCAGAAGTGTGATACACACGCAGAGCGTAATGCGACCCGACGCCGAGGGGATGCGCGGGAGAGGAGATCCGAGCGAATCGATCGACCACTCACGGAAACTCTCTCTACATCCCTCCACCCCACCCCTATCCCCCACACCAACCCCCTACCCACACCGAATGCCTAATGACGGGGAAATTATGGCGGAGATTAAGACGAGAGGCCGAGCACCGATAAATCCACTTTACAGGCTCCTTCGCGATATTTTGCCCCATAGGCTCAGTTCTACTCGACGGATCGCTCTCTCTCTCTCTCTCTCTCTCTCTAGCTTCGCTGGTAGATTCTCTTCCGATTTTCATGGAGATCCAGTACATTCAGTTTTACTCGATACTTTAAATAACTGCTCGACTCCATGAAGTTTACTCGTCTTTCGTTATTTAAAATCAAAGGCGAGAGATAGAGATAGAGATAGAGATAGAGAGAGAGATAGAGAGAGAGAGAGAGAGAGAGAGAGAGAGGAAGAGAGAAAAGTGGATAAAAGACGGGAAAGTGGGAAAGTGCGTGCGAAAGGTCGAACGACTGGCGGTCGGGCGGTAACGACTGCTCGCGAAGGCGAGGCCGCCTCCCTCGTAACCGAGGGGCTGCTGCTCCACCACGATTCGAACGAGAGTACCCGGGCGCGCATAGCGCCGGAGGATTAAAAAGCCTAAAAGAGAGGGATGACAAAAGAACGGAAAGGCACTCGAATTTAACGGGAGGCTGGCATCCCTGACTCCCTCGGCGGGTCCCCGGAGAGATTTCTGAGTGGGCGCCGTGTGGAGGACCTTCTTGAATTTCGCCCGGGCGTCTGGTCTGCTGGGGCCAAGTGCACGTGCACGTGGAGGAGCCCCAAGGCCGTCGAACGAGCGACTCGACGCCACTCCGAGGACGCGTCTTCGTGTTTCGGCGTGAAACGCGATATCGGCGACGAGCCCAAGTCCGGACCACGCCACCTATCGTGCGTCCAATCGCAACCGACCCCGACGTCGTCGCCTCCGCCTCACCGACCCCCCTCAACGCCCCGCACCAGTCAGTACTCTCGTGAGGGTGCAATGTCGATCCATCACGCCTCCTTCCTCCTCCTCCTCCTCATCCCATACACGTATATATATATATATATATCTAAAGGCATTTTTAACAACGGCAAATTCAAGCTTCTCTCTCTCTCTCTCTATTTACCTTTAATTCTTATTCCGCTCTACGCGGAAACACTTATTCGCAAAAGCTATAATTAATAATTGAATATTGTCCCCCGCCCTTCGCCCCAATAACCTCTCACGAAGTCGTACAAGATTCGTCATTGAATTTTGAGTAAAATAGTCAGGATTGACGTGAGTAATGCAGGTTCTATCCAGAAGACTTTGAATATTGAGGGTAATTTACGGGTCGGGGCGATTTACAGGGAGAGAACAAGGCAGTTGTTATATTACAAGAGCTATTTACACTTACGGTACAAATTAAGAAGCAAATTAATGCAAATCGCGGGCAACGGCGCCACGGCAACTTGTTCTTAATTCAATTGCGACAAGGACGAAGCAGTTTTACGACTCCAGCCGACAACTCGCTACCACACGCTGCCGAGAAAAAGCGGGGATATTGCTGCCGTCCCCCGAGCCCGCGCCACCCGCGCTCCCCGTTACCTACAGGGAGACTGACGCGAGCTGTTGGCTAAGCGAATTATGTAAGTAGCATTTACGGGCCGACGCTCCCGGAGTCGAGGATAAGCGCCGCCACCCTGGACCCTGCCTGCCGTATGCATCCTGACTGCCTTTGGGGCAATTTCGGCCGAGCTCAGCCAGTCGATGCTAACTAAATGCGAGCCTCTCCGATAACCCTGCATATCCCAGCCCAGCCCCTCGCCCAGCCCGTAACGCACCTGCCGCTCGAGCTTCGCTCACGATAATCCCGCAATTATTAAATGCCCCGACACGCAGCCTCCTAACGCATCGTTAGCCGTGTCACGGTACGCGTCCAAGGCATCCTGGGGGCCACTCGCTCGTGTCGCTCAACTGCCCCGGTTGCGTCCCAAGCGGCGGATAACTTCGCCGAGGGCTTTTCCTCGGCTCCCTACCTCTACCTGCCGATATCTTTTTCCCGACCCGACGCAACGCATGCAAAGCGATGCATTTCATTTCATTACGACTCGGCCCCCCCCCCCCCATAAATACTCCGTCCGTACGCAATCGTATGCGCTTTTTCCATCGCGGCCACGTAAGTGCAGGCTCCCCTCGAATCGACGTACATTTAATAGATAAAATAGGCCCCTTCCCTTGGATTAGGCAGTACGCTTTCAATTACACGAGGCTTTATTGCGAATAAACCTTTGGCATACCCGATGTATGCGTACGAAATCCCGTTGCACTCCTGCCCGATTAGCGCCACGGATATTTTAAGATTTAGGATCCCTCGAATGCGGAAGGAATTGCATGAAATTTTCACGATTACTACCACCGACATTATCTTGCCGAAATCACATTGAATTCGCTCGGCGCGCTCGCCTTCCCAAAGCCTCGCGATCACATATATATGACGATATATATGACGACATGTATATGTTTTCTATTAACGGCCTTCCTGCACAGCCCTGCAAATTAATCAATTAATACCTTCGATGAGCGTAACTAACGATATGTGTTTTTGAATGGCCGAGCATTTAAATTAACGGGATTAATTTAAAAAAAAAAAGTCCTGCGTTCGAATTTCGTGATGTTTTTTTTTTCTGTCTTTTGCTTTTCTTCTATTTTTTTTAATAAACTGCCCGTCAACGACATCAATCACAATTTGTCGGCGCCCCAAACCAAACCGACGAGGGAAATAAAAAATTATTTTAATTTGTCAAGTCTCGCAAAATGCTTGTCGTTTATATATCCTGGGCGCATGGAAATGATGGAAATCGAGGCGAGCATAGCTCGAAATCACTCTCACGTAAATTCAATAAAAACCTATAGCTGATCTAACGTTATGGAAGCGCTTTTCTCTTCGGCGAGGCGAATACAGCGCGGTATGGGAAAGTAAAACAAAAGAAGCGAAAGAAGAAGAAGAAGAAGAAGAAGAAGCAGAATAAGAGGAAGAAAATAAATATGAAACAAAGCGGAGGATCTGCCGGTGGTCCTGGACGTACCCAAGCAACTTCGTATCGGGAGTCGTGAGCCCGCAGTTCATACTTCCGCCTCAAAGATCGAGAAACATACGCAATTTCCTCTCTCTTATCCCGCCCGTTCCCCATTATCCCCTTCCCGTCGGCCCAACTCTTTCGGGCCCAACCCTATTTTCTTACGCCGCCTGCCTATCTATCTGTCCTTTTATCTCATTCTCCGATCCAGCTTTTTCGAGGCACGGAAAAAAGAGCTTAAACTTTTTTCTTCCATTCTTCTCTCTCTCTCTCTCTCTCTCTCTCTCTCTCCCTGGCTTTTCTCTCTTCTTCTTTTTTTATAGAAGGCATGGCTCGTGGAAGGGAAGGGAATTGAAATGGCTGTATAACATAAGAGTAACGAAGGTGTTGCTTTCGTAATGAAAGACACGTTGGTGATGGGGAGGGGGAGGGGAGGTGTAGTCTGAGGTAGAAAAGTCAGATTAAAAAGACGAGGGGACGCACTCCATCATACTCGATATCAAAGATGGAATGCCATGTATATTGCGCGGAGCTTCGATAAAACGCTGAAAAAGAATAACTCCTCCGTCGAGAAGTAAAAGCACGCTTCTTTGTGAGAATTTTAATGCCACTATTCTAATACTCTTCCCTCCGTCCCTGTGCAATTCTATATCTGTGCAAATAATTTTGCCGTATTCGGTAAAAGATGACTAGAAATAATGTATCTCGTGATTTTTTTTTTTTTTTTTTTTTTCCCTTCACAAAGCTAAGGTCTCTATGGAAAATATATAGTATATCTGAAACAAAACAAAACAAAAAAAGAAAACAAAACAAAATAAAACAAAACGAAACGAAACGAAAAAGAAAAAAGAAAAAAGAAAAAATAAAAAAGAAAAAAAGAGAGGGAATAAGTAAAAATTCCCCAGAGCGTTAGAATAAATGAGACGTGTAAGAAAAAAATGTATCGGAAATATCAATTTTACTTATGCAACAGCAGTACTTGGCTCTTATAAAAAAGAGAATACAAGTAAATTGACTGTATACTTGGGGGCGAAAGTTTTTCGTGCTACGTATTTAAGATCCCGTCTTACGTCAATGCTTTTCCAATGTAATTACCAGCTTCTCTTTCTTCGTGGCTGTCTCGAGGTTTCCTCAAAAGTAAATGTAAAAAACCAACGGAGATACAGCAAGAAACCTCTATTGGGGCTTTGTTAAAAATGTAACGATCTTCTAAAGAGACGAGTACAAGGGTATTGAGGAGAGACCCAGGAGTGAGCGAGTGAATGGACAGACGAGTGAGGAAAGTAAAAAAAAAATAGAGGAGATAAAAGGGAGTAGGGGAAAACTAAAAGTATCGGGAGAAAGAGGGTCGTGAAAAAATTATTAAGACAATGAAATAGGAATCGATGCTGAGTAATTGTAAATTACTAGATCTAAAGGGAGAAACTCCCTCTGCCCCACCATTCTCTCTCTCTCAATCTCCCTCTCTCGCTAATATAAACGAAACGCAACAAAGAACAAGAAAGAAAACAAATAAATAAATAAATTTATTGATGTTTTTTAATTTTGTCTCTAATAATATGTAACGTAACGTAACGTAATGTAATGTAATGTAATGTAATGTAATGTAACGAACGAACAAATACGATAATCCTGATCGGACTACGTAATTATCCCACTTTATTTATTGGAATGGAATTAGTTCCGACCGGTAAGAGTATAATATAAATGATGACAAGATTCCGGATTTTAGCGGGGAGATTGACGGCTCGTATCGGCATTAGATTGACAGGGACTGTGAGCATGGTCATTACATCGTCGGCCGCCGTAATGAGAAATTCATTTATCGAGCTTATGACGTCAGCGGCACCCGGAACCAATCCCAACACCATCGAAAATCTTTCTCAACTTCCGTTTCACCATTTGCTCGGGGAGCTATCTATTTCTCGATATCGAGAGCAAATACTTTCTCCCATCTTCCTCATCGTGTGAATTCCCTGGGGGCGGGGTGGGGAAAAGCCCTAACGGCAAGGAGGAACGAGCGAATCTTGCGGATAGGCACGAATCTTTCCTCCTTACGTGACCTTACTCCACAGAGAGATGGAGAGAGAGAGAGAGAGAGAGAGAGAGTCGGGTGTGGGGGAGAGGTGGACGTAAGGAAGAAGAAGCCGGCCCTCTGAGCGACCGAGGGGGCTAAGAGGAGGTTTGCGGTAAGGGCCGGGGGGGGGCAGGAGGCATGGCAGGGTCGATACAACTGGGAGTAGATGGTCCGAGAGAGGGTTCGCAGAGGGAACTAAGAGGCTGGATGAGGAAAGAGGAAGTAACACTGGCAGCTCGAATCGTAAAGAGCTACGCGCGAAACGAGCGATAGTCAATGTTCGAGAGCTGCAGAATCTGCTTACTCTCTCTCTCTCTCTCTGCTCGCACTCTGTATGTACGTATGTATGTGTGTGCTTGTGTATGTATGTGCGTAAAAGCTGTCAGAGAGTCGCGCGAATCTCCGGGCAAAAGCAGATTTTATTTTGCCGCTGACGTGACAAAAAAATTGAAATGCTATGTGAGCCCGGGCTTTTCAATTCAAGGAGAAAACTCTGCGAAATTCATGCATCCTCGCAATTACAAGTTTTTCTTTTTTACTCCCCGAGTCGCGGAGAGATTGAATTTAGATTGACAGCGTCTGATGCAATCTGCAGGAAATTGCTACAGCCGTAATACTCCTCCGACAAACGGCATCCGCTCCTTATATCCTTATACTTATTCCATAAAAATATCCTCTACGGTCAATGTTTCCGAATTCCCGGCTCTCGAGGACGTTTCAACAAATTATTTTCCAATCCTCCTGCGACGGTTCATAAATTTCGCCCTTACCTGCGCCTACCCGTCCCCTCGTACCTTCCATACCGTCCCCCGCGCCTAACCAACCACGCATCGGAGACAACGTCGCACTCGTACTCGTACGACGTATAAATAAAATTCGATGGATTTCCTTTGGAAAATTGCGGGGGCGAGGCGCGCACCGATCCGTGATTCCAATATAATATCGCGAGAGTCATTATCGATGCACTTTTCCCCGATTTTCCATGAGATCGGGCACAGGCGGCTGATGCTTTACAATTTACAATTCACGAATTATCATAGAGTTCGATTAGTATTTTGTAGGGAATAACTCCGCGGGAGCGAACGTCCTATGCTCGGAATATTTATTTTACGACGCATATACACATACCGATATATATATATATATACATTTAAACATTCGAGAGCTCGCTACTATTTATGGCTCGAACGTGCAAATGTTACAGAAAGTTCTATGGCTCTTTGTTGTCCCCCTTGAAAATTTCGTCATTGCTCTGGCTTTGAAAGTCCTCGGTACTCGGTACCAATCGAAATTTCGGAAAACGACCGGCGAGTACCGAATACCACGGCGGTTAAGTAATTAATTTCCCCGTAAGGGATTTGTTTTTTACGAGTTTATTCTACAATCTGTGGTCAACTGTTACAAGCGAGTGAATAATTGCCGCCTCCGGACGTTGAAGGGACGTTGAAGGGACGTTGAAGGGACGTTGATGGGACGTTGATGGGAGGACGTCGAAGGAAAGATGAGATAATGAGAGCTCGGCTCCTGGATCAGAGACAACGATTGGACGGACGTTTTTACCAATTAGCTAATAAATATTCTCATCTGCCTCGAGCTCGTTTCATTAGGGGGGTGGGGGGGGGTTTGTAGTCAGCGGCGCCACGTGCAGTAAGTAGATCACGAGCAGGGCCGCGAAATCGTCTACCCAGGGTAGTGGATGGAGGGTTATTGAGGTTATCGGTGTGATCGAGGATTCATTAGGCCAAGCGCCATACCGACGGCAAAGAGTTAAGCGATCGAGGGAGAAAAATGCCATAACGATCCAGGCCGAGCGAGTGCCTTTCCTCCCCACTTCTCACCGCGAATGATATTTACGACCACTTGCCCTCGATCATTAGTCGTCGCTGAGTGTTGCTATTAACAATCCTCTGTCCCTTCGGCGCTTTCTTCCGCTGGCGACTCGGCACCGCTCCCTCCGTCAAGATCGCGTCGCGACTCAAGCATTAAGAGGTCCGACTGCATTGGAAAATTGCAAACAGATTGCAAGGCTATCGATTAAAAAAACATTCCGATAGATGTGGGACACATATATATATATATATATATACACGTGCGAGCAAGGGAAGTATGGGAAAGTTGCTCGAGTATCCGTGAAAAATAAAGGATGGCCTAAGTAAAAGCGAAGGAGGGAAGGACGGAAGAAGGGGCCTCAAAATGCTCGGAGAGGCGGCTGAGTGCTCCCTAAGATGCCATAATCCAACTAGGTAAGGCGAATCAGGAGGTCTCGGCGGTAAGAGAGAGGCAGAGAGAGGCAGAGAGAGGCAGAGAGAGGCAGAGAGAGAGAGAGAGAGAGAGAGAGTAAGAAGGAGGGAGCGCAGGGGGACAGGAGATAAAAAGGAAATGAAGTAAAAAGCCAAAATGGGCAATAGGACGACAGAGAGTTAGCTAGCAAATTACTGCCAAACATAGTTCGAAATCGTGGAAACCTCAGATGGAGTGACCACGCTCACCCCACCCTTTTTTCCCTACGGACTTTACAAATCGAAAATATCCAAGGATTTTCCAGAGAGAGAGAGAGAGAGAGAGAGAGACGACCGTTTCCCTTACCTATCCCGTCTTTCACGTAAATATACTTTTCCTCAATCACGATTACGTATTTCCCTGGCAGCGGAGATAAAAAAAAAAAAAAAAAAAAAAAAAAAAAAAAAAGAGAAGGAAGGAAAAGAAAAGAACGGAGGGCGGCAGGGAGGGATGGAGGGAGGGAGAATAAACAAAAGTGAAATTCAACATGGAGCCTCGAGATATAAATTTTCTCCTAAGAGAAACATTATATCGACGATCGTCCCAATCGAGACTGTCAGAAGCATTGAAATAAACTTAAGAAGCCTTTCAGTCGCGGTTATACATTATTTCCGACAATGGACTTTTATATGAATTTTGCAAATAATTTTCTACGGGAATCCGAATGACAATGAAGGGAACGCATAATGAAGTGAGCGGCGAGAATTATTTTGTGTAACAGAACAAACAAGTGCCTTACGGTTATTGGGGTTATTGGGCGAAAGCGAACCAATCAATCAGAACTGAAGGCTCTGAAAGGGATCCGACGAAAGCCACGTTGTTATCAAGGCCAGGACGGCATTTTAGCATTTTATAAGCCACCGATGGCCGTCTTGTAGTATTTAATGTGTGCGTAGGTGACTGGGGGTGTCGCTGCCCGTGTAAAATAATAGCTCGCGCGTAAAGGATGACGGGGTAGCTGCTCGCTCGGGTAGATTGGCGCGATGGTTATTGGGGTTGGGGTGGGGGTGGGGGGGGATTAATAGCTTTTTTTTGTAGGGCTGGGGTGGGGGTGGTAAAGGCTCGGAGGAGTAAAGTGCAGGAAACAATGGTCGAATGAAAAATTCGGTAGACTGATTTCGTCGAACGCAAATTTGGTCTTTTCTGCAAACCCGCCCGTCCCCTGTAACCCGTCCAATCCCCAATAACACCCGGTCGCGCCCGCGCGCTCGCTCGGTCGTTGGAATAATAACAGCCTTGGCTGGTTCGATAATTGTTGACACCCCGGCAGAGAGTTGATGCAGCGAGAGAGGAAAGTTTCGACAGCCGAGGCGAGAAAACAAACGGCCCTTGCATTTTCACGGCTCGATGCCCTCCTGATTGTTTTTCCCCGTTCGCATTTTTCCTCTTTCGCTCCGCTTAGTTTTTTGCAATTTACCGGGCTGTCTCGCAGAGTCGCGCCCTCCGTGGGGCGCCCCAGCCTCCATTGTTGCCGATATCCACTCCCGGCGACATCCTCCTCTCGGCGAAAATGCCAAGTGATTAAATGCGAGGAAGGACAATTGCCGTCTCGGCCCTTACGGCCCCTCCCGCCAACACCGCCACCTAGCGGCGCCTTAATTATCCCCGGCCCGCATCGACGGGAGCAGCCCATTTTTTTAATCACCCGGCGCATTTAGCACTCCTCGCCTTATAGACGACTGCCATTCCGGTTAATAAGGTTCTCAGGCTCCCCGAGACTCACCCGAGACTCACCCGAGACTCACCCGAGACACTCGAAATCCTTTCAGCGCTAGATTCGCTCTACCTCTCCTCGGTATTTTCCGTGGGGGGACATGGGTACGCGCCGGGGTACCGAGGGCTCGGGCATAGCCGAGCCACTTGCCCTTAAATACAGGGTCTCTTAGTCCTGTCGGTGGACGGAGGTCTTCTCATCCGCAACCCTCTGACCTTCGTCATTGAACCGGGGCGTCCGTACACCGCAAGACTCCCGTCTTCCACTCGGGTGAGTCGAGTGTGCCGGCACCGGGTGGCTTGGCTTGGCTTGGCTTGGCTTGGCTTGGCTTGGCTTGGCTTGGCTCGGGCATCGATCTCCCCTAGTCGAGAGCTCCTTAGAACAAGGAGATAGGGGGGAGGGGGAGGATGGTTTCGGTACCGGTACTCCCATCACGGGACGCTGCGGTCGAGTGGCGGCGGCGACGGCGGCCAAGCTTTGCCTACTAATTGTTCCCATATACATTTCGAGTTATTACAAGTGCGCCCTACCACCGGAAACCCTTAGGTGGCTGCCCTCCTAATCCTCTGGCACTCAGGAACTCCGGACTTCCTCGAGAACGTCGATCCTAACTGCTTCGAGGGTCCCTACTCCTTCTCTAACCTTTGCCATCCTCATCTTCCTCCTACTACTACTCCTCAGCCTCCTCCCTACCCACCTTCTGACAATTATTTTCTACGTACGCATCCTCGCGGATAATACCTCGTGGCCAGGTCCTCTCCGGATACCCAACTACTCCGAGCATACGTTTGTGCTCTCGAAGGAGGGATTTAACGGCACCGAGTCCGTCGGTCGATCATCGTCGAGACGAGGAGCGACTTTCCCGCGTTCTGCGGTAACTTGCGAATCCTCTTGCGGCAAAAGGGCGGCCAAGGGATAGTGGGGAAATTGGTAAAGGTTAAGTAAGCCAGGGCGCCGGAGTTGGTAAACAGTTTTCCGAGGAATATTCCCTTGCTTCGGAGCCCGAGCCCGAGCCCGAGCCCGAGCCCGAGCTCGTTAAAAGAGCCCACTAAATTCTAAATAATAATCAGGCATCCGGTCCGGAGTCGGGGAGTCGGAATCGAGGGTCGGACGGACCTCTTATCGCGTTTGGTAATTCGCATAATCGCGGTAGGGGCATTAAGGTCTTGGGCCTCGGGAGGAACCGGTCGCCTCGAAGCTCCGGGAGACGAGTACACCGGACACGGGGGAGCTAGCTCCGCTACCTAACCGACCCTTCCCCTTCCCTCCCCCCCCCTCCTCCTCCTCATCCACACGCCAGCACCATCACCGTTACCCCCACCGCCACCATCCGAATAACCTCCATCGCCGCCGCCATACGAAACTCACCGCGATTATGCCGACGAGCTTTGGAATTTCCCCCGGAGAGGTGGCGCTCTCGGCGAGGACTCCCCTTCCGGGCCTCACCCGATTGATACCGCGATCTTAATTAGAGGGAGGAAATGACGATCCTTGCCCAGACGTTTAATGTCCCTATAGTTGGCCGAGCTCATATCCGCCCTGAAAGTTCGTCCCAGGACCGCTGGCACCGACAGCTCGTCACTCCGCCCATCCGTTCGTCAAGACGTCTCGGCGAGCGCGTACCGTAAACAACACTTATACTCTCTCTCTCTCTCTCTCTATCTCTCTGCTCTATCTCTCTCTGCTCTATATCTAAGAGTCGCCCTCTTTATTATCTGTCCGTTGTCATCGAAACTCGTCGGAGTCTCGCGCTAATTGAATTCAGTTCTAATCGATTCCCATGTCGTTTAAGCGTTTCTCCCATTGCCGAGCCGACGCTCCCCGCCGTCATATAAACGCTAAAGCTTACCAATACACCCCACGTCCTACGAGTCCAATACGCAGCGCCCGGTCTTTTACAATTTAAATGCATTGCATTGGCAATAGCTCGGAACAAAATGACGAAACTCGCGCGGGCGAGTCTGGTTTCAGGAGAATCGGGCTCGGAAGTCTTAAACAATCGGGTAAAAAGTTTTCAATTACTTAAATCAATGTAAGCAGGAAGGAAGTTTAAAACTAACTAAGAGAGTGCCGAGCAACCGGTCGACGAGTACTGGCACTACTAGTAGTAGTTGTAGTAGTAGCGAGTAGTAGCGAGTAGTAGTAGTAGTAGTAGCAGCAGCAGCAATATAAGCAAGTTCGATAATGCCCTCGCAAGTTTCATCAAATAAAATTCGAGCCCGAGACTTCCGTCCGTGGCCGAGGTAGGGATCGAAAAGGCGGGGGAAGCGTTGGCGGTGGCGGAGGCGGAGACGGAGGCGGGGATTCCCCCGAGCACGAGACAGACGAAGAAAAGTATCGAATGAACGTTTCTTTTTTTTATTCGCGCGAGCGAGCGAGCAGAGGCGCACCGTGTTTGCTGAAAACATTCGCAACTCGAGTCTCCCTCGAGTCAATTCGACGAGTCGGCGACTCCTGTCCGACTCCGCATCCAGAGACGATCGCGCACGTGATGGTGGGCAGTAGTCTCGAAGAGGAGGGCCAGGAATCTATCTCTCCCGGCAGAGTTAATCGCGCGTAATAAACACTGGCGAAGACGCTCGGCGACGTGGACGCTCCTAGCTCTGTTAATACGGCGGCGGCGGTGGTGGTGGTGGTCGTGGTGGTGGTGGTGGTCGTGTGGTGGTGGTGGCGTTGCGGATGGTTAATTGTGTGGGGGGGTAGGGAGGCGGTAGGTAAGCAATTGGCCTAATAAGTCGGGTGGGCGGGTGATGGGGGTGGGGGTAGAGGAGCGATGTATAAAGCGATACGGCGGCGTCGGTGGGAAATTGCCGCGTTTAAAACTTTTCTCCCCGCGAATTCTATGCTTCGCGGCTAACGACCAGAGCTAACGTCAGAAAACGAATGGTACACGTCGGTAAGTCTGACTTGGTGGGCGATAGAGCGTCAGAGAGCGCAATTCGGCGGACGGTGGGCCTCGGGCCGAGAAAAATATGACGACGGCGCGAAACCATTAAACTCGGCGATGAATGCCGGAACACGTGCACTTTCTCAAAACTTTGTCCATTCTTAATGAAGGAATTCTAATGCCCGTACTTTCAAAGTAATTAAGCCCGAGGAATACCGCATTAACGAGATAAGCTTACACAAGATCGCCGTAATAATAATAAGGGAACCGAATTCTTATTGTTTTTCCAGCGGGGGTTCATATAACTTAGAATTTCTTAAGGATCGTCGTTGTTGTTGGCCTAGCTCCCGTTTCGCTATTTACAGCCCACCGACCCTATCCCACTCACACGGAATAACTCGTCGGCCCATCTGTTCAACATCCACGGCCGATTAACTCCGGTGGGCGATAATCCAGCGTCTGTAGTCGATGAGAAGCCATTTTTTTCCCGAGTAGTCGAGGGAACGAATGAAAAATCGAAGCCTCCTCCTAATCGACGGCTTCCCAGTAGTAGTAGTAGTAGTCGTCCTCCTCCTCCTCCTCCTCCTCCTCCCCCCTCCTCCTCCTACTCGTTGATTGATATCTGTTCGGAAGAGTCGCCGCGCGACTTTTTGCGTATCTATGTAAGTGCGCGTGAAAAGAATAAAGCGGCTGCTTCTCGCCTCGGCTCCGGTACTCGATCGCGACCCTCGATCCCTTTCGCCGGAGAGTCACCGCGAGCAAAGAGATAGAAGCGATTAGTCCCTCTTCGTGCTTTTTATTCACTCCCGGCGATGCCAGAGAGTCTCGTTTGCTCTCTGATCTCTCCGGCAAGTTACGCAGCCTCGGTATTTACGAGCTAAGGAAGTCGCGGGAGAAAAAAGCACGCGATCCGTGGAATGGCCGACGCATTTTCTTGAATCTCTCTCTCTCTCTCTCTCTCTCTCTCTCTATCTCTCGTCTATTTTCCGTCGGCGGCATCTTATCGCCATTTATTTAAATAATTAGGGAAACGCATTCCCTCCCGACCCCGTTAATTAACTGGATCTAGCGGGCTTTTTACACCGCGACAGATCCAAGACTTATTATTCTTCTTCTTCTTCTTCTTCGTATTCTTCTTATTATTCTTCCTTATACCTTTAAAATCCAATGCCTCAATACGTACACGTATTGGGATGGATGCAGTTGTATTGTTCAGCTCACTCGGCCCTAACCCGGACATTATAATTATTGACGCTTCGAAGGGCCATCCCCCGGCACTCCCCAGGCACTCCTCCGGCACTCCTCCGGCATTCCTCCGGCACTCGTCCGGCACTTAATTACCCAAAACGAAACTATTGCGCCAAACGAACTTGAACTTCAGGCCATTTATTATTTTTGTTAAATAAAGTAAATCGAAATTACTCGAACGACGTTGAAACGTCGTTGAATAATCCCGTTTGCCGGAAATGGCGTTCGAATCACGAAACAGGGGAAACGAGATATAATAATAAGGCAGGTTGTTGTCGGAGCATAGAGTTTAGCCAGGATATTTGAAAGGTATTAGTAAATACCAGAGTTGCGGGAGCTGGAGTAGCCATATTTTCAATTGGGATGTCTTTGTGACTTTTAGGGACGAAACATCGCCTTTTCTTTCTATTTACTTTACAACGTACTTACCTCTCGGCAGTTAATCGCTCTGTCATTAAAATCGAAACCTTTTGTTTCTAAATGACCTGTCGAGCTAGCTTCCCTGATATTCTAACCTAATAATCGCTTTAAAGAAGAGTCTTCTCAATTCTTTGGCAACGAGACCTTTCGTCCATCGATCATAGCCGTCATAACATTTGTAAATAAAAACCCGTGCTAGAGCTTTGCAATCTTATTTAAAATCGTTAGTTAATATTTGATTAGGTAATTTTTTTATTGAATTACGAGAATATTATGAATCTCGTGGAGGAGGTTATCGAGTCGGTCGAGGTCGCGCAACCCATTCTACCGTCCAACGGTATCCACTTCTGTTCTGATTTTGACATAATTGTACTAATTATGTACCCTATTCTTTGGCTGACACCGTAGATTACTCCGTACAGTTCTCCGTACAGTTGGCAATTTATGTCGAGGGCTGATTAGCTCAAAGCTTTCCATTGCGTATGACTAACGCGATTCCCCTCACGTTTACGCATTCTTGGCTCTGGCTTAGACGAGACTCGAATGCGAGCGGCGAAGGCACGAAAAATTAATTACGAAAGCCAATTTATCAGAAATTAATGTCACGCGCGCGGCACATGCTATGGAGAAAGAAGGCGTATTGAATTAACGAAATCCGGGAGAGGCGTCGCTAATGCCATTTCGGGACAGTAAATACCGTCCTCCTCTTTCGGATTTAGGCCTTGGGACGTGGACATCGACATTAGGATTGACAAGGACGTTAAGAGTGCGAAATGAAATGCCGGTATCGGGGACTTTTCAGATAAATATGAGGGAAACTGCCGTAAGTATTATCTGCGGTAGAAGAGCGGATAGTGTAATGAAAGATGAAAGGAAGCCAAGTTCCTCCTCCTCCTCCTCCTCCTCCTCCGCGGCCTAAAACTTGTAGTGGGGCGCATTGCAACAAAGTTCTCCATTAGCATAACAATGACGATAAGATGAAGAAGAAAACGGCGGAGGTGTCACTCGCTCGAGATAGCGTATTCGGCGCGAGAAGGGCAACTTTTCAATTATACAATTTCGTGTGGCGTTCAGTTGATGGCCGTCGCCCCCTCCCCCCTCCCGCCCAACCCGGCCCCTCCGCAACCGTCCCACTCTTTCCAATCTTGGAATTCAAAGGAGCGAGCGATCTGGCAAAGGAGATTGAGAGACGCGGTGCCACGGGGAGATACGCAAGTGCGAGACGATGGGTGATGAGAGTGTGTGTGTGTGTGAGAGAGAGAGAGAGAGAGAGAGAGACAGATAAAAGGTGATAGCGTGAGATCCATCTCCACGGTCGAGATATTCGGCGGAATGTCGTAGGAGAGACATCGACGACAGTTCTCCGTCTCGCTCGCTCGATGAGTTACGGCTCCGGGACTCGAAGATCCGAGTTCCGCTTCCAGGAAGGAACTTTCGCCCCGGAATACTTTATGGTCGACTGAGTGGATTCCTTCCGGTTTGACACATTTGCACACCTGCGAGTACCCTATGCGCGCAACGAGCCCTCTTTTTCTAATTTTCTAATTCTCGCATGAACTGGCCAATACGTGGAGCAACGCTTTTGTCTGATCGAAGTCTGCCCTTAGGAAACAAGCAATTAATAAAAAGAAGAAGAAGAAAAAGGTAACGTGATCGGACAAGAGAGAGAGAGAGAGAGAGCGATTGGTAAGGGGGAGGGGTGGGGGTATAATCACGGAGAGGGTGTAGGGGGAGCAACAGGAAGACATTTTGGAGAAAAGTTTAGGAGGCGCGAGGGCGTGCATGTCACGACCTTGTAAGCATGCAAAGCGAATTGAAGACGTCAAAGGCGAGGGGAAGCGAGCGAGGGCCGCAAGTCAGAAGCAGCGCCCCAGGCGAAACCGGCACGGCATAAGGGCTCCTAGAGACGAGTTTGGGGTTATTGGGGGAGGGTGCGAGTCCGGGGGCGAAGCTGCAGCCATGCGCGTCAATATCGCTATCGCTGACGCGAAAACTTCATGGCTCATCAGTTAGGAGGGAGGGGGGGGGCCCGGCTCGAGGTTAATCAGCATCAATGCCGAGTATTCGGGGATCGAGGAGGGCACGAGGATATCGGATTCCTCGAGTAAAGTTTCTGTGAAACCGGATGGCTTGATCTGATCAAAGTCCTTGAATCTCAAAATAGTTTTGATTCATACTCCTTCTGTTTTCTTACGGCAACGAGCTCGCCTTACTCGACCCCCACCCACCCCTCGCCGCCAACCTTATGTTAAACCCGAATTATCGATGGACGAGTGTCCAAGCGACACAACGTACGTTAACAGCATAAGATAATAGCGATAGTAACGCGTTCGATGACGTTAATGATCGAGAGCTGACACGCGATCCCATAGAAACAAAAAATGTCCTTACTCGTACTAATCCGTCCCGGCTGAGACGACTATTAAGTATTAAAACGTGAAAGTTATTACCGTAGGAGAGACGATTGATCTAACTGACAAGTCAATTCGAACGCTCGACAGTAGAACAAGTTTTTTGTATGAATTTATCGCGTACTGTCAAGGATTTTGATTGTCGGATGCCGTAAAAAAGGGAGTATGAGTTGGCCATCGGTCCCTAACCAAGGTTATCGGGGCCTGGGGGGTGGGGAGGAGGGGAGGGGAGAACGGAAGCTCGAAATGGCAAATGAATACTTGGCCAGGCATTGTCGGGCGGGAGATTATTTGGATTTTAATCAAGGAAATCCAAGGGAATGTGGATGCGGAGCCGCCGGGAGAATGAGTACGGAGTCAATGGAGGAACGACAGGAAACGAGCCTTCCTATTCCGGGGACGGAACATCGACAGGCTAAAGTCTCTCCGGTCTAGTTGCGAGTTCTCGGAGTTTAAAGCTCCAGAGTCCGGGTCGGGACAGGGTGGGACGGAGCGTGGGAGGGTGGGAGGGTGTCGCGCACTTTGCGAAATCGCCGCTGAAATCTTGCGCGCGAATATTGTAGTCGAGGAGAGCGAACGACGAGGGTGGAAGATGAATAGAGATGCGAGGTAAGCCTGGCAAATAGAGATGAGTTATCTCGCGTGCGTGCCTACGTGTATACGTGTGGGCGCGTGGGCGCGTGGGCGCGTGTTCGCGCGCGCAGGCGTCTCGTATAATGGGGGAGAATTGAAAGAGGGCTGGGCGGGGGGGGTGGATTGGGTGGATGGGGCGGAAAGGGTGGGGAGTGTTGGGAGTGAGGCACTCGCAGAGACGAATCAAAGTGCACGATTGGGGTTAAAACGTATATCATGTAGCAATCACGTGGCTAAATTTGAAGAAGCTCGTTAAGGCTACGTTAATCGCAAAAATGCCATTGCCGGTAGGCGAGCTTGTACGCGCAAGAGGGGGAGTAGACGCGGGTACCCGTAAGAGAGGGCGTATTTGAAAGGGAAGGCTTTGTCCTTTGAAGGGACTGAAACGTTAATTGAGACGTAGCTTTAATTTTAATTAGGCTACATTAAACACTGGACCCTCTTATCGGGCTAAGTAAATAGGCCAAGTTTTAGGAAAGGAAGGAAGGAAGGAAGGAAGGAAGGAAGGGAGGGAGGAAGGGAGGGAGGAACGGCTGAATATTTGACATAATTAAAGCTCGACCAAGAAGAGCTTTCTTTTTATCTTTGCTGGGGACCATTACCAACGGATGCGAGCCGAGAGAATGGCGGGCGCGAGCCACTGCAGCCCGTTAAGTACGCGATAGCGAGGGAACAATGGCGCGAGGAGGGGGAAAAATAGAAAGGCAAGGGAGCGGTCGTGACGATGGGCGGGAGGGGAGGGGATTGATAGGATAGAGGTTGGGAGGGAGGAGGAGGAGGAGGAGAGGCCCGGGGCATCGGATCTGTAACGGATGGGCTGGATGGGCAGCGTCGGGAGGCCCGCGTGACGACGCGGTCGCGCAACCGTCATTGGAGGCGGTAGAGACGACGGACATCCTAAACGACGTATTCCGCTACTGTCGCTGGTACTATCGCCCCTGGTGCAGCCGTCGTCGAATGCGGATGCGACCGACCGTTCCCGAATAGCAAATTCTATTTATTTCAGTTAGGTTAGCCAGGACTCGGCTCGTTTTCTGCAGGATGCGCCCACCGCCCTCGTCTTCTGCCATCCACCCTCCCTCCCTCCTACCCTCCCTCCCTCCACCCAAACGCCCTTTCTTTTTATCTCTGGCGCTCTCACTTAATTTCCTCTGCCCCAGTCCAGTGGCTTCGGTCGCCCTGCCTTTCCTCGCCTCAATTTTCCGCATAACCTCTGGATTTGATAGTCTCCTTTTACGGCCCAACTCTGTTTTATACAATTTTTTTCTTTTTACCCCTCACCCCCCTTTTATTCCCCCCTTTTTTTCTTCTCCCTTTTCCCTTTACCGCCCTTCCTTCCTCCTTACTTGATGCGGGAATTTCTCGGACTCTTTTTTTTTTTTTTATTTATTTTTTTTACTTTTGACTTTCTACTTTCGGGTAGGGGCGACGGGAGGGAACAAAGCGCCGGACAGAAATTGAAACGCCCGAGCGAAATGATAAACCGTTGCAGGCCGCTCTTGTGAAAATTCTAATAAAATTCCACTAATGATAAGAGCGACTCCGTCGTGTCCCGGAGCCCCGGCATCCCTTTCCTTATCTCCTTGCCTCGCAAGAACTCCGCATCGGGCTCTATCCTCCTTACCCCTTCAACCCACACCGCCCCGCAGCCCCACCGCGAATCTAAATTTCGAGCTATATTTTATAATAAAATATTTTCTCTATATCAATGTATCTTAATGACGTTTGACGTGCCGAGTTTTAGCCCGCGTAAGCGATATTAATGTCGCCGCTCTCTTTTCTTTTACTATGTCCCCGTTCTCAGGCACGTGCATTTCTCACCGGGTTTTATCCATTATCGGCACTGACATCCTGATAGATCGGTTGCATAAATAAAAAGCGCACTAGCTTCGAGGAATCCTGAAATCCTAGATTCACCGACGATATAATATAGTGTAATATCGTGTGCCTCGGAGTGTGGGTAATTGGGCCGGGGCTCGGGGAAGTGGGGCTGGGAGGGGGAACGGGGGAATGGGGGAATGGGCGGATGGGGGGCGGCGGCGACGGAGAGGGGATGGCTTTAAATGAATATCGATCTTGTGACGGGATTCGCCGCGAGGGACGCCCCGCTCCAACCAACAACGGCAAATACATGTGAATTGCGCCTATGATGATTTTATGACAAACGGGATCGCTTTCTTCTCGCGCTAATTTTGTTTACCTGACCTTTAAAATGCACGCGTCTCCGCGACGGCTCTCCTTCGAAAGGCTAAGGGACGCGTATTTATTTCCTCTCGGAGCTTACGCGTTTCTATTGGTCTTCTCTCCTGTCCCATAGCCGATCCCTCCCATTACGTTATTCTCGAGTGTTTGTCGTCGGGGCTCGGATGCATGGCTCCTCGGGTCTGGGTCTGGGTCTGGGTCTGTGGCTGGGTCTGTGGCTGGGTCTGTGGCTGGGGCTGGGGAGTTGGGGAGTTGGGGAGTTGGGGTGTTGGTGGGCGAAATCATTCGCTCGGTATTGACAAACAGCTTCTGAGACGCTGTTGGTCCTCGCGCTATCTATCGCTATTGCTTTCGCGCTACTGTTTACTTTTTCCTATCGCTCTTTCTCCCTTATCCTTTTTACGAGGCCCCGCGCTACTTCGATCCCACCTATACGCCGCCCTTCTCTACCCCGACCACCGCCCCACCCAGCCCAACACGCCACCAACACCGTCCCCTACTACCATCTTTATCCGGCTGCCTCGGCTCCATTTCCACGTTTTTAAATCTCCTAAAGCTTAAAATATCTTCCCCGCTAGCTCTACTCAATATCTCTCTCTTCTCTCTCACTATATATATATATATACATATGTATAGGAAGTGTATGTATACGGGGGGTAATTAATCAAAGGCGATAATATATTTTCTTGGCAGGGATACTTGTGCGAAGTCTCTCGTAGATACGAATCGCCCATACAATTATTTTTTCATGATAAATAATGTCAGGCGGCAGAAATGCCAATAAAAGCTTTATTTTATCGTAATTTTCCAGGGCCTGTCTTTCAACACACCTTAATTTATATCAAAGAGGTTATTCAACCGAGCAGACGAAATCCTTTTTATTCTACTCAATAAACCGATAGAGTTATTACTTGCTCGTACTTTTAATCGCCCGGCGTGTAGCCTTTGATATTTCTGGATTAAAATTTATCTTTAAACGTCAAGCGCGCTTAATTGTCAGTAAAATTTGCATTACTTCCTGTATTAAAAATGACGAAAAAAAAAAAAACTTGTGCCGTTTCATCCCGAGTCTACGTCCTAAGGATACGATATAAGATATTAATTATTCGGAAAAGCTTCGGTTAATTGGAACGGCAGCTCGTACTCATTACAACTTTCATTGTAAAGCGAAATAAAATGTCTCGTCTTTCCACTCCTAAATTAATTAATTATATACACTTACTATTCAAACTCACTTTAATGCTGCAATTAACGTGCACTATAATTAAGTACACTTAAACTTAAGACTCTGATCGTTATCATTATAATTATCATTATCATTATCATTATCATTATCATCATCATTGTCGACATCATCGTCATCATCGCCATTATTATTATTATTATTATTATTATTATTATTATTATTATTATTATTATTCATTGATAAGTTTTATCTTAACTGTAGCAATCTAATTAATGTAGAAACATTGGACACGCGCAGACGCGCGCGCGCGCGCATACACAGAGGTATAGGCATTGCAGTGCTAGTAGAATAACGACGTTGCCCGAGTAACAGGAAGGCGATTTAATTATCGACCATTATATCGATTAATCGAATTTAAAGCAGTGCTGCTTAATATAGGATATTCGAGATAATTATTGGAGCGTTTTACTTGGGTGCATCTATTGTTTCGATCGGGCGGATTATTTCTTTAAAAGTTCGACTGTAAACAATAGTTTCGTAGGGAAGTATAAGCGGAAGATACGCTTACGGGGCTCGGATACTAGCGATTCGCAAAAATATTTACGTGTATTTGTAGGGAGGGAGGGAGGGAGAAAGGAAGGAAGGAATCGGAGATAACGGAGGCTCAGTCCTCCTGAAAATTAAAAGACGATTCTTACGTAAAGTATACTTGAAGATAATACATGGGTTTGTCCGAGAGTGGGGCGGGTGGGGTGGGGCTGTAAGGTTGGGAAGGGTTATTGGGGTTAAAGGGAGGTTAGGTTCTTTTGCAGGGAAATGCTGTTGCGAAAGTGCGGGGAAACTCGTGAAACTGTCAACAAAAGCAGAAGCCGTTAGTCGTGGAGTCGCGGTCGCTTCGGGTTCCGGGGGAAGTAGGATGATGAGCCGGGATGAAGAGGGGAGCGTAGGAGGTGGGGGTAAAATCCTGAGCGCCGCGACCGTTAAAAAGGGCTCGGAGCAGCTTATCAGGCACAAGAAACTCCTCATTACTCGGCAAACAAATGAAATTCCCATTCTTAAGAATTTTCTTCATTACATTTGCTCCTACCCCCCCTACAGCCTGCCCGCGACCCTCGTTCTCCTCCATTTCACCGGATGGCTTCGCTCTACGTCTCGAGAGGCCGTACCCGGGACTGCGGACCCGCGCTAAACGAATCTTGGCCGTAGGTTACCCGTAGGTGTGCCATTCTAAAGGAAACGAGCTGAATCCGAATCCCGCGGGACCCTCCACCTCCATCCCCACCCGCCCCGCTCGTTCCCCTTTATTTGTTACCCGTCTTCCCTTTATACCACCGGCGCTCCTCACTTCCGGCACGACGGCTCTCTCTCTCTCTCTCTCTCTCTCTCTCTCGACACCCTCCGACCATTCAGGTCGCGACATTTCCATGCAGCGCACGTAGGTGATTCGACTTATTTTTACTTGGGGAGTAACGACTTTATTGCGCCCTTTACTTCTTCCCGGAATCCGAACACCCGATGCTATTCGACCCCGTAGTACCGTCCGCCCCTCCCACGCAGCCGCCCCGGGGCCGAAGTAAAATGAATTCCTCTCGTAAAGCGTTTGACCTTTAGGAATTTCGTTAGAAAGCTCTCGGCTAAATATTTAAAAGCAGCTAGACATCCAATCTCGCGAGAGAGTTTTTTTTTTTTTTTTTTTTTTTTCCCCTCAAGAGTCCAAGACTTGTTAACGTACTCCTCGTATCTTTTGAATGACGGCCTTCGTTCTTGTAATAACGCTCGGCAACGACGATATTCGAGCTCTACGCTCACCCGCATAAGGATTTCTCGGATTTCTAGATAATATATATATAAAAACGGTAGCAGCAGCAACAGCAACAACAACAATAGCAACAACAATAACAACGGTAATAATAACAATAACCGAAGCTCTTTCTTTACGGGCTTTCGATTAAGTATCGAGAGCCGGTAGTTGCGGCGTAAAAAAAAAAGGCAAAGTAATGAAAATGAATAATCGCTTAGATGGCGATGGACGGGCGGGGGCGTAAGGGGAAAGAACCAGTGTCGGAACGGTTAGAAAAGGGATCCTGACTAATCTGAAAATACAGAGTCGAGCTTACGAGACGAGAAGAGAGAGGAAAAATATAAAATGATCTGGCCAATGATAGGATAGGAAAAAGGTCAGAGTACGTAAAAAAGGGGGAAGAGAAATAACGCTAGGTGTAAGAGAGAGAGAGAGAGAGAGAGAGAGAACAAGCCCTCTGACGTGGAAAGATCGCGGTTCTCGATATCCTGGAACTACGTTTCTGCTCTCCTTTCTTCACCGTTCCCTTGTATTTCCCTGTTTTTTTTTTTTTGTTTTTTGTTTTTTTTTTTAACCCCTTTTTCTTCTTCCTCCTGCCCCTTCCCCTTTTTATTTCTCTCTTACATCTTTTTTTTTATTTCCTCCCTTTACATTTTCTTCATCGCATTCCCACGTCGTAGAATTATTTCCTTCTTATTCCTGTACTTTTGTTCCTTTTTGCCTTTCCTTTGTTCCATCCAATGCCGCCACGTCTCCGGGCTTCTTTTTATTTCTCCCCCATTTTTCCTTAAACGTACGCGAAGATTGCACGTAGCGTGCGACCTGAGACGCGACTTGACCGACCCGTCCGTAAGATTTATCTCAATTAACGCCGCGAACGCCTGCCCACCAGAAGCCGACAAATATCACTATTTAGTATGGGATGCTCTTTGCATTAGGCATTCGGCAAAGACAATTTTGCAAACTTTATCCGCTAATTAGTGACTGTTGACGAGAGGCTGTTGCCGCGTGTGCACTTTAGTTTCAGTTCGTGCATTATTACGATACGAAACTCAATACACGTAATTAATACTGACGCAGGGTGAAAATTTAAATTCGGCTTTAAGAGTACACGCGTAATCAACGGCCCAGCATAAATAACTCAAATAATAATAATAGTAATAGTAGCAGTAATAGCAATAGTAATAATAGTAATAAAAGGGAAGGCTGCGTTATCTGTTGGACTGGTATCGTAAACTAAATAATAGTAAAGCAATTAGTGGAGCCGCTGACATTTCGTTCCTCTGCGAGCGGAGCTTCGATATCGTATAAACCGAAAAAGATGCGACGAGATAAAACCCAATGGAGGACGGCAATAAATTCTTAGCGAAGCGCGTTCCACTTTTCTTACTTGTGCTCTACGCTACTTTGACTAGCACACCTTCGCCACTCGAGACGATGCATTTTTGCATTTTGTACTTATCTCGAATGCACCTCCGCGCTCCGTTATTTTTTATGAGCCTGCCACAACCTGCGCTACACCTGCGCGCTACTACGTTCCCTTACCTCTACGCGTCCTTACCTACAATCGACATACCCCATTAATACAATTAATATTTTATATTAAGAAATTTTAAGCAATTACGTTCTATTGTAACAATTTTAAATTCTCTCGGACGTGTTGTGACGTTCGCGTGAATGCTTTTGCGCGACGCTATACTCCGCGCTGCATAATATCCGAACAATCGCTGGCCTACGTCATGCTTAATACTTACTCAACCGAATGCGCTAATTACTTCGGAACAAAGAAACCCGTACTCACCTGCAACAGAGAAAAATCATATTTATTAGTACAGATTTATAATGCATTAAGTGAAAGAAATCACGTCGCAATGTTCTTGCAATGGATTCGACACCTTTACTCGCGAATAAAAAAGTTTCGGCATAAACTCCCCGCGTAAAAAGTACTATTAGTTGTAATAAAAGAAGAAGAAGAAGAAGAAGAAAAAAAGTGTTATTTCCACCTTTATTGGACTAAAATTCAATTCGATATTTCGAATTACTTTGCGGCACGTGTTCCAACAAATTCGATATAGACGGGAAACTACTTTTAGTTTTGTAAAATCTGTTCTTAATCGGCTCGCTGCCGCTGATAAAATATTGACGATGAAATTTTTGCGTTACGCGAAGCCATGATTTATGTAATTGTTGTCGGCCGACTATATATAGTTCTTGTATAAATGTAAATTTAGAATTTCTAAAG
Source organism: Ceratosolen fusciceps (assembly GCA_018883505.1). Classification (NCBI taxonomy): domain Eukaryota; kingdom Metazoa; phylum Arthropoda; class Insecta; order Hymenoptera; family Agaonidae; genus Ceratosolen; species Ceratosolen fusciceps. Next base: position 10,235,361 of record RCIC01000002.1, read on the forward strand.
CCAAGGCGGTCGGGGGTGGGCGTAGCCTCGTAAGTAGAAATAATATTATTTGGCACTCGTTCAATCGAAGAATAAATAACGAGATTGATACATTCGGCTTCCCGTCTACACGCATGCGTATATAGATACACGTATTTATCCTAAGAGAGTTTGGGTTTTCAATATTTTTCGAGGGCCATTGCATAATTCATGTTGCCGGTAGGCAGCGATGCGTATGTAGCGCGAATAAAGCGAGCACATGTGCATTAAGCTATATTTCTCAATCTGACCGAAGGGCAAAAATTGATAACGTATCGGTCTCTGGCTCGCGCAACCCTTGCTCGACAAGTTTCATCTTCAAATAATGTCCAGGGGATCCAGGAATTTCAATACGCGGCTACATCAAATGTCAAGTCTGCTCATTTTTCATGGCACTCGACGGGCGATTTTAATATTTCTCGCTGAGCTTCGATAGCCGCCACTTTTATATATATATATATATATATATATCACGCTCTCTCTCTCTCTGTCTCTCTCTCTCTCGAGCGCGCGCGCTCACTCTCGCTCTCGATCCCACTCCTCCTTATTCCTTCCGCTCCTTTCAAACTTTATTTCCCTTCACGCTGCCTCTCTATTTAGAGCACCGTCCCCCCTACCCCCTAACCCCCTACGCCGTCACCGCCGTCACCTCCCTCCCGCCAACACCATCCCGCCATCCCTTTTTCGTTTCTCGCCGCGTGTGTCGACTCGGACTGAATAAAATACGGCAGGGCATTTTTTACGGCCACGGCTTTTGCCAATCGTAAAACATTTGCAGTCGGTCGAGTTGTTATTGGAAGTTCCATTGTTGATGAAAGCATTCTGGCGAGCCACATGTGTCCCGGACACGTTGGTCAGCTTATTTCTTAAGATGCAAAGCTTCGTTATTCCGAGCCTCGAAGGATACTCTCTGAGGCTCAACCCGCTCACTCGGTCCTCTAAAAATTAATTAATCGTGCACGGAGGCAGCATCCTTTTAAACGATATAGTCGAGGGCTTGCGTAGCTTCGATCAGAGAAACGCGAATTAAACAAGTCCGGCCCGCATTTTTCAATTCTACTGATAAAAATCATGTGGCGAATGGGGCGAGAGGGTAGAGGGGAGGACGCGGACAGAGATTCCCTGGGAATAGTGAGAGACAGAGAGAGAGAGAGAGAGAGAGAGAGAGAGAGAGAGAAGGTTATTGGGGGGAGGGGGAGGGGGATACAATCGAAAGAGACAAAGAGAGACACTAAGTGCGGTTAAAGCGAGCAGATAAGATAAAGACGGCGGCGCTTGATGGAGGTGGTCAGGGGCGGGGGAGGGGAGGGGGGGCGTGTAGCTGGGCGGCGACGAGAAGAAGGTGAATTCATCTAATACGGGAACCAGCCTGTGAAATATACGGATAGAGAGGCTGGCGACCCTATATAACGAATGCCTCGCTCGAAAAGAGAAGCGAGCGACGATAAATCTTGACGGCGCCTTAAAACTTAATTCCTGCGGGGACATCGCTCGCAAGACTTCCTACCCTACTACCATCCCATACTCCTCCCCTCCCTCCCACCCTCCACCCCGACAATGACCCGGCAGGCAGCATGACGGCCTCTCGGCCACGCCACCTATACACACTCGTCCTTTGTCTTTTGCCCTGCCCCTCGCCACTGTCGGCAGCTTTCCTTTCGCCGATATACGGACTTTTTCTCTCCATCGGGCTTCCGTAAGTTTGTCTATCTTGATAATATCGTTCTTCCTCTACTCCTGCCCCCCTGCCCCCCTGCCCACCTCGCCCGTTCGTCCATCTCCGTCCCTGGCTGCCCGCTATTACCGCCCCATGGCCACGGAAAGCTTCGGCGATCGCTCGTCCCTTATCCCTCGTAATACAGCCTCCGTCACCTCACCCCTTTCTCTTCTCTATCTTATTATCATCGCCCTATTATTATTGATTCGCTTACATGAATTTCCTAACAACCTATCTTACTTGCTCTGACCGTCAATCATGCTCACCTTGTTTCTCACTTGTTTCTCTTCATTAGCCTCCTTTTTACCGATTTACTTCTTTTTTTTCCCTTATTTTTTCTTCTTCTTCTTCTTCTTCTTCTTCTTTCTTTCTTACGACTAATAATAAAAACTTTACAGCCAAGCATAAACGTGCTTACTTTTTTTGTCTTTATTTCTTTCATTAAGAATAATTAATGTAAGTCGTACAAAGTACGCGGGGCCTTTAAATTATACAAGATATATTAAAAGCCTCCTTATCGTCTTATTCAAAGCCATTAGTTTCGAGTATCGAGAATCAAATAACAAATTTCATGCCCGAAAAATAAAAGGTCTACGCGTCTCGCACGTAACCCCCTCACCCCGTTAATTCGCCATTTTTATTTATAATATAATTTACTTATAATAAAACGGTCCTTTCCGTTCCCTTCTCCAGAAATTGTTTGACAATCCAATTGTCGCACTCTCTGCTTATTATTATTTTATTATTATACATAAGCTGTCGACTGATACTAGCGATCGCGATATCGTTAAGCAAGATTCCAATGTTTCGACGGACATTGCCGAATAATAGGTTTCCATTTAAAGTTTCATGCGATACCATTGTATTCTATCGAGCGTTTGTAATATATATTTCAATGCCACTGAACTGTTCCGTAGCTCAACAGTGATTTCCAAAAGTGCCTAACCGAGCAGATGTCTTAATAAATAAACTGCTTATTGAATACAATATATCTTGTTAGAAGAAAGAATCAATAGTTTATAAGAGGGCTCGGAGTGGAATTTCCCTGAAGTCAGCTGCACAAGCATATTCGATATAAATAATATAATTATTGGAGGGTTAGGGATACGTAATTAGGAGAATTATAAAGGAGAAATTATAAAGAAATTTCTAAAGGTATTAAGAAAATATTTTGTATTGGCACGAGCCAATACGTCAAACAGGTGCTCTTGAGCAAGGATCTGTCGGTGGATTTTCCGAGGAGCCGCCTTTCTCTCGCTTGGTCGGCTCGCGATGTGAAAGAAGAGAAGGGAAAAGTCGGGAAGAGGAGGAGCACTCGGGCACCCGAAGGAAGATACAAGGAGTGAAACGACGAGAGAGGGGGGAGGGTTATTGGGGTTATTGGGGTTATTGGGGTTATTGGGGTGAGTGGAAGGAGACGTGGCGAAAGGAGGAGGAGGAGGAGGAGGAGGAGGAGGAGGAAGGACGCCGCTCCGCTCTAATCAAGTGTCGTAGGTAGGAGAGCGGCAGTCGAGTGCGCGGTAGAGGATTTTTCGTTTGGCCGCCAAAGCGAATACGTATGGCTGGATTACGGCGGTGGTTCTCGACTGAATTCGCCTCACGGGAAAATTGGGAACGATATTGAGGCAGAAGCGATCGCTAGCACCGGCTCTCCCTCTTCCTGCATACATTTCTATACGACTGCACTCGAGATGCTGCCCCGCAATCTTTTTTATTACCCCGGCGCGGCTTCGCTAGCCCTCTATATTGGAATTGTCGGCACAGTGCTTGGTCGATGAGGGGGTTGTGGCGGAGGCGGTTGGGGGGTGGGGGGGGGAGGAGGTAGAAGCAGGAGAGTCCGCATTCGTAATGAGCTAGCTTTCCGACAGTTTTCCCATGAAAACCGACGGCATTAATTATTAACGGCCCACGAATCATCAGAGATTCTTATTAATTTGACTTTCAAAGCCATTGATTAGTCGAGCTTTCCATCTTTACCCCTGACCCCCCCTCCCCTACGCCAGTACCAATTAACCTACCAATTATCCGGCAATTTCTACGAATATTTTATGATTCGGGAGGGTAGAAAATTAACGGACAATGGAATCTATTTAAAAAAAAAGAAATAAATAATAAGAGAGTCTGCGTTCGGCGACTCTTTGTGCAAAGTAAGTTGTTGTTCTTTAAATATTATTTGACCTCCGACCTCTCCCGGACAATATAAAAGAACGATGTCGCTTTGCCCTTGCGTTACTTAAGTCTGCGAAGTCAATTCGGCGAATAAAATTTGCCGGGGCGAGACTCGCGGACTTTGTGCGGATTTTAAATACCGGAGCACGAAACGTCAATATTTCCCAAAGTCTCGGCTCGGAAAGCATCGCCAAGACGATCCCCCCTTTAATCCTCCCGATGTGATCCGCGCCCGTAGCCTCGTATTATTCATAAATAACGTCGAGGGTGCCCGAGGCTCGCGTACGTAAGACTTTGAGCTCCCGGGTGGACAGGATCTATTTCTTTTTTTCTTCTTTTAATTATTTTTATTTTATTTTTCTCTCTCTCTCTCTCTCTCTCTATCTCCAACAAACTTCGAGCCAACGACGACTGGCGGCGCCTCCTAGCGGGGCTCGTTGATTTAAGCTCGGAGCGGACGAGGTAGCACCGCCGCCTCCCGGGGAGGATTTCAATACAATTAGAGAACGAGAAAGTTAATGTCAATTATCAGGAGCATTGTATCTAGAAGGATTAAATGGAATCCCGGCGATCCGGACTAACCCCCCGCCTCTTAAGTATTAAAGCGCCAAGGAACTTTCCATACACCGCGTCCCTTTGCATAATAATTAACGTTCGGTATGAGGGTAGTAATAGTTTCCAACAAGTCACGGAGGAGCCCTGCGAGACATCGGAGACGGGTAGGGGACTCCCTCCTGTGGCCTCGGAAACGGGGAAGAAACTGTTGGAGAAGCTGTCGCTCAACGGTTATGAAATTATTTCAAAACCTGGAACTGCGACGGAGATCGGCGAAACGAGAAGGGACAGACCGGGGGCAAAAATCCTCTCCCCGCCCCCGTCCCCCTGACCCCGTCCCCCATGCCCATCCGCCGCCCATTCGTCAACATCCCGAGGCTTAACCGATTACCCGGCGAGCCAATCCCCCGCTGCGCCGGGTTACCTCGGTTTTTATCACAATGTCGCGGCATTCCCCCCTCACCCCGACCCTACCCCCCTCCACCAACACGGAACTTTCCTTCCAAATCGAATTTCGAATTTCCGTTTAAAACTCGCAACGACAGCTCGCAGGATTATGCGATGATATTCGGATCGCAAGTCCCCCGTTCGACGAGGCTTCCTTAACGAGAGCCTCTTCACCGAGCCCTGCGTCCAATTGCTCAATTATCGGACGAGTACCGATTTCCTCGAGCCAAAAGCTCCGACTTCCGACTCGCTCGAATGCGACATCTGCCGTTTTCCAAAAACTATCGATCCAATCATACACTCGCTCGTCGTCTGCGACCTCACGACCCTTCCTCACCCTTTCCCCCTAAGGGAAGGGGGGGGGCGGGGCAATTTAAATATCCGCCGCTCGCCAACGATCGTAAAATATAACGAAAATATCGGGGAGTCGCGTTTCTTGCCTCTCCACTCGGCGTCAAGCAAATCGTAAATTACTAAAACTTACCGATTCGATCTGAAATTCTCTTTTTTTATCTAAACCAGCAGCTTAGGCCAGCAAATTCACCAAACGAACGTAAATTACACGTAATATTATGCTAACGAGGCTACTACACCTTGGACGCGTTCGACCACGACACGTATGCGTTTTTCAAACGAAAAAATACCCTCCCTCCGCGTATATTTACAATAATTTTAGCCCATCAGTCATTGTATGTTTATTAAAGCATAAAATTTATAATTCGATAATAATACTATTTGATGTATTGCATTATTGACCGATTTGTAGTTTTTTTCCCTAAATTTCCTTAAAAAGCGCTGACAGACAATGAAGTCGGATCTCTTACGGATCCAATTCTAATAGCGAATGCGTTGATTCTCTTGAAATTTTATCCGATAAAATTAAGACGTCGAGACAAAGGATTGCAATAATAGAGAGGGATTTATGGAATGGAAGGGGTTCCGATGAATGATTCGTCGCTCATGTTATTGATTTATCTGTATTGTAAACTCGGATACTGGTTACGTATACAGCAAGAAAATATTAAAATTCAATCGATTTAATCGATTCGTTATTCGTTGTACTTATTCGTTCTTTAAAGGAAAATGAAAGACCGAATGGTTTGACAGGGAAGGTAATTATTAGTCCTGTTAAGCAAATAACTGGCAGGTAATTATCGACCCGGAGAGTAAATGTTACACGATGTAGCGAGCGCATGCTGCTGTAAATTATCATCGAGTCGAGTCGGCAGGATCGAGCGAGCGAGCGAAGCAATGCAAAATATATAAAAGTTCAACAAAAAAAAAAAAATAATATAAATACTAGAAGAAGATCGTTAGTGGCTTACTTATAACGGGTTATAAAGAAGCGTTTTTATCCGAAGGGCGATAAAACGAGACTATTAATATGAATTAAGAAATTAAGCGGCGTGAATTAGCCGCTCGGGGAAGTTCTGCCTAACGTGGATTTTATTACAGAGCAAGAGCCGCGAAATTATAAAATCCCCCGCCCTCGTAGTTTTACGGGATTAAGACAATTCATCAGCCGGATCGCGATTATGCTCGAAATCGAGCTCCGTTAGTGGGATTTTTTCCGAAATTACGTATTTATCCCCAATAAATACGTATGGCTCTCTATGGCTCACCTGTGCAATATTCTAAGGGAGAGTAGAGTAACGTTGTTTGCTTGCCCGTCTTTCTTCAATTGTTTTGAAGTGACGTTCTTTAAAATCGGATTAAGTGTACGTACGTGGTCGTGATTGAAGGTTATAGGAGGAAAGGTTTTAATTTCTTTTTTTTTTTATCGATAACCAATAATAACAGGGTTCGTTCGACGAGGGCTCGAGGGTTTGAGGGTAGGGGCTTGCGCACGAAGGTCCGCAAGAGGGGCTGTCAGGCAAGAGGGGCTACTCGTCCAAGCGTATAATAGCCCTCTAACGGTAAGGTCATATGGATTTTGACCAGGGGGAGCGAATTCGAGATCCGTGCGGTGCCTCGTTAGCGACTTAATTAAAGTAGGGGTAAGCGAGAGGGAAATCAGGCCGATAAGCAAGCCCGGTAAGCAAGCCCGGTAAGCAAGCCCGGTAAGGGAGCTCGGCTCCTCCGAGAATTGCCCAACGCTAACTAATACCTAATGCTCAAATAACCTTAAGCTCATTTATATTTACGTTCCCGGTTAGAAGCGTTAGAACGTTCCTCCGAGCCGTTTATCCTCGATCCCAATATCCATTCGATTATCGTAGCCGGCCAGCTCCAACCACTCAACTCATTGATAATCAATCGAATTCGCTTTGCCGGCGAAATAAATAAATCTCGTTTTGCGTTTGGACTGGTGTTCGTTGCCACCGGCAGCGCTGCCCTTTACCACCGTCCATCCCATTATTAATTCAGCATTTAGAATTCGCGCTCCCACGCGTTTAATGTTAAGTAGCCTATTTGTTTCGAAATCTCGCCGATAAAACGAAAAACAAATGAAGGAGGAGAAGGAAGACAGCACCCCTCCCTCACCGACGACCAACCGTCCGTCCACCAGACCACCCGTCAGTCCCCTCTTAATATGTAAAAACATTCTCGACTCGGGGATACTCGTCACTTAAAACTTGTCGGAGCGAACAAAGGGATTTAAAAATGTTATTACGTGAGCCATTCGGGATCGCTGAAAGCAATGAGAATTATAGATAGAAATTGATAGAGGCTGGGGGAGGACGGAAGGACTTGGTTGGCAGATAAATGGATCTGAGCGGGGCGAGGGGCTTCGGGTAAAGAATATCAAGTAAAAGAAAGTGCTATTCTGCGAAAACTAATTGTACGGTTTTCCTCCTCCGTCGGCGGAGTCGGTGGAGTCGGTGGAGTCGGTGGAGTCGGCGGAGTCGGTGGAGTCGGCGGAGTCGGCGGAGTCGGCGGAGTCGGAGGAGTCGGAGGAGTCGAGAGTAGTCGAGAGTAGTCGGGAGCCACGGGGCAGAAAAATCGTGGCGATGGCAGGGGCGGAGGGATCCACAGGGGCGAGAGAACGGAGAGAGAGAGAGAGAGAGAGAGTCGGGGAAAAGAAAATTACACGCGATTCAATAAACTTTAAATTAAAATGAGAAGTTGGCCACCTCCTAGGCTCACTTTTCCATTTCGCGAAATTTTGCGAAGAAACATTGACATCTGAGTGGAATAAGTCGTCCGGGGCCGTCACCGAGGACAGGGGATTCGCGATCGGTCGTGGGAAACAATAAAAATACATTATACCGCCAAAGCAGCGTAAAAGTTTTCAAATAGTTTTTCAGTAGCGGACCACTGGCGTTCTTGGATTTAATGCTTCCTTCGAACTCGATGCAACCCGAGCCGCATACGAATAAAACCTCTCACTTACGTCCCCTCTCTCTAATAACCCACCACCCCTCCAATCCACCGACCCCCGTAAAACCCATTTCCCTTACATCCTAAGAATTTTCTTTTTTCTTTCCGGCATTGCCGCGGTCTAGAATTTTCATAATACTCTTTCGATGTAATGCGCGGCTCCCCCCCTTTTCTCCTTCTAACTACGACTGAAGACATAAATCTCCCGGACTCTCCTTTAATCTACTCTCTATAATATAAAGATGCTACTACTATTACCACCACCACCACCACCACCACTACTACTACTACTAATAACAATAATAGTAATAATAATGACGATTATGATAGATGACATTTGCGTTTCAGGAGGACGATCTCTTTATTGACAAGCAATTCCGTTATGGGAAAGGCGATATAATTAGAAGAAGAGGCTAAAAAGCCAAAAGATGTACGTATTATATGAGGGGTAAAAGTTACGAAGAAAAAATAGATAGATATATATATATATATAAAAGGTCGGGAGGAAGAAGTAGTAGTAGGAGGAGGAGGAGGAGGAGGAGGAGGTGGTGCTTGTGTTAAAAGAGGAGCGGGGATGGCGGGGAAGAGAAAAAAGCGTGCGCGGACGAGTGTAATGAAAGGCGACAGAGTGGGCGCGACGGGAAGGAAGGGGGAGGTGAGTAAGAAAGTTCGACTGAGAGAAGATATAGAGTACCCTTGGGCATAAACCTCGAATTACTTGTGAGTTGGCATGGAGGCGGCGAGCGGGGTGGAGCGCATGTACATGACGACGTGTGGAGAGAAGCGTTGGCAAGGATATTGAAAGAGAGTGAGCGCGCGCGCGAATGCAGGTCCTCCGCTCCACGCCACCCCACCCCACCCCCTCCTCAAGCGTCGCTAACCTTAGGTGAGTGCCGTGCGAGTGAGAGGGATGGTAGATTAGGAGGGTATGGGGCGGGAGCCGGGGTGTTAGGGCTGCCGTAAGTCCGGAGCTCCGCCGCGAAATTATTTTATACTGTCGGGGCAAAGTTTTCCAGCCGCCGCTTTATCATCCGGGCTGAGTAACTCGACGGGGTAACGCGGTCGCGAGAATAAAGTAGAATGTCGGAGGAGCCATCGCCGGCACTGAGTCAAACTTCTCCGAGGCGCAGCAGCTATAATCCGCGCAGGGCCGATCCTCGGTTATATACGTGACCCGGACGCGTCCCTCTGCCCCTCCGCTCCTTCGAATTTTTCATAGCCCTCCGTCGCCTCAGCCACTCTCTTACCCCCCTCCCATCCCCATCCTAACCTGCCTCCGCCAAACCTGCCTCTGTCCAGCACCACTCGCCAGACCGCAGCGTGTTTACGCGGGAATAAAATAAAAAGTTCCTCCTCCGTCTGCCGATAATTGGACTTAAATCCTTCTTTGGCCGATACCCCGGGGTAGCGGGCCAGCGGAGACGATGGGTTTTCCGGTAGCGAGAGCCCCGCGTCCCTCGATATTTCGAGAACGATCCTCTCGAGAACGGTCGGTGTGACAGACCGAATGCTCGCGAGCGAACTTTTTCCCCGATCACTTCGGCCTCCTTGTTTTTCTATTTACAAGGAAATTAAGTTTTTTTTTATTGCGACGCGGTCGATTCGAAGGAACGGCTTAGGCGAGCAGTAGCACCGACGTCCCCTGCCCCCCGTCCCGCTCCCTCCCAAATAACCCCAGCGTAGCCACTTAATTACGGCGAGGGGATTGAGCGAGGGGCGCGGGGGTGCGGGGCAGCTCGGGGGGCGGATACCAGCCGAATCGGCCAGCGACTTTATTATAATGCAGCCCCGGGTCGAGCCCATCGGTCAGCGGCTTAGGGTCGCGAGGATTGGCGAAGGGTAACGGGAGAAATAAGGGGAGCGGGGGGTGGGGTGGGGGGTATCGGCGGGCCGGCGAATTGATTTAGTTTCGGAACAATTCAATTGTAATTTCCAGTCGGATGCGGCGGCCCGGGCGCACTTTTCAGGCTATCCGCCTCTGAGCAGATAAGGCTCGCCAAGGATAGGGCTTAGCCGGCGCTCGAGGGTGGCCACGGAATCGTTCGAATTCCTTCGCGAGTTTGGCTCCGATTGCTATCGCGGCTACACAACCGTCGGCCCGTTCGTTATCCGCTCGCTCGAATGTAGGTGTAGCAGTTAGCTTCCTCGCTCTACGGTGCGGCGGTGTCGGCGGTGTCGGTGGGTGGGGCGGTGAAGGCGGTGGAGGCGGTTGGGTCGGTGGGGCTGGCTGGCTGGCTGGCTGGCTGGTTGACTGGTTGGTTGGCTCGTCGTGGTCGGCTTCGAGGCCGGGACACGCGCGTGGCTCGAGGAGGGACTGGAGGGGGCGGGGAGGGCAGAGGGTACACGGATCAGACGAGCGCCGGAAACGTATCGGAGGAATGAGAGAAATGTCGGCCGCCTTGCCGAAGACTCGTAGTTTAAGTAAGGGGCGGGGGGGGGGGGGGCAGCGAAGGAAGGATAGAGGGAAGGATCGAGGGAAGGATCGAGGGAGCGAGCGTGGTGACGACGGTGCTGGGTCTTCCTGAAATTCCAAGCTATTTCACTTTTTTCTTTGCCACGAGAAGTGTCGCTTTTCTCGATCAATCATTTCACTCTAAATAAGATTTATAAAAAGTCATTACAGGAAAGCGGCCAGCGCCAGAAGTATTAACTTGGCATTTCAATTTACTTCGTAGCTCGGCTCATTTTTATCAGTAAAAGATTTATTATTTAGCGCTCGGAGCTCCGCTATCGCGCGTAGCTTAACTACGGCTTTAAATTTAAATAATTCTTTCCTGTGTAAACGAAACAATTAATTCCATTGGTAGATAGGAAGGATGGAAGGAAGGAAGGAAGGAGGGAGGGAAGGAAGCCCTATCCTTAAATATTTAACCTTATCGAAAGCATTACTCTATCTAACCTAATTGATTTAGCAATCTTCCCGAGTCATTACTTTCTATTTTCCGTTTTCTCTCTCTCTCTCTCTCTCTCTCTCTCCTCTCTATCCCTCTCTTCGATTATCTTCGCAATTTGCACGTTAGCGAAATCGGGTCTTTCCAGGGAATTGGGCGCGTGTAAGCGAAGAAATGAAATGGCTACTGCTGAAACGGAGCTCGAAGATATACGCGGTTAGACGCATTGCCAAATTCTAGCCTATCGATCGTCGGTAAGGTTACGTACAACGTTTCAGCCGGCGACAGCTTATTAATTTGCAGCTACATTTTATGAAAATCACGGTAAAGTGCTTTGCAATTGCAGTTTTACGTATTTTCACGTCGCACACATCGTTGTCCGATCGAACGACGGATCTCGTATCATCTATACGTAATTTCGTTACATTTGAAGCATATAAAATAGAAATTAAGAACAAATAAATGACAATTAATTCATGGCTCGATAGAATAAACTCGATTGAACTCGATTTAAGCACCGATAAAATATTCAAAGTCCTTACAGTAATTAATGTTAAGGTCTTCTTGAACGGCATATCATTTATTTACGACTGTGCGCTGCTTCGTCAAAGCCAGAAAATTTATTATCTATTAATTTAGTAAACAAGTCCGAGTGAAGGAACTAAAATGATGTTTATGTTCAAAGTTATTTGCTCGCTTTGCCGCCGAGTTTTCTTTAAACTTTTAATCTGCTTCATCGCAAATGTAAAGTTATTATTCCGTTCTTTAGCCTACGCTCAACACACACACACGCACGCACACGCACACGCACAGAGCGCCACATGGAGTTTCAACGAAATTTCTCAATTCCTATCCGTCTTAGTTACCGTTCTTACGGCGCTTCGGGTCAAAGGATATTCGTGCTTCGTACTGAATTTATACGACGTTAAAAAAGAAACGTGTACATTCTAAAAAATAACACTAACGACAACGAATTCGAGTTTGAAATGAAATTTGCAATGTACATGCACACCGTAAGGGAGATATTTCCCGAAATTATTGTACATTTATTAACGTAAGTCTAATTCTAAATTCTAAATTCGCTAGTTTTTATATATTAATCTTGATTGCGAATATTATATATATGTATATTAATGTTTTAATACTGGGAATGGAAATCACCTTAAATTGATAAATGTTGGCATTTAATCAAATGAATGTTAAGTTATCAGAATCGATTTATTTTAATTCCATTTTAGTTGATGCGGCTGCGATCTATAAACTAATATCATTTGAGATAAATCCTGCATCTCGAGGTCTCTCGCTAACAAAAAGAGAAAGTAAAAATATAAAAATATAAACAAAAAAAAAAAAAAAATAAAAACGCAACCACATACTTTGTTATCAGGATAATTAAACAACTGTAATTAAACATTGGCAGTGTAAAGTAACCATAGGTTAGTCGAAAATCAATATGCATGAGCTTGAAAAGCTGATTTGCACAAGTAAATGGAGAGATTTTTTTTAAGGGTATAGCTTCCGAGCGCCCTTAATGGGAAGGATTGAAAGTTTCCGCAGCTACGGATTCATCAAATTACCGAAAGAAAATAAATACTTAGGAAATTCTTGAAAATAGAAGGGGGCGAAGTAGGGCGGGATGGTTGGATGGGAAGGGATGGGGTGGGGGGTGGGGGGTCCGATAATACCCACGGAAACGTTCCGGTGAAAGTATTTTCAACAAAGTCACGTTCGGAATGATGAACTTCTCGTCGGTCCTCCTTCTCCCTTTAGATCGACAAACTTCAAAGACTCGCAGAGCCTCCTCCCGGAGGAGGGATATTTTCCCACCATTACGCTCGGCTTTTTCGCGCCTACGCCGGCCTCACGTCGCTTCCTAAGGTTAAGGGCGGCGGCGGTGGCGGCGGCGATGGTTGGTGGGCGGGGGGCGGGGGGGGCGGAAGGGCGAGAGCATCGAGAAGAGGGTAGTAGGGAGCCGAAAGACGCTTGTTTCTCGATTACGTACTCTAATTCCTATTCGATCCTCCGTAGCGAGAGGGCCAAAGGATTTCCCGGGGGATCAGCGAGATTGGTAACGGAGAAGGAAGGAAAAGCCCTGGGCAGCGTTTTGTCATTTAGAGGAGCTCGAAAGCCGGCTAATGTTTCGGATAAGGGAAGGACGAGGGTTGATCATTTTTCGTTATGAGCCTCGGAAAACAGGAGCGTCGTGCATGAAGTTCCTTTAACGGTAATGTCGTTCCACTCTAAATTTAACGCCATTCGGATTCCACTTGCCTTTTTTTTTTCTCTCCTTTTTTTTCCCCTTCTCCTTTCTTTTCTATTCCTTTCTTTTCTTTTCTTTTCTTTTCTTTACGTTTTCAACCAAACGATCCTTACGGACGGTTAAGTTCCCTCGAGCGAGCTCTTCTCCTCCTCCTCCTCCTCCTCCTCCTCCTCCTCCTTTCGTCCAGCAATCCACTCTATTCGAGAGCCCAGAGTTTTTATTTAACAAACGATCGATAATGTTTATGAAAATTCTCGCTCGTCATTAAGTAGATTGAAAAGAATCTCGAGACCCGAGAGCCAAAAGGGCTCCTTTTCAAATCTAATCTATACGATTAGACGTCATTACGATTTGCAATGGATTACCTACGATTGTAATTTCTACGCAATAATTACGAAAACGTTCTAAGGTCATTCATTTCATTCTAATAACACGAGCTGTCGAGACTTTCGAGCTTTTATTCAAGCTTTATTATTAAAAAAAGGGGCCATGGGAAACAATTTGCCCTTATTTATGTAGAGTCGCACCGGTCGAAGGCATTTATATTCGAACGCCGAGTAGCCGAGGAATCGTAATATCCTTCCCCCGCGCCATCAATTATTAAGGAAAGATAAGGTAAAAATTACTTTTTATTTATGCCCGAAGGCATAAATCACAAATGCCCGGTCAGATGCTTAATATCGTCAGCGGCAAAGCCAGAGGAATTATTTATCCGCCCTGCAATTTACTTTGAACGCAAAGAAATGCATTTTTAAATTTCCGCACACGATAAAATTAATACCGAAACGTATAATCAAAGGGGAATTTACGATGGCCGAAGGGAAGGAAGTTTTAAATAAAAAAGCTCTCGCAAACCACGTATAAGATCTACATCGTCCCTCGCTTTCCGCACCCTCGAGACCCGCGTACCCTGAAAAGTATGCAAGAAAAGTAACAACGAGTGCCCGGCATTAGCGACACTTTTCGACTTATACGTAACTGGCCCCCGTGCACATTGACTCCCCAATAACCTCCCTACCCGCGCGTACGTATATGCGCACGTGTCACACAAGCCTACGCCTATCGAAATGATGAATTCGTGCGAGGCGAAGGTTGCGTGCTCCAGTCGTTCCATCGTCGAAGCAGGCTTCTTGTCGTCGTCCTCGTTGTTGTTGTTGCTGTTGCTGCTGTTGTTGCATTATCGGCACTATTGATATCATTCACGTGATTATTGTTATAATTATCGTGATCCTCGCGACTCGCTCGAAGTTCCTCATCTCTCGTTTCCCCTTTTTCTTCACTATGTCATTAGAGTACCACTGGATGCGGCGCAAATAATGTGTTTTTTTTACAAAGAATCACGACAGGAGGAGCGAGTCCCGTAAAGACCGATAGCTAAGCGATGGATAGATTATACGCGAGGATAGATCACGTGCCCGCGTGGCCACGTGCCCTGTACTTAGCCAAGTACGTCCGTATAGTAGCGAGGCACGAGTGGGGCGATGCTTTCTAAAAATGAAGTTTAATCTAATTGCCGGGATCTTTCAAATGCCGGGATAAGCATTTGCGTAACGTTATCTTAGAAAATTCCATTTCTATTTGGGCTAAACGACCTCGAGATAAGGATGCCAAGGTAAGAAGCTAAGAAACCTTCGGCTCTTCAGATAAAAATTAAAAGGCGCGCCATCGAATTGCCAAAGTTTTTAATACCTCGCGCTGTTTACTCGGGCCCAATACTATCCGCCCCACCCCCCCCGCCCCCCTTAATTATGAATAATTTTACCCATTGTCTTTAAAAACTTTTCTTACGAGTTTGCACGTTCGGCTCTTTGTTTGTCTTTCGTTCGTTCGTTCGCTCGCTCGGGCTTCGTATACCCTCTCTGCCCCCTCCGCCCTTCCCGCCGACACCGTCGCCATCACCCTCGCTCGCTCACTCGCTCCTTATTTACCTAGGCTCTTTATTTGCCGGGCTCGCTCGCTCGCTCGCTCGCTCCTCCTTCCCCTCCTCCTCCTCCCCCTCCTCCTCCTCCTCTTCCTCATCCAGGAACCGCCAGGGCCAGCGCGGCCACCGCCACCGCCACGACCTCATCCACGGATGGTCACGCAAAGATTCGCGCGGAACTTTTCTGTCGCGCGTAAAACGTCACGCGACCGGAGCCGCTGCACGCGCTATTTTTAACAAGTGAATAATTAAATCTGATAAGTGGGGGCAGCCACCGATTTTACACGCCTTCCTCGGTATACGAATCTTCACCGGGACGGTAATCTGCATGTATGAGGGAAACGAGGGCTCGCCCTCCACCCCAGCCCTATGTTATACGCTATTTTTTCCTCCTTCTTTTTATTTTCATTCTTTCTTTCTTTCTTTCTTTCTTTCTTTATTTTGCACCACCACCACGACTAGTAGTAGTAGTAGTAGTAGTGGTAGTAGCAGCGGCAACGGCAACAGGAGTAACAGCAGTAACAGCAGTAACAGCAGTAACGACGGGGCCGCAAACAAGAGGGAAAAGTTGAGACGCGAACGCGAGCTAAGCAATACTTCAAATGTCACGCCTTTACTAAACAAAGACTTTCACTGCAGTCGATAAATCAGCCTTACCAGCCAGTGGTGAATTTTTCTCTCTTGCTTTTTCTTTTTTCTTCTTTTTTTTTTTTTTTTTTTTTTAATCTGTTTATTGTATAATTATCTAGTTAATTATTCAACTTGCACCCTTGCGTCCCGTTCCCCTTTCGTCTTTTCTTACTTTAACAACAACTCGTTGCTTTTAAGGACTTAATTTGCAATAAAAATAATCTTTAGTGCTGCACGTGAGAGAGCTTCCTCTAACGTAATTTGTTAAACTAAGCTTTTTATTTCATAATAAGACATTTAATTTCGTTACCGAGATACGTCTATAAAATTTCACGTGCACGTGTTATATGCGAGGATGCGAGGCGCCGTGATTTATTTATACATTAAGTTCTCTTAATCAGTTGCACGATAATCGAATCACTATAAAAATTCAGGGCGAAAAAGATCTTGGAAATTTAGTATTGTAAATATGCCGGAAAATTTATTTCGACAAAAAGTTTCTCTTAAAACGAAAAGTACAAGGAAAGTCCTTGGAAGTAGTTTAAGCAGTATTAGGTCAGACCGGAAATCGAGTATTTGCGTTTTTAAAATACCAACAAATATTTAAAGGCCTCCCCCCACCCCCTCTTAAAAGTTTTCGTTTCAAATACATTTTATAACTTTTGAAAGATTTACTTCTTTTAGTTTTAAGCTTCGGCTTAATAAAGAGAGCGAATATCCGTTTATACTACATTTCAATTTAATTAATCTTTCGAGCCGATCGTGAAAACAATTTATCATACGCTGTTATTTCTAAAATAAAAGCGAATCAAAGGAAAATAGTAATAAAAATAATAAACAACGGTATTGTTTATAAGAGAGCGGAGGAGGAATTTCTGAATTTTAATTCATGCAGGAGCATCATGAACTTTTGCTGAGATTGTTATCTCGCTTAATAGCACCTCGATCAACTCTGCTCCTCCTCCCCCCCCCCTTTCTCTTTCTCTTTCTCTTTCGCTCTCGTTCTCGCTCTCGCTCTCGCTCTAGCTCTTCCCTTCATCTTTGTTTCACGATTTAGATGCAGTACGGGAGCGATGTAATTCTAAAGCCCCAAGATAGGGGCAATCAATCCACGAACTACAGCCTCAAATTGAGGTACGCAACGTCGACTTCTATACACTGGCGGGGAAGTGTAAAAGATTAATTCGGGCGGAATATGAAATCCAATCGAACGAGCGTATGAATTCTCGTTGAATTTATTTCTACAATTAATAAAGTAAAAATAATCTTCTCTGCCGAAAGCGTAAGATCTTTTTATAGCAATTAAAAGCGACCGAGTGCCATTTCAGCATTTTATTTTAAATCGTAAAGGTGTACGTACCACGAATGCTAACGTATATGGGTTTCATATATATATATACATATACATAAAGAAGAAAAGAGAAAAGATTCTGTATTATAGTCGTTTAAGATTTTTCTTAAAAGAGCTTTGATACGTCTTCCGAAATAGCCAATTTTACTACATTTTTGTGGTAAAATTTTAACTTACCTTGTAATTATTAATAAAAGCGAGGGATAGAAGTAGCGATTGTTACTTGTTAAAAGTTTATAAGAATACGTGTATGGGATTAAAAATTTCGCCAAACAACGCTCACAATACGTATTATAAATGCTAATGAAGTTTTATGCGGGTGAGATTAATTAATAGTATTTAAGAAAAAGAGTTAATGTAAAAATGAAAATATCGACAGATTGTAGGGCTTGTGAATGAAAATGAAAAGAAGAAGAAGGGGGAGAGGAAGGAGGCGGAACAGGTTGCCAACTTGACTCGCGTCTTTCCACATCCACGTGGAATGAGGATAAGACTCTCTCTCTCTCTCTCTCTCTCTCTTTTTATCTACATGTTGCCTAGCCTATGCGCTCAGGACTAGACGCTGGGGGCAATATCAGTAGGAGGAAGAGCAGTGGTGCCGACAGTAGCGGCACCGGAGTTGTTTCCTACTCCGCTCGATGATTTCGAGCCGGTAAATAGGTACGCGCGTATAGATCTTATCTATAAAACGTCTGTACGCGTGTACGTATAAGCACAAGTATATCGGAACGTATTAAGATTGCCGCGCTATCTCACTCGGCAGCTTTCTCCCCGTTCCCCGTCCCACCCCGTCCCCCTTATTCTTACTTTTGCCACTCCCCTTCCTTAGGATCCAAGCACGTTCCGTGCTCCTCTCTTGAATTCGTCTAGCCCTCCCGAGCCTCTCTTGTACGTATGCACCGCCCGGATACTAAACGAGGAAGCGCAAAAAGCCGGACGCTGGAGGAGACGTAGGGGCGGGGGGGGGAGGGAGGGAGAGAAGAGAGTGCTGAGTCAACCGGTATAAAGTCAAAGAACAAACTCGAGTCGCTCGGCAAGAAGGCCGCGCCTGCGCATTTCGCCACGTAAGACACTAAACTTTGTTATAACTCCCCGATGTGCGAAATCGCATAGGAAACGGAAGTAGAGTGCACGTAGACATATACGCGCGGGTCTGTTTGCAGTCCGGGAAATGCGACCGCGTGGCAAAAATTAGTTGCCGCAGTCGGATCGTTGCTTGCCAGCGAGTAAGTCCTAAGTGAATTCGTGAACGTGTCCGTTGAAAGAGCAATAATTATAAGATTAATAAACATTTTGGGCGGGTGGGGGTGGGGGTGGGGAGAATTTATTCCGAGTCCGGTGAGTTAACGCGTGAACTCGTGGGGTTATTCGTATGGGAAGGGGAGAGCGTGTATTGGCGGCAGGACGGCGGCGGGCAAGGGGCGGGAGAGGGCGGTTTAGCGGCGCGCGTTGCCTCGCGTGCGCCTCAGTCGGTTCTGTCGCGGCCGAATGCCTCGGGAGGAAACTTCATTAAATGCTTTTAGTGACTCCGGTTATTCGGGACTCCGAGTTCTCGTTTCCTCGCATGAAAGGATTTTCGGTGATCGTAAAAAATGATTTTCT
Organism: Ceratosolen fusciceps; assembly: GCA_018883505.1. Taxonomy (NCBI): domain Eukaryota; kingdom Metazoa; phylum Arthropoda; class Insecta; order Hymenoptera; family Agaonidae; genus Ceratosolen; species Ceratosolen fusciceps. The sequence goes on from RCIC01000002.1 coordinate 10,254,243, forward strand.
TTTAATTTCATTTCTGGCAAAAGTGTACTTGAATGCTCGTTTCACGGGAGCGCGAGGGCGAGAGACAGAGAGACAGAGACAGAGACGGAGGGAGAGAAAGAGAGAGAGAGAGAGAGAGAGAGAGAGAGAGAGAGACAAAAAAATAAGGTACGCATTATAACGGATCCACGGGGAAATAATTAAACTCATGTCGCTGGGCGCTTCTTTGTTTTCTTCGTGTTTACCGGCCCTTCCCCCCCCCTTTTTTTTACTTATTCGCGTACGCGTATTCTGGAACTATAAATCAAAACTATAAATCATTTTTTTCACGCAAACTAACCTTCCGAACATTATTAATCCGACAATAATGAACTATTTATTCGGCAACTACATACAAAACTATAACTTTTCATAATTCACGAAACAACTATTTTTCACTTACACCTGCCGAATTAAAATAATTACAATTGCTTCTATATACGTAGTAAATAATAATCCTTACAAATATATATGTGCACAAATACATGCAATGGCAAGTAAATCGTTCCGTCTCTTATGAATTAATCAGCGACGATAGTAATATGGTAAATTAATAACCAACGCTCATCGATAGCGTGAAGTATAATTTTTGATATAACGTATAACGAGGTTAGTAATAGTAGTAGTAGTAGTAGTAGTAGTAGTAGTAGTAGTAGTAGTAGTAGCGATTGCTGTAGAAATAATAACGTTCTGTATAATGGCTGTAGATGTAATGTTAAGCAGGACATGGTGTAAGAAAGGCATTAATGAAATGAGCTTCCTAATGTTCTTATAATCCCGACGAGGCAGTGAATTTAAACTAATGTCGTAAATTTCCGCGTAATAATGTCTTCTATTAATGTCGGGGGTAGCTAAGTTGTAATGATCGTATGAAGCATTGAGGGTCCGCCGATGCCGCAGGCGCTCGCTCGGCGACGATAATACGAGTCGGGAGCGACTGCTAACGACGACGAATTCGTTAATCGAGCCGGCGATGGGTAAGCTCGGCCCGTTCCCGGCTAACGATTACGACCTCCCGGTCACGCTTAGCGGCATCGGCGGCCCGTCGCTCAACGACAATACTGGGCATTACTTAATAACGGGACTGTACTTACCGGACTCCGAGACGGAGGGACTGCCTGCAGACCTATCGGAGTTCCTGGAGCTGCCGGTCGAGCTGGAGGAGGAGGCCGTGCCGACCGAGCACTCGGAGACGCTGCGCCTCTTGGTGAGGATACTCGCCGCGGCGGCCCCGCAGGAGGAGGTCAGGGGCGCGCTCGAGCTCAGCCCATGGAGGCCCGGCTGACCCGTCAGCTGCTCGAGCTTGCGCCTCAGGAACCTCTGCTCCCGGAACAGCTGTTCCTTGTGCACCGCGTGCTTCCTGTCCCGGTCCTCGAGGCTCTGCAAACAAACGGGCGCCGCATACGGCATACCTTTAGCTAGCTCCTTTACCTTGCGCGTCATCTTCAAAGCTTCATCGGGGCTAGCTATTTAAATTTAGCAACGGGCGCAATAACGAGATTCTGGTCTCGAGCGATCCCTGGCCCCTCCAGTCCTTTGATCATTTTAAATTAAATCGCCGGCCCTTCGCCTCAAAGTTACCCAAGGCTTCGTACAATTCACAAGAAGTTATTTCAACGCCGCGCTCGGTGATCGTATACGAATTACACGTAACGGGCATTAATCGATAGATTAATGATGGACCAGAGGGCGTTTCACGTCACTCGATAATGCCTTTACCCATTAGCAGCCATTCTTTTTTCTTTTTTCTTTTTTCTTTTTCTTTTTCTTTTTCTTTTATCTAAGAAAAAAGGCGGCCTTTAATTCCATGGCCAAGCGAACAAAGTAACTCTATTATTCCATAATGGAATATTGTCAACGGAGGCGAGCCTTCTACTTTGGCTAATATCCTCGAGGACGTTATAATGAGTTACGATAATGCATCGCGGAGCGAGGCATACTCACTCCTTAATCTAAATCTGTTTTTTAATTAAACGGAGAGAAGGAAGGATGACGTCGACGCGAGTTTATGGGATCGGTGGCGGTGGTTCGGTGGTTGGTGGTATGGATGGAGGAGGAGGGGGAGGAGAAGGCGGGGGTCAGTGAGCCGGGAATTTAAAAAGACTGTGGACCGAACAAACGGCCCTCTCAGTCCGTCCCATATCCGTCGAGCAATCATCGAGAGATAATGATCCCGAGTAAGTATATGGGTTATTTGCTCGTCCCGCGTATTTCGAGAGCCGCGCGATCTCTCGCTTTAAAGGAGGGGGAAAAATCTGAGTCAAGGACCGAGTGTGGAAGGGGATATTGGCTTACCGATGACGGTTCGGGTGGGCGGGAGGGGAGTTAGATGGTGGCTATTGGGGGACGATAAGCAAATGCAAATGGAGTCGCGCTTCCCTCCGCAGTCAGAAATAGTGCCGCGAACCAATTCGCCTCATCCTCTCCCGGAATTACATGAAGTGCATCTGTCGGCCGGCCGCCCCCTGCCGACCCCTCGCCCGATTTCCATCGGCCTCGTGCACGTATCTCTCCCTCGGCTCCCTCCGCGTCTATCCGCTACTTTCGGACCGATCGCTACCCGTCGTCGGTAATTGCGACGATGCGATGCGATGCCCGACTGGGGGGTCGGGGGAGGGGGAGGGGCCGGAGGGTCCGACGTAATTGGTTTCCTTTGTATTGCGGGACGCGTTTCGTAACGCCTGGCCGATCGACTGCCCAGAAAAGAGGCTGGCCAGTTCCGGCCTCGGCTGCGGAAAACCCCCCCGGGAGGGGGCCACGGAGATGGACCGATAAATACTCAAAGACGGACAGCCGGGTGTCGGAGAGGGTGCGGGCGATGGGGAGAGGGGCTCCATCAATAATAGGAGCAGGACAATGCCACTGCTTTGGCCTTTCTAGAATCTCGGAGCGACTATCGCTTAGATCTCGCTGGGAAATCTTTAGCCTTCGCTTCGTGCATCATCTCCGTCCGCTCCAGTTGGCTTTCCCTCCCCGCCCTCTCTCGCCGCCGCGGCTGGCCGTTTCTTACCGCGATCGCTCATCGAATCCGGATCGAAAACTCGGTTAAATACGTATTTGCGATCTCAAGGCTTGCGTGCCTTCATAATAACAACCTAAGGCAGATCGAATGGAGTTGCGCCGAGTAGGGTGAGGGGAAGAGTTAAAAATATTTTTAGTTAAATAGTCAAGTTGAATGGGTGACACGAGTTAAAATGCAGCCGAAGGCCGACGCCGTTACGAAAAATGTAATTCTAGATTCTACATTCTCGATTTGGTAATTATTTGGTAGTTCGTACTCGATTCCCGTACCTTTGGCGGCGAAGGGGTGCAGGGCAAGGAGGAAGGACTCGGTATTACTTTACCTAGACGGTAAAACGGTATGGACTCTCGTTCCATCTCCCTCCCAGTCCGCATACGTTAGTTATACCCGGAAACAGCTTAGATTTAAGGAGAATTAGATAAATTCTTGAGAGCCGGAGGCCAGAGCCTTTATTAACACATAGTAATATTAATAATAATCGCGGCCGTAACGGTGGATAATCGAATCCCCGAATATAGCCGAAGGTAAAATTAATGGCCGTAATTATCCGGACATGTATTCGTGAGCAATGAAAGATAATTGATTATATCGTTCACGGATGGGAAGATTTTAATTTTCCGTTCGCAGTCGCGAATCCGCTCAGCAACAATGGTATTTATGGAAATAGAATTTATTCTACCCCCTCCCCCCCAACCCCCAACCCCGTCCCGACGACGCTTCGGGCCTTATCGATCATAGGTCGTTAGTAATAAAAGCAGAGAGTGAAACTCCTTCGCTGGATACCCCGCGAACAATTATCCTGAGAAATTATAAATGTGCGGGAAGGGGACGGGTGCGGGGAAGACAAGGAGGATCATCGGGGCTTTCTTACCAATGTATAAGTAATAATGCCAGCGGCGGGATTCGGCATGTACGTGCCATGTATGCCCTGCCGTGTGCGTGCACATTGTTTTTTGGGATAATCGAGTTTTTGTTTCCCCGGTCGGATTCGTCTTAAAAGCAAACGACGCGAGCGAGCGAGTACACGTGATCCCAGGCGACATCCGCAGAGTCACTCGTACACAAGGAAAAGTAGTGTCCCGTGGCGGCGGAGCGAGGCGATGAGGGACTGAGGGATCGAGGCTTGGCGGGAGGAGGAGGGGGAGGGGGCAAATGGTAGCGATCCGCAATGCACTTTGGTAGTTTTTCGCGCTCGCGCGACTATGTCTGTCGCCTTTCGCTCGGGGCTCTTTCTTTTTTTTTTCCTTTTTTTTCTTTTTTCTTTATATATATATATATATATATATTATTAGGCTCCGATCGAAGAGCTGGTAAAAGGGACATATACATGGGAGGCACGTATAGGTGAGTGCATACTCGTCGGCGGCGGACGCTCGGGTCGTTTGAACTTTACGAAGCAAACGGAATTACATCCGCTCGGAAAATTACACCTCCTGCGTTATGTACGCGCCTGGACCGGTGCTGCGCGGATAAAGGGGGGTGGGGGTGGGGCTCGGGGAAAAAGGTTAGAGAGATCTATGGGCAGCATTGTAAGGACGAATGGCCGAGAGCTCGGCTCTCGAGGCAGCAGCGCCTCTTTGCCTTTTTTCATCCTTTCCTTCTATTTTCGTCCTTTAATACATTTTCATTCCGGAATGAAAATTTTATCCCCTCATAAAGTATCTATTGCTTATAATCAACAATATCTCTTTCACTATTCTCGAATAAAATATGTATACCGGATGGCCAAACGTATTCCTCATGCGTTAATGACATTCCCCGGCCTTCGCTCCCCCCTCCCAATAACCTCCCCAATAACCCCAATAACCCCCAATAACCCCCAATAACCTTATCGATAAAACTATTTTCAATTCTTAGCTGCTACTGAAAGGGACGCTTTCGTCAACTACGTAACGCATCCAATGGATTTTACTGAGCATTCCTTGAATGACAACATCTTCCAAGACAAACAAGACAATGAATCGGAAGTAGCGCTATTTAATAAATATATGCGTCCGACGTACAGAATTTAACTGTTTTTTTTTTTTTTTTTTTTTTTTTTTTCTTTGAAAATGGCTCTATTCGACAAAAAAAAAAAAAAAAAAAAAAGACACGTACACGTCGAAAGAAAAGAAATCTCGTCAGTCCCGGACGGACGACTCTTCGAGCTTCTAAGTATAAAACAAGGGCGGATCCTTAGGCTCGCGAGGTAAATAAATAAATAAACATTTGGTATAGTCCCGGAGGGAGTCGTCGAACGATTGGCAGTAAATTTTAATAATTTCTTTTTTTCCTTCTGTTTTTTTTTCTCCCCCCCCCACCCCCGGAGGAAAGATAAAAATTTTTCCATTACTCGGAATAAAAAAAGTTAAGCGGTTGAAGAATTACTTTTACTCGCGGTTCCCAGACGTCTTGACCATCATTAGTTCATCCCAGGGAACTGCTTGCGGCAGAAAGTTTTCAAAGCCTGACTTCGCCAAATGCTTTTTGAAGTTTCGAAAATTTCATCGGGGCTGGCAACTTTTTCAGACGCTCGCGAAACTTTCTATCGCGACTGGGGCGGGGCAAATAATATTGAAAAGCAAGCTTAACAATTGTTAAAATTATTCGACGAATGCCCTAATTCGAAGGAATATTATGATACTCGGGACGATCGTGAGCACCGGGAGTCGAGGCCGTGGAGAGAGACCCTCGTCGGGAGGGAGGGGAATACAAGAGAAAACGCGTGCCTAACTATGCAAACGAATCTAGAGGATAGAAATAATAAGTTCCGAGACAGAGAGAGAAGAGAGAGAGAGAGAGAGAGAGACGCCGAGGAATAGGCAGCGAGGACGTGGAGCTACGGACCGGCTCCCGGAGCTGAAATTTCAAAAGGTCTTGCGGGGTACGCGACCGCGACCGAGTCGTAGCAGTACGGTCGTAGCGGTGCGGAGTCGAGTAGTACGAGCACCGAAAAAAATTTCCATAAAAATGTCCACCCAACGCCATCCGCATTTTTCTCGTTTTCTCCGCATCTCCGTCTCTCTCTCTCTCTCTCTCTCTCTCTCTCTCTCCGTGTATACGTGTACGTATATTTTACTTGAGCCGAGTTAATAACATGAAGTGCGCAAGTCTATTCAAAGCCAAAAAACGAAGTGGAAAAACATTCTCTTCCGAGCTTAAAAGTTTATTAAAATGCCGTTAGCCTTCGTAGGAGTACACGGCATTGAAATGCGTTAATTACAAGTACAGCCAGACGTTTATACGACGACCCCCCCCTGCCCCCGCCGCCCACGCCCCTTAACGAGCCTCGGCCACTGTGCCCGAATTTTCTAAACGCTCGGTTCGGCCGTTGAGAGGCCAGAACGAATGTACGAGCGTTGAAGGGGCTCGTTTTTAGGAGGGCTTAAGAGCGGGGAAAAACGATAGAAAGTATGAAGATCAGTGAGGATGAGGATGACGGGGTCGCAAGAGGAATGACGCCGCACGCGCGCACTCTCGGGCTTGAATACGAGTGGGTAAGTAAATACGCGACGGTGTCCGAGCTTTTTGATAACGGCAAACGACGTTCGCAGTGGAAATTCAAGGGAGGGCATTTCTTTGCAGGGGACAGAGAGCGTATGTAAGCGGAAGTGCCTGCGAGCATTTCCAGTCCGGTCGCCGCGTTCCGTTTTTCTATCCGCACTCCGCGTCTGTTTGCTCCTCCCCGGCCCCTCCCTCGCGCCGTCCCGCCGTCCCGCCGTCCCGCCGTCGCATTTGTTTTAATGAATGTTCATGTAATTTTTAATTCGGCCTGCCGGGCTTATTTGAAAATACACTGGCAAATAAGAGTTAAAGGCAGCGTCGTACTGGATAATGGGGAAAAGTCACGGGCAGTATGCCGGGGATTCGTAGGGCGGAGTATCGTCCTCGAGGAGCAGGGAAATTAAAGAGGTGAAACCGCGCTGGAGCTTGAAAAGTTGCGAGGAAAGCGGACTAAAGTAAATAGAAGAATGGGGGGAGATCGACGGAGTTTGAGGAATTTTAGGTGCGAGAGAGCGAGCTGTTGGACTGACTGTAAGGGGTGGGGGGGAAGTATCAGAAGAGGCTGAGCCTAAATGAAATCGGATATACTGTAGGGAGGTTCGCGGTGAACGCGGCCAAGAGTAAAAGATGGCGAGAGAGAGAGAGAGGGAGGGAGAGGGAGGGAGAGAATAGAGATAGAATAGAGATAGAGTAGAGATAGAGTCGGAAAAGTAAAGTACAAACGTACTAATTGCAGAGTCCGCAACGTGGCATCGCACTAATTGAGTTTTCAGCTGTGGCGACGAATATTTCATGATGCCTTCATTTTTCGTATGTAGAGCTATGGCTCGAAATTAAACTCATCCTATCCATGTTTCGCTCGGTCTCTCCGTTTCTTCTTCATTTTTTTTTTTTTTTTTTTTCGTTTTTTTTTTTACCTTTCTCCTTTATTTCCTCCCTCCGCCCACCCCCTCGCCACCCACTACCCTTTGACGGACACGCGACGGTCTCTTTCGGTCCTTGGAAAATTAACGACTTTGCCCCTCGCCAAAGTCGCCGCCATCTATATTCTAAAGCACGCACAACCTGCTGATGCTGATGCTCCTGATCCTGCCGCCGCTGTTGCTGCATTGCACGTATGCGCCTCTCGTCCTCAGCCCCGCGTCTACGTATCAAAAAGTTGCCGGGCTCAAAAACATACCAGCCCAGCGTCAACCTAACGCTCTAAATATTTCATTTTGCACGAGCTGAATACTACGAATTCATTCGAATGGTGACCGAGAGGACCGGAGGGGCTGAAACACCGGCGCATGTCCGCGTACGCCTATGCGTAACCTTTTGAGTGAGGGTCAGAGATAGAGAGAGAGAGAGAGAGAGAGAGAGAGCAAGAAATAGAGGGAGAAGGAGAGGCTTCGTGAGAAAGACTGATAAAAGCGAAGGAGAGTAAGGAAGCAAGGAAAAAAGTGTAAAGAAAGATACGACATTAAAGGCACGGGTAGGGGGAGGGGGGAGGGGCGTCAGGGGTCCGGGAGGAGTCTAAGGAAGCCTCGTTTTATGAATGCGCGCTCTATGTTGTTAATCAGTAATTACGTTTGTTTAAAAGCTGCACAAAACTATGCTACTCTCTACAGTTTTGAAAAAAAACTCATCCTTTTATCACTTGCTAAAGGCTCTCGCTAGTCCTTAAAAAGATTTTTTACATTTTCATTCGTATAGGGATAAAACGGGTCGAGATATTTTAATAATAACAATACTAAATTTAGAAATACGATTGCCAGTTCATTCAGTAACGGCCAGACGTTAACTTTTTCCATCCACCGCGGTACGCGGTTATGAAATGCACTTTCTCATGTATTTTATGTAATAATGTATTAGAGCGGGGACGGAATTATTGTCGAAGCTTAATTATTTAGTAAATAAAATGTTAAGCCGCGCATCGACTAACGAGTAAGGAAGCCAAGCGAGCGCACAGCCGCTGATAATTTATTTTTAATACGCAGGAAGGTGCGCGCGTAGGTCGGCGCGTGCGGTAACATAGTATGCCGTGTTACGAAAGAGCACGTATGGATTGATTATGAATGAGCCAAATGAACGAGGGAAAGCAGCCGCGATTCGTCGAGCGCGTCGATCGTAACGCGTCCGCGAATAAAAAATTTTCCGAGAGAAATATGAGCCAAAGTTCATCATAAATACAGAGACGACAATACCAAAATGCCCAATACTGTCAGCTTAACTATAAAAAGGCTCGTATAATGGCGGCGGGAGATCGAGCGAGCGAGCGAGAGAGAGAGAGAGAGAGAGAGTGAGGGGTGAAGGGGGCGGGGGAGAATGGCGACAAAAAATACAGAATGTCTAAGCGCCGGGGCCAAAAATCAACGTAAAATCCAACGTGAATATCGGGCAGCTCGTGTATACTCGTAAAACACGGTGACGGGAAATATAGCACCGGGTCTACTGCTAAAGCCGCGCATCCAAATATTCGGCGCGAGTGTTTATTATGAAAATGGGCTCGAAAAAAAAAGGCGAGGGATGTAGAGGAGGAGAAATTAAAGGATAAAATGAAAAAGTAAGGCGCTAGTTAAGAAAGTGGAACGAGTAAAATATAGCGCTCCTGTGAGTGGACGCATGCACGGCCGAGCCAAAGAATAAAGATCTTGGTTCGTTAATCGCGACGAGATCAATTATCCTTTATCGTAAATCGTACGTAAGACCGTAGATCTGCTGTTACGTCGGACAAGCGACGGATTTGTTTTTGTCATTACGTTTTCGCGGCAACGTCAACGTAAAAATATCTATTTACATGTCGAGGCATCGACTTCCCCGGGACTCTCGTGCTCGATGCTTATAATTAAGTAAATCGAAGCAATAAATAACATTTAAACAATAAAGCTCTTTATATGGGTCGTTTTATCAGTCGTATAAGGATTCGAATGCTCGTAGCGCAATCGATACCGCGTCCCGGCAATGTGTTTCCACCAATACGTTTTACGGCCGAATAACTGTTACTTAGGATACGCGAAATTTATCCAGACTGACGAAATTTTATGATCCGACCTTTCGATGATCGATAATGAAACGTCCATTGGATTTTGCGGCAAGGGACATTGTGACGTTGAGTCGAGTGTACGTCACATGTACGTCATATTTACGACTCGGTGTCTGCGCGATATCGTATGCTCTCGCGATACACGCGCGCTGCGAGAGAGGGAGAGAGAGAGAGAGAGAGAGAGAGCTATTAGTTTAATTCTTGATTGCTCCGAGGAAAGATAAAATATTTACTTGAGAAAATTTAATATTTCATCAGTCCGTGCAGTTAAGTCGGGGCGAAGTAAAAGTTTGGACAGTTGAAAAAGTATAAAGATTTCTTAAGCCACAATAACCGGAATAAATGGCAAAACTAAATAATGCGAGCGCGCGCGCGAAAGAGAGGAGAGAGAGAGAGAGAGAGAGAGAGTGAGAGAGAGGATTCCTGCCCTGCCCCTACTTTTTTATCCAGTCAGAGTTGCCGGTCGCGCATCCGGTACGCAAAAATATCGAATTGTAAAATAATAAAGTTAAATCACTAGTCCGTGGGGTCGTTGCATCAGACCGCGCGCACGTATGCATCGGACGTGCATGAGATGCAGCAATGGGGGGGGGGGGGGGGCGGAAGAAGGAGCACGCGCGCTCGTGATGTGTAAGCCGAGCCTTCCAAGGAGAAGACCGGGGGGGAGTTCTTTCGCTGATTCGGTCCGATATGACTTTACAACGTAGATAAGGATATTAAAGCAACCATTTCGCTCAAGTCTTCCTCGTAAACTTCTTCCGCTGACTCTAAAGTGCAGAAGAAGGGCTTAGCTCTCTCTCTCTCTCTCTCTCTCTCTCTCTCTGTACGTCTCGTCGACCGAATACTCACTACTATTTTCTTTCTCTACGAGTTTTCGATCCCCAGCCTCCCTCTTGCCCCCCTGCTACGTAACACAATGTCTAAATACCATGCTAAAGTTGCGAATATTTTTGAAAATCGTTAGACTGTGGAGCCCCTGCCCCTCCCGCTGCGCGCCACGACCAATCCGTCCCCTAAAAGCAGCTCTTTGTTCGTACGCGCTCGGCAGATTAAATAATTTGAGCGACGTTTTAAGTTCTTTAAAGGTCGGATCGAGCGCGTTTACGCAAAAATTACTTGCTTCAAGGACGCGCTTGAAGAGCGAGCCCATTATCGCAACACGTGACCTCTCTGCTCGCCTCCCCGCCGGACTCTACGATATATCTCCGCGAGGCCTCATCTTTTATCTCTCTCTCTCTCTCTCTATATATATATATATATAAAACCCGTATAGATTTTTTTATTCGAGAGCGAATAAAGCTAAATAAAGGGCTCCTGTCGTTGTATCGGGCTCCCTCCTCCCGCCGTCGACAACTCAATTTCTGTCGGAGCCTCGACTCCATTCGCGAATGCCACTCGTAGGCTGCGGACACGGAGCTTCCCTCCTCCGAGCGTCAACTCCTCCTCGCCGTCCGCCGCCAATCGGAGCTCGGAACCCGGAACCCGGAGCCCGGAGCCCGGAACCCGGGGCTCGGAACCCGGAGCTAGGAACCCGGAGCCCCACTTATAACGCAGCCGCACTTATCCATTTCCTATCTTCCGCCTGGCCGTTTGTCATCCACTTCGTACTGGGGAGCTTAATCGAAAGTATCACCCCAAGTTCGGCGTACCGGGAGCAACTATCGATCGACCTTAACCCTTCGTTTCGCAACTTCCTCCAGCTCCCGGATAGATTTCCCTTTCCGTTGATGACAACTCCTTTCTACGACTTTGGCCTGTCGACTGACTAAAAACAAACAGAAACAAAAAAAAAAAAAAAAAAAAACCAAAAACCAAAAACCAAAAACCTAAACGGCGTGCGTCGGTCCGACTCATCTCCGATAGGATCGTCCACGAATAGATTAAACGAGCGAAATATTTTAATAAATAAATCCTCCGTGCCGGACTCGCGCGATCCCGCGATAAATTCTTCCTTCGTTACTCGCCAATGGAATTCCATCGAATTCGTTACGTTTTTAAATTATCCCCGACGCGTCCATCCCCATCCCGGTCATTGTAAATAATACGCAAAGCTCTATCGGCCACCCAATTCAAATTATTCCGCTGTAATGACATTCGAAACGATATTTCCGCAATTTCTATCTCCTGACAAATTGTAAATGTAAATGCATAATAATTTAATGGATTCCTCTGAACATCCCCCGACCCCTGCCCGACCCCTGCCCTCCCCACCACCGCACTCTATCAATACGTAGTATCATCGTTAACATATTGAGTTTGCTTTTAGCAAAAAAAAAAAAAAAAAAAAAAAAAAAAAAAAAAAACTGTAAAATCCAACCCGGGTTTTCCTTTTTTTTTTTTTTTTTTTTTTTTACGAGCGACGGACGGAGTCTTTGACTGCAATTTTTCGTCACATTTTGACTCGTCACCCCGAGAAATCGTGAAACCACGCCATAATGAACAGTAGTATGATGCTCTTATGCAAAAGTCTACGAGACTCCGCCCTGGAAGGAAATAAAAGCAGCAGCAGCAGCAGCAGCAGCAACAGCGACTACGGATACGAACGGACGCGAGATGAAGTTACTAGCCGAGAGTATTTTCCCGACAATTAAACGCGATTGTCCCTATAATGGCCTTCCGATAGTTCTCGGCGTTGGCCACGTCGAGACGTTCGCTTCAATGTATCCGAGGATCTCGGCAAGAGTTTCATTTTTCCTTTCAGCCGGTAAATGCGTCAACGCTTTCGGAACGGAATTTGTAAGAACGGAAGAGCTGAGAGAATGACGTACCGCTAAGACTGTACTTGAAAAAGGGATTACGTCCCTCCAAAGTGCGCCAAGGCATGCTAAAGGCTCGTTTGCTGGCAAGAGGCGGGTGGCAGGAGGCAAGGGGCAAAGGGGCAAAGGGGCAGAGGGGCTAATTTGTATTACAGATATTACAGACTGATTTCCCTTCTGATCCTGGATCCACCGACTCCCATTACAAGCCTAATCAGCTCTGGCGTTTTTAACACTTGGGTAATTGAAAACTAACTAACCCTTTCTTTCTCTCTCTCTCTCTCTCTCTCTCTTATTCGGCTAATTTTATAAATAAATAAGAGAGTACGCTCGGAATGAGTATAAGACGAAAAACTTCTTGATATATTTATGCTCGTTTTTACATAAATTTAACTTCTCAACTAGAATAACGTTAGCACGTTAATACACACACATACACGCACGCACTACAGATATATATATATATATATATAAAGGCAGCCACCGATATCAGCAATAAATTAAGCGACTTGTGCTCGTGAAAAGAATAATGGTAATTAAATTTATTGGAATGATCTGACTCCCTCGTACAAGTCCAAATTATAACGTATAATGCGAAATAATCTGCAGGATAAAAATATCGATTGGCAATGCTTTAAAATAGGAGTGAAAAAGAAATACTGTTATTATATTTCTTTTGTTCGTTATACGTATGACGTTGTCTCTTCCTCCTGCGCACCGAATTTTTATTCCCATTCTCTTTGGTGCGAAAAAGTAAAAACTCGGATAATTTTACGGCGACGGGGTGAAAGGTGAGTAGTCGGTCGCTGGGTTGGGTCGAGGGCAGACGGGGGGGGGAGTGTCGATGGAGCTTCACTTCTTTAACGAATATAGATTTCCGTTCAGCGCGAGTACTGCCAATTGATTTAATAACCTTGAATATCCAATAGCTTTTTTTCTTCTTTTCTTTTTTTTTTTTTAACGAGCATTTCGTTCTCTCCCCCCCCCTTTCTTCCTCCTTTTAATTGCATTGTTAAAGGCAATTTTCATAATAATTTGATCTGCGGAGCTAATGATCCGCGGACAAAAATAATGCCCGGCATTGATTGTAAATAATACAAAGGCGGGATCGATAGCTATCGCTCGCAGCTGCAAATTCAACGTAAATCCACGTCTACGTGTATTACGGATAAGCGAATGTGAGCCTTAGAATACGTTCAATAGGTCCCACTTACGACTTTAGAGTAGGGTTTTAGCGTAAGAGGAAATGCGATTCACGTTTGATCGTTAAATGTTATTGAGAACGGCCAGAGATGCGGATATTTTATAAGAAGTTAAATCACTATTAAAGCACGACGCGTGGGTGCGCGGAGGTCGAATAAAGGTCCAAAAATATCGTTGAAAGTGCATTGAATAAGGTATTAACGGCGAGAGAGAGAGAGAGAGAGAGAGAGAGTGGACCAGCGCAAGCGAAGAGACGTAAAAGTTGTGATTGGAAAGAGTCGGAAGGGAAGGGGGGAAAGAAGAAGGTCGAGTTGCTTCGTTATTTAATTTCCCCGCTGGGCGCATCTCAAAAATAACGCGCAGAGCTTTACGAGGAGAGAAAATATTATTATTTCTAAAGGGAATAGCCGGAGGTGGAGGTGGACGGGCCGGAGCGAAGGAGAGCCACGTATAAGCTATGCATAAGAGCGCGAACGAATGAATGAGAGTGAGAGAGAGAGAGAGAGAGAGAGAGAGAGAGAGAGAGAGCGGATGACAGGAAGGCTGTAGTGGACTACCGAGGGATCGAACGAACGGCAGTTGTCACTAAGTACAATGTCGGAACGTTTAATTGCACACCGACTGTAATCCGACGGGTTTACGAGGGCTGTCATCCCCTCCGTCGAGCCAGCGGTCCGTTGTTCTCTGCCTACAACTGTCGTCGTCTACGTCAGCGGCAAGTGTACGTCAACCTGGCCAGACAAAGCCCCCCTGAAATCGAAATCCATACACAGAGGCAGACGACAAATAGCCATGCTTATACATTATAATTCCACATGTACGGATCTCCTAAGTGTATTGGATGTGGGTGCGGTTGCGGGTGCGGGTGCGGGTGCGGGTGCGGGTGAGGGTGTGGGCGCGGATGCCGATGCCTCGACTGGAGATCGAAAATACGAAAATTCACGAATGACTTTGATCTCGCTGGGACGGGGCAGCGTTAAAATAGCTCGATCCCAATCAGCGTACTGAAATCCAAAACGCTCATCCGGCATTAGGAGATCCTATGAATACGTATAAAGGAGCGATGATTAGCTGACGCGTGTAGGTTTTGTTGACTGCGAGGCGCAAACGCGGCTGTGCGGTTTGACTTGCCAGCCGTTTTAGCCCCCCGGGCATTAAGGTAATGCCCGAAAGGGCAAAAGGATTACGATGGACGATCGTGCGAACGGGGCTCGAAAGGAGAAGTGCGACGGCATTGTCTCTCTCTCTCTCTCTCTCTCCCCGGGCATACGGAGGACAAACGGAGGCGATCGACTTTATCAATAACGCTCCCGGCTAAAGCCATCATCCGCACTCCCGCACTACCACCGACTAATTATGCCCGCGACAAGGGAGGCTGCCGCCCCCGCCACCGCCACCGCTCCACCCCACCCTACCCTACCCTACCCCCAATAACCTTCTCGCAGAACGTGTAACAATGGCAGCGGAGCGGAACCTCTATTCAGCAACTGATTCGGGGCTCTTCGGGTCTCGACACCGAATCCGTCCACCACCCACCCAGCCACCGCTTCCCGAGTTTCGGCATCCGCCGCGATTATCAACTTCCACGCAACACTTACATACGTAAGCACGTACGCACGCACGCACGCACGCTCCAGGCTTTCAGGATAGCCGCGATTTCTTTTTCTGTTTTTTTTTGTTTTTTTACATCCTTCCAGTCCTGCGAATCGGCTTGGAGCTTTGAATTTTCGGGAAAACCAGTTTGGCTAGCGTAGTCGGCCAAATCTCTCAGGGGAACGGCGGAAAACAAAACAAACATTATGTACCTAGAGGCACTCGCTCGGCTCTCTATACGATAATCACCAACCAATACAAACGTACCGCGTAGGTTATTGGGGTTTATTATTAAGGTAAAGAGCATGAGTCGGCAATGAGTGAGAGTCGTCCTGTTTTCTCGATCAATGAAATAAAATGAGACGGGTAGGTTTTCGATGTTGCGCCGAATAAGGTAAGCGTAAGCAAATAAGATGAACATTTAAAATTTGGCCCCATTAAACGCTCCCCCGTTGAATATAAAAATATTTTCGGTGCTACGCGGACAAATATACGTGCTTTGAAAGCTTCAAAACCTCTTTGGCAAAGCGCGTTCGTCGGTATGTATATCGAAAGACCGTGCCGGCGAGGGCCGGGGAAGAGGAGGGGGTTGGATGGAGAGAGAGCGAGAGAGAGAGAGAGAGAGAGAGAGAGTACGTATTTGGTGCAACTTAACGCTTCAGCGTAAGAAGCAAATTAATGAGATCGCGTGAAAGATACGAAATATGGCGCGACCAAAGGACTTGGTGGCGGCGGGAATGGGGTTATTGGGAGTGGGGGGCATTAGCAAAGGCTAACGCGGAGAGTGAAAATCAGCGAGAGAAAATTCGAATATAATGTAGTCGAGCGAGGGTAAAGATGTAACCGAATAAATCCTCGATGCAGGTGTGGGTTATTTTATCATTACCTTAGACTGACGCCAGAGCGGTGAGTCCGGGGCATAGATTTTCGAGAAAATGAGTTTAAGCGAGGATTTGAAATAATAATAATAATAATAATAAGTCCGTACGAGCAGATACGAATACCGGCACAGGAACGGCCTGGCATGCAAGAGAGAAAAATCATTAGTAGATTCCGTTTTGTTGTGGCAGGCGCGCTCCAACAGTGCACGTGGCCAACTAGAAACAGTCGATGTACGTAAAAACAGAGGGTATAGGGATAGGAGGAGGGATGGTGGAGAGGGTAAGAAAAAACGAGACATAAACAAACAAATGCGAGTCCGTGGGTTACCGTATCGAGCTATTTCCGTGCTAATAAATGCGCGATTATTCCGAGGTAGAATAATACGCGCTAGATAAATAGAGCTTTATGCGAATGTAATACGTGGGCGGGGGAGGGGGCGGGCGGAGGGGTGTGCGCGCGCGCGCGCACGTGTGAGCCGAGGTCGCTATTGATGCGAAAATCTAAAACCAAAACGTATTTTCTATCCGCTTGTATTTCTTTCGCTGGGAGTATAATTAAATTGAGAATATAACAAAGGCAGCTTTCACGGGGGCATAAATATAACCGGCAAATACATTCTAGCGAAGTGTAATGCAATAACCGTTAAAGCGGAGAACCGAAACGAGAATAGAACGTTAATAAATGGAAGTGTAGATGTAGAACATAAAAGCGTATGCCATTACAAACAGAGGCCTGCCCGCTGATATTACTAAGAATTGCAAGATCCGAGTCTCTTCGGCCAATAAACTCGAAATCACTGCTCGAATCTCTTAAGAGCCGCGGGCGCATGCGCCCGCCCAGTGCCGCCACTATAGGCTAAACGATAGTCCTTCCTCGCTATTCAATTAGCAAGAACTGGACGGAATTGTGAAATATGTGGTGACTCGGCTCGAGATCGAGATACGAGGACGCCTATACGGAGGACGTAAAGCTCAAATTAATCGCTGGAATTACATTAGTTTTAATGGCGCACGCCCAGCCAAACAGAACTATTACTTTGTTAACGAAAACAATGGGAGGCCGTAAATGAGCAGACTGCAGGCTGCTTCCTACTCGTGCTTCCTACCGGTGCTGCTACCGGTGCTGCTACTGCTACTGCTACTGGTACTGGTATTGGTGCCGGTACTGGCAGCGGACGAAGATAGCGACGGGGGAAGGGAGTCGGGAGCCGGTTAGAAAAGGAACGAGGAAGGTACGGAAGATTTGCGAAAAAATAACGTTAAGTACATGGGTTAAGGGAAATGAAGGGGGAAGGAGGAGGGAGGAGGGTAGAGGGACGCAAATGCGACTGAATAAGATTGAGCGAGGTAGTTGGTAAGCAACAAGACGACGGAACGACGGAGGCACATAGAGAGAGAGAGAGAGAGAGAGCGAGAGAGAGAGAGAGAGAGAGAGGAGATGGAGCGGGAAGGTGCTCGTTGCTTCACGGGGTAGCGCGGTAGGGGCGGGGGAGGCGTTGTAACACGGAGGGTGTGTGCAGCGACACGCGGCGCCGGCACATTAGGTAATGAATATTCTGTTGTTCCTGGGCTCGTACCTCGGAGCCGAGGCGGGTACGGGGCGAGCCTCCGCAGCCGCTCTCTCCCGGTCGCCTCCCCGTACCCTCCTCATTCCTTCGTTAACTCTCCCTGTTTTGTCTCTTGCTTTTGTCGCTCAGACGAAAAATACGAATGCCAAGACAAAGGCAGCCGCGAACGGATCGCCGATCCTTCCCGCACCACCCGCGCCTCCCCTAATGCGAAAACACCTCGTGGCGCGAAATTTCATTTAAAAAATGGACCGACCCTCCCCTCTTCCTACAAACCTTCCGCGAATCGGTAAGCGCCGAGCTTTTTTCTTCTCGCTCCTCTTCTCCCTTTCAATTGTCATTGAAACACCAAAACGACCGTGAGCGAGTTTCCCCCTCCGCCCCAACCCCCAATAACCGTCTCCTCGCATTTATCAGGTTGAATAGCGCAAACGTCACTTAGCGACAAGAGGACATGGAAAAATAGTTAGTACAAATCGCACGCGTTATTTCGGTAGGATAATTGTGCCGATAGAATCTATTACGAGCCCGCGATCACGATTCCTTTTATCGGCATATAATTATCTTTCAGCCACAAATTGTTGGCCTCATTATTCTAATCTATTTCCTCGGTGAACCGCAAGTCACGAAAAAATTCCATTTCTACTACTCGATCCCTTCTGAACAAGCGCGCACGTAAGCGCACGTATCTCTCTCTCTCTCTCTCTCTCTCTCTCTCTCTCTGTCTCTGTACCAATCTCATCCATCGTTACAGTTGTTGTTCTAGTCCACGTAGACAGACAACAGTTAGAATTGACGAGTTAAAGGGTGTAACCGAGGAAAGGAAGGAAGGAAGGAAGGAAGTGAGGAAGGAAAGAATGAAAGACATCCGCAAAAACCTTTCATTACTGAGTCATATAAACGGAACGTAGTCATTGGTTTGCCACCAAATTTTATTTTATCCACGACTGGACTCGATGTCTTTATTATATTGCCAGATAACGGTTAGACGACCATAGAAATGAAAAGAAACCGAAATGTCATTCTATTATTTTTCAGTGATTATGTTATTAATTCAAAGTAGTGGAAGATTTATTTCCCGATAAGTACTGTCGTGAAACGTGACCGTCACATTTGCGTTTATTTCAATTAATATCAGAACTGCGGCATATTATTCTCATAATAATTTGTAATTGTTGTACTCGTAATTTGCGCAATTACGAACAAAGAGTCCAACGCGCAGAGAAAGAGAGAGAGAGAGAGAGAGAGAGTAATTCGAATTTTCGAGCCAGAATATTTATCTTTACAAGCGTATAAAGTTTTTTTTCATCAACAATATAAATAGACTTTGCATAAGTCCCCGACGATTGTATTTCATCGAACTTTGATCTTTTGCGTTTACCCCTTTTAATTATTTATCGTATAAATGTTTCTAATACCGTTCTATTAAAAACTAAGTTTACTGTTTTGACTTTTCGTTCACTTCGAGCTTCCTTAAGTGATAGAGGTCATTCCATTATCGTACAATTCAATTTCATTCGTACATCATTCGTAGATAACGTCTCTTGAAGATCAAGCATCTGCGTGCATTGCTTCAAAATAGATCTCTTTTACCTAAATATGATACACT
The DNA here is from genome assembly GCA_018883505.1 of Ceratosolen fusciceps. Classification (NCBI taxonomy): domain Eukaryota; kingdom Metazoa; phylum Arthropoda; class Insecta; order Hymenoptera; family Agaonidae; genus Ceratosolen; species Ceratosolen fusciceps. Next base: position 10,273,401 of record RCIC01000002.1, read on the forward strand.
GATTGGATTTTTATTGAATGTAACGCAATTACGGAAATACGATGACTTTCAACTAAAGTAAATACGTTTCCATAGTGATAAACATTTTTTTAACATGTAAATATAATTGATCGTATTCTCTACATTTTACATCATATGTAAAGTGATCAGAATTTTCTCTCTCTCCCTCTCTCTCTCTCTCTGTCGCTTTTATAACTGCATACATTTTGATTCATCGTTTCGTGATAAAGACAATAAATAAAATTTTATGCACAAATGATTTAGTATCATTCGTTGCGAATGAAAGAGAATTATTGATTAGTGTAGGTATTTTTTAATACTGAACGTGATAATATTTATGTTGCGGAATTTATTAAAACACATTCATTTTTCAGTCGTTCATTACTGTAAGTTGTATAAATATATGAGAGTAATTTAAGCGGAAAAAGTTACGTATAATATGAATTATCGATTACAGGCTAAATTTGTAAATGCGTATGCGCCATTACCTAAATGTACGAAAAAAAAGAGAAAAAAAAGAAAGAAAAAATAACAATTATGCAATATTAATATTTATATTGTGAACACTCGAATTCCATTATTGATTGTATCGTAAAATAATAATAATAATGATAATAATAAAAAAAAGAAAAAAGAAAGAAAAAAGAGAATGGACGTACTGATTGAAATTATTGTTATCGAGCCTCGATAACAAATTACAAAGACGCGTTTATATATTTTTTTAATAGTAAAGTAAATCCAAGAATTAAAAAGGTAAACGCGAACGGAATATTTGCATAGTATTAATTTGCAATGAGAAGAATCCCTCGATGAAATGGAGGAATAATAAAATGATCCGCACGATGTGTGTATTCCAATCTGTAATCTAGAATACTCGGGGAATAATGGCCGGGAAATCTAAATGAGAAAGGGACGATGCGGTCGAGGGATTCAGGCGACCGTCGCTTCGTATGGAAGCTAGCGGGCAATTAAAAAACGAGGGGGGAGGGATGGAGGGTAGAGCTGCAGCGTCACGGAAGGGACAACGCAGTTGGTAAATTAGATACTGACACAACAAATATGGCAGCAGCGTTACACTCTCGCAATCGTCCCATATCTCCACCAGTCTTAATTCGAAGCCGGAATGTCACGTGACGCGCGCGCGCACGCGCGCGAGTCTGAGAGAAAGAGAGAGCGAGAGAGGGAGAGGGTGACGAGGGGATCGCAGCTTCGATAATTCATTAACTAAATGACAGCCTGTCGATATATATATATATATATACATATACATATAAAAGTGCGGGTGTACCAATTAACTTTAAGTATCCAAGCGAAAGAATGATTAGGAGGATTTCCTTACTCCCGGTAGGAGTCGGTCTCCATTCACAGTCCATTGATTATCCACTATTACAGATCCTGATAATAGGCCCTCATTAATTAAGCCAGCCGCTTGTCCAATTTAGCATTACTACTGCGTTTGCTTGCCGGCACGCATTCGCCTCCTAGTAAATATAATCTCGTTTTTACCTTCGTGGCGCCCGATCCGACCCCCCCCCCCAGCCACCGAAGCCCCGGACCGTCGTATCGCCACCACCACCAACCCGAGCAGCGGAGCAGCGACGACCGCGAGGCCTTTTGATTCACCAATACATGCCCCCTCCCCCGGATTCATCTTTTTTCCATCATCATCATAACCCCCACCCATCCCCCCGGCCGATGCCAACCACTAACAAACCCCGTCCAGTTTATCGCTCTCTGCCTCACTGCCTCGCGACGTTTCGCGGCATTTCGTTCGCTCGCGTTAAACAACATTACAAGAGCTCCTTCATTCGGCCGCAGGCAGCTGTTAATGCCCCTAAGCCGCGCCATTCGTTATTTTTACACCGGGAAAAGGGTCCCCTCGTTACGTCCATTACAGCCATTTAGCTCAGCCGCATCCAACTCTTTCGCTATTAATCCCGACATCAACGGCTATTTGTGCATTTAAAGTCTCCGCGGCTACGGACGCGCGTATTTATTGTCGATTCCGCGGGGGCCGCGGCATCCGCGCACCCCCTCCCCGTCATACGAGCCCATACACATATACGGGCGTCGCGCGTATAAATAAAGCCACCTTTATATTGCCGGTAATTAGTTACGCGGGCTAGTCGATTGTCGGTAGTCGGTAGTCGGTAGTCCGTAGTCGGTAGTCCGTAGTCGGTAGTCGGGCCGCTTACAAAGAGGACGAGACGGCCTCCTCCTCCTCCTCCTCCTCCTACTCCTTCTTCTCCTTCTCCCGACTTCCCTCATTTGCCCTTGTTTGACCAAGTTGAGAATGTCACTTGGCATTTAACGCGGCCAAATAGACTAATTGTTTAAATCGTTAGCTACCTCCCTCCCACTCTCTGTCTCTCTCTCTCTCTCTCTCTCTCTCTCTATCTCTGTCTGTCTGTCTGTCTGTCTGCCTGTCTTTCGGTCTGGAAACTCCTCGGTCATTTACTACGAGGCATTAAAGGTAATTTTTCCCTGAGCGTTGCCCTGGCCGATATTAAAATAAATAGCCGGGGAAAGAGATAAAATGTGAGTGGGCTAATTACCCTTAACGAAGCCTCCTCTCTTGCTTTTTCAAAGCCAGAACGAGTCAGCCTCGCTGGATAGATGTGACGGGACGCAGAGGGACGCAGAGGGACGCAGAGGGACGGAGGGAATTGCAAATAAACAAAGCTCGGTGCTCCCTCGGCCATTGATAATTAAAAATGGATGGGGAGGGAAGGGGGCGGAGTAATCCGGAGCTCTGGCTGCTTCCGCAGATTTTACAGCTAGGAAAAACGATTCGGAGCTCGTTAAACGTACCCGAGACGACGGAAATATCCCCGCCGCCGACTTTCTTCGGATAAAGTTGAAAAAAAGCTGATCGCGGAGGGGGTGGGGCACGGCTGAGGTTGGCGGAGGAGCCCCTCCCCGCCCCCGCCGGCGAACACGGCTTCCGGTGCGGACCCGAAAAGGCGCTGAGGATCCCAGGAGCGATTGTCGGATCGGCCGATCTCGAGGGTTTATTCGGCCCCGGTCGATCCGCCGAGACTCCCCGCGGCCATAAAGCCAATAGTTAATGTTGTTTATTACCGCGGTCAAACCTCTTGTTCCGGCGCGCCGCGGAACCTCGGAACCTCGGACCGCGCTCGCTCGTAAAAAGTATATACGACTGCCCCGGGGCACGGGCTGGCCGGCTCGGCGGCGATGGTCGCTCGGGTGCCGGTGGCGGTGGCGGCGATGGTCGCGGCGGCGGTGACGGTGGTGGTGGCGGCGGCGGCGGCGGCGGCGGCAGCGGGGGTGTCGCGCGACCGTAAAGACCGATCGAAGACGCCCGGACCCCTCGTAAATCACCTATTTTAAAAGCCGTCATTAATATTGGACTTTAGTACTTAGCGTGTCGTTGGCTCGGCTTTACGATTGCCCGCGGATTTCGGCTCCCTAGGAGAGTTATTAAAAGACCAAGGGCTGATTAATTGTTTCGATAGATCCGTCCGTACCCGTACCCGTACCCGTACCCGTCTCCGACCACCTCCACCCCCCCACGTCCACGTCCACGTCCAACGGACACTTACGTTGCCCGGGTTAATTCCGCGTGACCCCCTTACGCTCTCTGTAAGGACTGATCTGTAAGGATGCTCGTTGTGGCCGATCCGTCTAGCGATCCAGATCAACCAGAAGATAATAGTCACGCGATGGACCGACGAGATGGACCGGAGCTCGACTTTGATCCTTGGACTCGCGCACGGTTATTTTGCCCCAGGTAATTCGGTTCCAATGGCTCCGCGTACATTTCACTTTACGAGCCGTTTAATTTGCAAAATGATAAAATATCCGGCCGTTATTATTTATCCAGCCGAAGCGAATATATTCCCTGGGCCGCAGTAGTCGCTCGGTCGATGGGGCTCGGTCGAAATAGCCAACTGCCGACGAAGGCAACAAATTCCATTGATTCTAATGTACATACGGCAATGTACATTAGAATGTATTGGCCAACGGGGTAAATAAGTAAATAAATAAATAAATGAATAAATAAATAAAGAGGCTCGTATCGACTTTCGTGATATTCCCTCCTGCATTGGGAGCGCGTATTTTAATTAATATTCAATATATCCCGTAGAGGTCGGGGCCCCTGACAAGCCTGGCAAATTAACAAACGGGAAATGACTTTCCTAAGAGAGAACATGGCGGATAAATAGATCCGGGGACACTTTAAATCCCCCGTTGTTTGATTGATGATTCGCTCACCAACGTAGCCGAACACAACCGACCGTTGCGTAATCGCCAGAGAAGGCGGTACTACAACGACTACGACGACGACGACGACGACGACGACGACGACGACGACGACAATTCGTCCCCGGTTATTTATGATATGAAATTCGTCGATTGACCCGACAAGTCCGAATAACGTTAATGAACTTTAATAATTATTTTATACATTCGGTATATCGCGTGAAGAGAATTTTTAATTTACGGGACGGAAGACAGGCTCGGAAAATCAGCTTCAGTATTGATTACCGTCAGCGTTCACAATGGCCGAACAACCTATGAATATGAAAATCCGCGGCGTTTCGAAATTGTCTCGTATTAAACTCGGCAGCGGCTCCGTTACAAACGCTGAATTTAATGGACAAGCTAAAATGCCTAACGGGTTTTCCGGGCGGCCATTGTGCGCGTGGCACCGGAGCCCCGCGCTCGCCCACACCTACGCGTACACGCACGCACGCACGCACGCACGCAACGGACGGACGGAAAGCCGGAGCTCTCGCATCTACGATTTATGGAGCCGACGGTGGACGAGCGAGCGGGCCAGCGAGGGCCGTCGAGTCGAGTCCCCAGCCTGTGATTGACCCACTGCCGGTAGCTCTCGTGCCACTCTCGAAGATGTAGTGGATGGTACCGTGTGGGGGGGGGGGGACCAAGAGAACCGGTGTCGAGTGGGACATCCGAGTCCGTCATCGTCCTTGGGCGGTTAAGTGGCAAGGTCGGCCAGTGCTTTTAAAGATCGATCGTAGCCGCTGATTTCGCGAGTCATTCCCCCTCCCCCTCCTACAGCCCCCCCCATCGTACTTCTATGATCGAAGGAAACTCGGTGGAAGGAGGGAGAGCCTCTCGCGGGGAGTGTCTCGCCTCCCCCAATTCCCACTGATACCCGAATCTCATTCCCCCTGGGAAGCCCCCTCGGAGCTGCCGAAGACGCTTTTCCCATTGAACGCAATTTGACAATTCGCATTGGACAAATAGCAGCTATTGACTCATGTAAGGGGCAATTCCGTAAAGAAGATTCTGCCTGTCTCTGCTCTCGATTATCCTCTATTAACGCCAGGAATTACATCTCGACTGAATGATAGCAATCTATTCGTACAGCCAGTACCCTGCACATTTACGTTAATGTAATGACTATTAGGGAATCGGGTCCGTTAATGCAAATGCAGGAGCTCACGCTTCGATGAATCCCCGGGACGGGGATCTATTAAATTTTCCCTCAGTGCCGGAAACGCGTCATAAAGAAAGCCAAACTTAATTGCAGCCTTCAAAATAGACGCGCAGAGAAAGCACGGGATAGTCAGGGAGCGTTGGGGAGCCTAAGGGAGCCTAAGGGAGCCTAAGGGAGCCTAAGGGTGTCTATGGGTGTCTATGGGCGTCTATGGGCGTCTATGGGCGTCTATGGGTGTATAAGGGTGCGGGCGAACGGAGAAGAAACTGAGGCTCGGAAGCTCGGAAGAGTAACGCCTCCCATATTTTTGACCGTATCGCGGCCGGTAGGGGAAAAGCTATAGATTTCGAGGGCTTGGAAAAAGATAGAAGAAAGAAGAAGAAGAGAAAGAAGAAGAAGAGGAGAAAGAAGAAGAAGGGCGAGAATGAGTTTCGAGGGCGTAAAAGTGAACGAATAGCGATTTAGGTGAATCCTAAGCCGACGCTTTCCACTGAGCCTCACTTTCGTTTCTCCCACATGGACACGCAACGGCACGTGTATGTCTCGTAGAGCGCGCATGCGTAATATTATAAATTATAGTTGACGATAAAGTTAAGAAAGAAGGAAAGAATGCTTGGAATAGCTTATGCCGATAACAGGAGATGCAATAATTAGTAATTGTTCGTTGATTAAACGTAAGGAGACATTCGTGAAAATAGTTGGTGATGCGATAAAGTCTCGAGTACCGGAAGTGCGAGAATAATTTACACTAATCGTTATAATAAGACGGTGAGTAAGAAGCGTGTCGTGGGGTGGGGGGGGAGGAAAGGGATTTAATCCATCGTTCATCAGTTTCTCTCCTTTGCTAATTGTCTCCTTATGGAGTGTAGTGGCGACAGGGGGGAGGGCGCGCGTGCGACGGGGAAAAGAATTAAGGAGAGAGAGAGGGAGGAGAGAGAGAGAGAGACGGAGAGCGTTGGGTAAAAGACGTCGTCGTATTTCCCGCCGTATTTCTCGCTTAATTACCCAGGAATTGTTTTTCAGCGGTCTCTCGAACCGCGGAGTCTGCCACGCGATCACGTAAAGCCATATGAAATATTCAAGAAATCCCCCCACCTCCCTCCCCCTCCCTCTCCTGCTCCCGCCCCTCGCTCCTCCACCGGCTATCGGCAATCTCAATACGAAAGCCGTCCCCGGGCTGCGAGAACCGCACGACCCCTCGCAGGTTTTCTCTTCACCGGAACTCGCATTCCTTCGGACGGGCAGGAGTTTTACGGCCCTTACGGCCCCAATGGCTTCCGGGCCCAATACTTTCTCCCCCAAGAGGCGCGGCGCTGTCTTTTAACGCCTTTGAATGGCATTGCCGTCGCAGGAGCGTCGTACCCGCTACAATAAACCTTATTGGACACTCGCAAAGGTAGCCGTGTCTGAGACAATCACTTTCAATCACTTTACGTATCATTGCTCTTTCTTACGTTGGAATAAAATAATTCAATGTAAATTGTGGACAATCCTCGCTCGGCCAGGTCAAATCAATGTTTGCGGACAACGCAGAGTTGCTACTCTTTAACAGGTCGAGAGAAAAGGGGGATTAGAGCAAACAAACGGCTTCGCCGACTTTATCTATTTCTGACATATTATTTATCCCGTTTAATAAAATTTTGCACGCCTTGCCTTAATAAAGTAAATTGTTTCCGCCCTTGCGGAGCTGGAAAAACATTTAAGTGAATTACACCTGAGGGCAGGTCGCATTTGTATGTTGGAAGAATGATAAACAAACGGAGGGAGAGTAGGTACGGCATCAGTAGTACCCGGAGCCGTGCCGTAAGTGGGTGCGGCTCGTGTGCATGTGTACGCGCGTGTGCACATGCCGAGGCGCACAAAAGCCACGAGATCTGCTGAATTAAATGGGAAATCCTCTCCAATTCTGAATTCAGTCGCAGGGCGGAATCGTCGAGTAGCGTTACCCTGATAGTAGACGCATTCAAGAAGATGCGAATAATGGCCCGATTTCGGTATGCTCCTCCCTCCCTCCCTCCCGCTCCCTCCCTCCCTCCCTCCGGCCCCACCCCCTACCGCTTATCTTCTTCTCGTCTTTCTCGTTCTATTCATTTATTTCCTTCCGAGGGAGACGAGCTCCAATACTCGTACTTTCCTTTTTCTTTCATCACATTTTAGACTACTACAATTTTCCCGCCCTTCTGTCGATTACGGACCGCTTTTCACTCTACTTCCCCCATTTAATTTTTTACTCGTTCTCATGAATATTGTCTGCCTCGGGACTAATATTAACCTAAACCTTACGGCTTTTCAACTATTATGTGTAAACGGACGTGTAGCTCTCTCTCTCTCTCCTCCCTCCCTCTCTCTCTCTCAACATAACCATATGCGGTCAAATAAAAAAGAAAAAAAAAAAACATTTCTAACGTTCTAACGTGCCGATGAATTGCTGGGAAGGAAGGATCTATCGATTCGCGTAAACATAACTTGTAAATCGTTGTAAACTTGGCGAGTTCGTAAGCTTTGCAATAGAATTATTATTTAAATCACAGCTCCGGTGATGAATGTCTTTTTCTTAAATAACTACCACGCGAGCGCTTGAATGATCGATCCTCGTTCCCGTGACAGTTAATCTGACCGTTAATCCAATGCAATCGGAACGCGCTTTTACATAGCCATTATGAAAATGCGTCTGGTATACTCTGGCCAAGTAATATAAATAACGAGACTCACCTTGATAAAACGTTTGGCCTTGGTCAGGAGGCCGAGCGTCGTGTGCCTCGACGTCTCTGGACCTAAGGGTACAAGCACTTTCAGCTTCTCCAAGCAGTTCCTGAGATGCGCTCGTCTGCAAAAACAAAAGGAAAAAGATACATGAGCGTCTGCGCCTTTAAAACCTACGAGAACGGAGCCGCTCTCCGTGTCTGTGGATGGGTCGGTGTATGTGGGTGGGGGGGGGGTCCGGTCGCGCGACGGATTGGTTACATTTCGCTTTTAATGAAGAAGGGAAGGAACGACGATAAGAAAAATACACTCTCTCAGTGATTTTTCAGTCATTGTTTATAGATAGATAGATAGATAGATAGATAGATAGAGAGAAGAGAGAGAGAGAGAGAGAGAGAGAGAGATCAAAAGGACATTCATCCCTTTTGAAAAGTCTCGATTAATAACGTGTGTCGAGGCTGCCATTCACGGGCTGCTCGTAAAGTCCGTTTTTTCCGATTCATTAGGAAGGAATTTTGACAAAGGGTGCCTTCCCTCCCCTCCCCCACCAGCCGAAACTTCTTTGCAGAGTTCTTATTAAAAGAAAAATATTGGCGATTTCTGTTTGTGAAAAGTAGGGTCGGGGGGAGGGTTAGCCCCGGCTTTATGAATAATCGTGATTCGGTTGAGCGGTTAAAGCTACGTAATGGCCGTTTTCAATTACCAGCGACCTCACGGACGGGGACGGCAAGTAAAAATAAGTAAGAACATTGGGTCGATGAGGAGGAGGATTCGCAAAGTCCCCGGAACTCCGTAACTCTGGCGTGGAGTCGACGCAGGGCGGGTGGAGGGTAAGGAATGGTAAACTAGCCGCGCATACGAAGGATAAATAGGGGAAGGGCATCGAAGCGCGCGGATCCGCGCAAATGCCGAAACATTCATTGCCTCCCGTGTCGCGCATTGTGCTCTCTAATGAAAAAGATAAAGCACATTGTTCGCCCCGCTCCTTGATAAATAATGCCCCGCGGCAAACTTTTGCGATCGAAATTTCCCTAACAATAGTTCTTCGGGCGACGCAGGCCTGAATTATTTCAGCCGGGGCAATCTATTTTCCCCGGGCGCGGCCATAGGATGAAAGGGGGAGGGGAGGGCGGAGGATCGCTGTGGCACCGGTTGAGTCGGGGGTCGTAGGGTAGGCGGTATGGTGGCGGCGGATAGGGGGGTTGGGGGGTTGGGGTTGGGGGGTTGGGGTGGGGTTGGGGGGGTGGAAGCACTATCGGGGCCCGGCAACGCATAACCCGCAAGAATAATTTCCAAATGATTCGCGCCGCGGCTACGACTCGTATTTCACGGGTATTTATCGTTAGCGGCCGGGAATTCGCGCGACTAATGGCCCGTGATCGCCTCGATACCTCTTCTCCATGCCAAGAGCTCTTTCTTTTGTTTATCCATTTTTTTTAACGGAGCTTTTAAGCTCCCGTGACCCAACGCTTTTTTCCCGAATTTTTCCCATCCCCGCCGTCTCTCTCTCTCTCTCTCTCTCTCTCTCTCTCTCGCTCACCCCCGGGCACTTAAGGGCTGCTGAAATTATTGCCGGCCGATATCGACTATCCCGCCCCCGCCCCCGCCACCATCGCTCCAATTCCCCCCCGTCCCGCCTTCGTCGGACACGCCCTCGCGGGAAACTGTCTTATCGACTGGCTGAGCAGTCGCTGCTCTCCAGCACTACACTCGCCGAGCGCTCGTCCCGCATTCAAGACATATCCTCACATTACATTAACTAGCCCCGATCTGGGTTTGTCGATCGGCTAGTCGTTTCGTCCCCTCGACCCTCTCGACCACGCGTTACCCTACTCGCTAATTTTATTTTACTCCACTTACATTACGAAGGACGATTTCGCCGCGAGTCTGCTGCTCGATCAAACGACCTGGAGGGGACGTGAGGGGTCGTGAGGGGAGGGACGGAGGGGAGGGACGGAGGGAGCGAGGCAGGGGAAACAATGATAAAACTTGTTTACTTTAAGGGCTTTTATTATAGAAAATTTTGCGAAAATTTTCATGGCGCGAATTCCTATTCCATCAGACTTATACGACTCAACACTAAAATCCAAATGTTCCTTTATCCTTTATTTTCAGTGCCATTCGGGAGCAATTCTTTCCAAAATACGACACGATATCGAATTCTTTTTATTGAACTTTTATCTCACTTCTTTTCCTGCTATTTAGCCAATTTCCGGACAAATCTCAGACTTCAGAGATCCTGCGAGTTGAGAATCTACATTTATGACAGTGCCAATAAAGATTTTCAAGTTTTTACTTTATTTCCACTTCGATTGGCCACTTTCGCTAAACATTATTGAAATATGATTTCGGCACTTATTAAGATCCTATCCCAGGAATTTCACGAGGCATTAACCACCCCGCGCGGATAAACGAATAACGCTACACGATATTTCAACAATAACAATAATAATAACAATGATGATGATGATGATGATGATGATGATGATGATGATGATGATAATGAAGGGGAACGCGGAGATTATTCGTTACGCGTTAGGAAAGCGTTTGGTCGAGCCTCTGGCCTCTACATAGGACGAGCCCTTTTGAAAATTAATGCGCTCAGTAAAGAGAGGCCTCGGGGCATCATCCGCTTTGTGGCTACGGAATTAAGAAATACGTATCGAGTTAAGCGATATAAATGATCGGCTCGATGGTATTTGAATAGGCATCGATTATTGCCCGACATCAATCACTCGCCAGGGCAGGACTGGGCCGCCACACAAAGGCCCGATCACCGATGAAACAACATCTCCCGCAGAAAAATTGAAAATTGTTCCCATAATGGCGTACATCGGGGCGCAAAGAAGCCCCGCTTCCCTCGGCATGTAAAATAAAGTAAAATAAAGTAAGGTAAAATGAAATAAAATAAAATAAAATAAAATATAATAAAATGAAGAAACAAAACGGAAAGAAAAGAAGAGAAGAAAAAAGGAATGGAAGGCATGGAGGCCTCGCTGCCCGGATGGGGAAAGTAAAAAGATAAAAAGAGATGGTAAAAAAATAAAAAAAAAAAAAAAAGAAAAGAAAAGAAAAAAAGACCCGATAAATAAACAACGAACTTTCATGAAAGCGCTCGGCTACCTCGCCGCTCCCTCGTCGGCCCCACGCCGGCCCCGCGCCGGCCCCGCGCCGACCCCCGTCGACCCCCGTCGACCCGGCACGCAGGAAGGCGAAAAAGATAGGAAGCGAACGAGCGGCGGCCGTAAAACAAAGCGAATTCCTGGACTGAGGTAAGCGAGCCGAAGCGTTCGAGCCTCCCTCCCGCCCAACCCACCCGACCCCAACCTATCGCGTCCAGTCAGCCGAAATTGGCTATTTGCAAATATCTCGCCACGTTCCTAGACCGCGCAACCGGACACGCGTCATTAGAGCTCTTTAATTATATGTTTATTCTCGGCTTAACCTCCCCTCGTTGGAAAACTCCGCTCACCGGGCAGAGCCGCCCCATCCCCTCGGTTGATAACCCCTGCTACGTAGGCAGTTCGACCCGGTCCGAGGCTACCCACCCACCCGTCCACCCGGCCTCGTAAATTCGAGATGTAACGCACTGGAGTGGAGGCACGCGAATTTCATCGCCGCCCTCGTGTGCTGGGATTTTCGCGCGTTCACCCAACCCACCCCCACCACGTACGTGTGGGAGGAAGGTCCGGGTCCGCGGGATTAGCCAGCTCCGTGTCTGCAGAGCGGAGAGGAGGACGGCCGACGCACCGCTTCGGCCCTTTTACGAGAAACAGTAAGCTGCCTCTGAGTTAATGACGTCATCAAGCGGTATTACCTCCGTCTCCTCCAGCGCGACCCGCCTCTCTCTCTCCCCCCCCCCCCCCCCTCGAGCGTCGATCTTCCCTGTCCAGCCCCTCTGTCGTCGTCTCGCGCTGGCCCCCTCCCACGCCGCTTACTCGCTTTCATTAAAATTATCGACCTCTCCACCCCACCCCACCCCAATAACCCCAATAACCCACCCCCGTCGTCACTGCCCGTTCGCGCTCGGTCCTTTCTGCGTTCGGCACCTCTCGTAATCTAAACGTCGGCGAGGATTGACGGCCACGGACTCGATCGGCACTCATCATTTATTACCTCCGCTTAAAAGCGTGAAAAATAAAATACCTCCTCCCATCGACAACGACAACGACAATAATAATAATGGCATTATTGTTATTAGCAGTGGTAGCAGTGGTAGTAGTAGCAGTGGTAGTAGTAGCAGTGGTAGCAGTGGCAATAGTAGCAGTAGTAGCGGTAGTAATAGTAATAACGTAGAACCTTACGGGAATTCGTACGAGTCGGATCGGGAGTGATCGAGCCGAGGGAGCATGCTTATTATTGATCCAGCCGTGGCACCGATACCGATTGCAATAAAGTACCATTACCATAAAAATAATAAAATGATTAAGCGTGCCGTTAAGCGGCGAATACAATTCCGTAGGTGGCCCTTCCCCTCCGTGTTCAATCGTTCCATTAATTTTTCCAGGCCCAATAATGTCCTAATGAAATTAAAGCAAATAATTCAACGAAGGGTTGGGATATTACCATAAGAATAATCAATATACCCTTTCGTACTTTAGTGCCATTTACTCTGGTCTCCCTCCTCAACCTGCACGGCGTTAGTATAGAACTTTTTTTTTTTTTCGCCTTTACGCTGCGCCTGGCACGTGAGCTCGTCATTCGTACGAGGACCGATCATCCGAATCTTAATAATAATAATAATAATAATAATAATAATAATAATAATGAGAGGCGCTCGGCTTCTGTTACATAAAATGTTTTCGGTAGCTAAGGTTAAATTTATAATTGGTCGAGCAGAATATTCATACGGAGCAACGAATCAGACAATATGTGTTATTGGGAATAACGAGTCTGCATTAGGTTTCTCATAAAACCGAGACTCGTGCAGAATATAGCCGTGAAGAGCTTCCTTACAGAGGTTTACTGAGCTTTGATGGCGGCGTGTGGGGAGGCGGGGGGGGCGGCAGGATGAGAGGCTGGGGAAAAGGACGGCTAGATGGCCAGCGCGCAAGCTGGGTCCTTTAAAGCTCAATAATAATAATAATAATGATAATAATAATAATAATCGGACACGTTGAGGGAGTCACGCTCGAGAAATAAAAAGGAGGGCGAGGTATGTGGGAGAAGGGCCGGTTCAAGAGGAATCTTGAATTATTGAACGAGCTTTACGATCCATCTCCCACATGCCCTTAGCTAAGGTGACCAATCGAGCATCTCCAGGTCCCGTCGCATGCCGTGGCGCCACCTGCGAACCGCACCACCTCCGTGGCCGGTCACGGTCACTATAAAAAAAAACTGAGCCTCGCCGACCTTCTTCCTGGACTTTCTTTATTAATCGCGGTCCTTCCGGACTTTTTCGAGCCTCCGCGACACAATGGCTTTCGAATCCATGGCAATACATCCCCCGAGCGGCCGTAACAGCCCATTTCAATCCTCTTCTCAAACTTTTCTCACCCCCACCCACCCACCAGCTCACTTTGTCGCAAGTACTCCCTCGCATTTCATTATGTATTAAAAGTAAGAGCATGATTAGCGGGCGAGGGGTGGGGGGGAGAGGAGGTATGGGGAGTTATAGCAGAAATAGCAAGAGATCCTAAACAAGCCTGCCAGACTTTCGAGCTCAAGCTGATTCCCGCACTGTTTAATACTCTTGCGAGTGTACGCATCTACTTAGAGTATCGTAATAACTAGCTTGAGCAATTCTCTCTTTTTAGAGTGTAATACCGAGTTCGGCGCTACGCTGCCAAGTTATAATGAGTTTCACAGCGACGAAATTGAAAATACATATATACCCTTATTTATATATATATATATATATGTAGGTAGGTAGGTAGGTAGGTAGGTAGGTAGGTAGGTAGGTAGGTAGGTGCGTACGTACGTACGTACGTATGTATGTGAAAAAAAAAAAAAATTTACAGCCCTCGCTG